>CM052713.1:35478255-35598002 GCA_028551405.1 Uromys caudimaculatus
GCCATCAAGGGGAGGAGAGGCCCTTGGGCCTGAGGGTGTTAGATGCCCCAGTATAGGGGAATGCCAAGGAGGGAAGATGGGAGTGGGTGGGTGGATGGGTGGGGGAATACCCTCATAGAGGCAGGGGGAGGCGGGAGGGGATGGGGGGTTCCAAAGGGGCGACCTTTGAAATGTAAATAAAGTATCAAAAAAATTTTAAAAAAATAAAAAATAAAATAAAATAATTAAAAAAAAAAAAAAAAGAGAGAGTAGAAGGCATGTAATAACATTGCCCTCAGTGGTTTCTGATGAAATTTAGGCAATATAACCCAGGTACCATCCTCCTCCTGAAGTCAAGCTTATCAGATGCTTCTACTCTCTGGTTTGTTTGTTTTATAGGATGATACATAGGATGGGGTTGAGGGAAAACCTCAGCATTCCAACCATCATGATTCACTTTCCACAAACTTAAGTTTGCTTTCTAGTCAGGTTGCTGAACACTACCAATACAAGAAGAAATTAGCAGGCAACCTTCTGTTGCATTTCTGATACCAGAGATTTATTTGATTAGTATTTTTGTAGAAAAATTTGAACACCAGGCTATGGATGCAGCTGAGTTGGTGGGTTGCTTATCTTGCATGCATGAAGCCCTGGGCTTGATTCCCAGAACTGAATAAACAAGGCATGATGGTGTATACCCAGACTCCCAGTACTCTTGAGGTGGAGGCAAAAGGATAAGTTCAAGGTCTTCCTCAACTCCTTAATGAGGCTGAGGTCAGCTTGGCCTACATAAGACTGTGACTACCCCACCACCAATGGTTGAGGGTCTTGGGGTGGTAAAGCCCAGGGCCCAAGACCTAGATTTTTCCTCACCTTGTAGGCTGCTGCCATCTTCACTGAGTTGTCTCGAGCTGGTGGTCATTTCAGTGGTTGCCAACTTTCTGTCATTTACTTTAAAGAAAGCCTACAAATAACACCACCTTTTGAAGCTTTGATATGTTTTAAAACTCAAGATTGGATCTGGCTAAGTAGCATTTCACTTTTTCAGTTTGACTCTTCTCAGATAGGCTCCTTGGAACGGAGGATAGAACAGAAGACAGTCTGTTTTGCCCAGCTTGTCATGGAGACAGCATTGGGTAAAATCTCAGAAGGAGATGCAGATGTGATCTATAAACTCATTTCTTCTTTGTTTTGTAGCAGATATCACTCCCCACCTCAAAACTGAGATCCTGTTTGACTTTTTTAAAGTTTTAAAATGATATGTGTGTGTTTGTGTATGTGCGCATGCACCAGAGTGTAGGTGTCCTTGGAGATCAGAAGGTGTCAGATCCGCTGTAGCTGGAGGTACAGGTGGTTGTGAGATGCTTGACATGGTGCTGGGAACCAAACTTGTCTTCTGTAAGGGTAGTACTTGCTCTTAACCAATGAGCCACCATTCCTCCAGGTCCAAGCTCCATTTGCCTTGACAGCCTATTTCTGGGGTCATAAATGCAGCTTGCAGTTTAGGACTTTATAAACTTGTTACAAATTTCTGTGGGAATTGTACTATGTTAATAATACATTCTCACAAAATGGAGATATCTATAAAGAACATTCATTTCCAATCCCAGGACATTGTCTGTGCTAGCAGATCTGTGTGGAGAAGCAGGTTCAGAGAGAGAAGAGCAGTCAGCAGAGAAGAAGAGTGAACACATTGCTAGACTTCGTCCATTTTCATTCATTTGGAAAGCTATTTCTGTCCATTTAGATGCCCTGGGCTTTTAGAGAAGAGAAAGTGTCACATAATGGTACTGCAAGATTAACAGACATGAAAATGAAGCGAGTCGGTGTCCCAGTTTTTCCTTAATCCTGAGCTTCAGGTAGCTGGGCCACATCTTTCAAAAGGACTTTTATTGAGCACTTTGCACATTGAAATGTTTATAGAGTTCTTAGAGAAATACTCAAAAAGATCTGAGCCACTCTTACAAAGACATCTCATTTCTAGGCAATCTAACCATCCTTGCTTTACTAAGGTTTTTGGAGCATTGGAAAACCCAAGAACTTGCAAAATAACCTCAAAAGGAAATAAGAGGAATTAACGTCAAGATTAGTGTATTAGTCGTGGTTCTCTAGAGTCACAGAACTTATGGGTAGTCTCTATATAGTAAGGGAATTTGTTGATGACTTGCAGTCTGTAGTTCAACTCCCCAACAACGGTCAGCAGCAACTGTGAATGAAATCCAAGGATCTAGTGGTTGCTCAGTCCCACAAGGTATGCAGGTGAAGAAGAGTGAATCTTCCTTCTTCCAATGTCATTATGTAGGTCTCCAGAAGGAGGTGTGGCCCAGATTAAAGGTGTGAACCACCATGCCTGGATCTGGGACTTCCTTTGTCCCAGGCTGACCTTGAACGCAGAGATCTCCTTGCCTCAGTCTCCTGGGATTAAGGGCGTGTACTACTTTGCCTGGGCCTAAGTTTTTCATGGTCACTATGCCTCAAGATCTCCATGCCAAGATCCAGGTCAGAAACTTGTGTCTTACAGACTCAAGATCTGGATCACAGGTGAACCTTCTAATTCTGTATTGTAGTTCACTCCAGATATAGTCAAGTTGACGATCAGGAATAGCTACTACAACTAGAATAGAGACAGAGGTGCTGAGCAAAAGTGTTTCTCCATGTCTACAGTTTGTGCTTTCACCTTTGTTTTTTTGAAATATAACTCATAAAAATCCATCATTTTACAATGTACAAGTCAATAAATTCTAGTACATTCACAAAGTCCAGACACTCACCATTACTATCTAATTCTAGAAGGTTTCATTCCTCCAGAAGGAACACTATACTCATTAACAGTCTAGTTGGCTTGGATGTAGGCTTGCCTCAAAGAGGCCTCATTATTCATTCATTCAGCAAACATTTACTGTTCACTTGCCAAGGCTGTAGGCTTGGAATAATTTGCCTCTCCCCTTTAGACAGAGGCATGCACAGCACCAAGTGTTGAAGATCACCTGAAAGGTTACATAAAGTCTGCAGGTGTGAGTTGGTGGGAGGCAGGGGTGGGCCATTTATCAATGGGCCAGTGAGAGGAAGGAGGATTGGGGCTGACAAAGTATACAGTGTGGTTGTATGTTCTTTGGGAACATTTCTTTAGGAGTCGTTACCTCTCTATAGGAGGTGTTTGCCAGCAAACTAAACCCTGGACATTTTTTTAACTCCCATACCCCTCCATGCTTCCTGCTCAACCCGTTCCTGCCCTTCTCACCCATTTTCCTCACAATTTTTTTTGGTCTTTTCCAATTCTTTCTCCACTTGGATTTTCTCTCTCTCTCTCTCTCTCTCTCTCTCTCTCTCTCTCTCTCTCTCTCATCACCTTTTCTTTTTCTTTCTTTTTCTCTTCTCATTCCTCATGCCCAAGACTAGAAGGATGAGAGAGAGAAGGGACCTTTTAGGGTCAAGAAACAAAGCGTTCTCTGTGCACATGCACTGAAGTTCAGAGCCTCTTTCTGCCATTCTTTTCATCACATTACAATAAACTTGCATCTTTTAGGCTTTTATTGTGAACCACACACTGAGCTGAATTGTTTTTCACAACTATCCAACAAGGTGAATGCTATCATCATCTTTAAATTACAAATTGCAAATTGGAGCCTTGGAGTGACTAAATCGACTGTTGAACGTCATAAGCTAATAAATGATGGTAAGTCACATCAAGCCGACCCTGTTTGATGACCGCACATGAGTGGTAACGTTATAAGGCTTTACTTTGTAGTGTGTGTGTGTGTGTGTGTGTGTGTGTGTGTGTGTATCTCCCTCTCTAGCTAGTGTTTCTCTACCCAGAGTCAGCCTGCAGCCTGGCTGGCTTTTTTCCAAGTTTAGCAAATGGGGATCCTTGGCCGGCTCAGCAGATCTCTATGGAGCATTGTAATTGCTGGTACGAGGCAATAAAACCTTAACAGTCTCCAGAAAGGAGAGCTGTAAATTCTTCTGAAGCCCGCTTGGGGTGTAAAGGTTCACGCCTCCTCCTCTTTTCCCTCTACTCCCAACTCCATTAACTGCCCCCAGATTTCATGAAAGGGGCAGAGCATTAACACAGGGCCCCACGTCCCAGCAGCCTCCAGCTGTAGCCAGGTTTATGTTTCATACTTTAAAAAGAGAGAGAAATCAACTTTGTTCAGGAATGTAGACACGTGGCTTATTCTTTGGGGTGTGGGGGAGGCTGGGGGTGAGAGAAGAGGCTAAGGAAAATGTCTAAGCACAGAACTAAAAAATAACAGAGAAATGTTTGCAAAAATAATACTCATGGGGGTTCGGCGATTCTTTTTCCTTTTTCTCAAATGTTCATATTGTTACCTAGGTCCTGATGAGCCAGCAGTAGTTCTTTTGAAAAATTCATTTGGTTGTTTGGAACTGAGCTAGGAAAAACCTAGTAGCCGAGGTTTGAGAAGACGATAGCTCATCTCAGGGAGCAGGTAAGCATGTCTCTGGACACATGACAGGGTGACAGATGGCCCCCTCTAGACTCTCCTGCTCTAGCAATGAGCAGATGACATTTAGATGGAATGCGAATGTCCAACTGGGGGAAATGACCATTGGGATGGACAGGAGGGAGCCTTGTGAACTAAGCTATAACCGTCACACCACAGCAAAGATGCTGTGACTTACTTCCCTAGGGTGGAAGGCTACAGGGTGGAGACTCAGATGGAGAATGGCGGGCCAGGCCTAGGGTGGGTGGGTCCAAGTGAGACTGGGGCTTTGATAGGTAGAACAAAAGGGTTTTCTATGTCCTGTGAGGTACACCAAATGTCTTTGTCCAATCTCACCTCCCTCCCAGCTCCTACACCCTAGTGCATTTCACAGGAAAAGGGATCTGAGTCAGATTTCTTGCCCCTTACCTCACCAAAAGGAGGCTAGAGTGGAGTTGGCTTAGACTCCAGAAATTGCAAGGATTCGTTTCTTTAATTAACTTCTAATACATGTGTGATCAAAACTGAAGTACCAGCAGGGCTGGTAGCAACTAGGCCTAGGTTTCACCAACTGGTTGGGCCAGGATGTGCTTGCTGGAGTGTGTGTGTGTGTGTGTGTGTGTGTGTGTGTGTGTGTGTGTGTGTATAGAGGAGAGGAAGTGAATAATTTATACCCCAACAGTTTGCTGAACCCCAAATCTCAAATTTCAGTGAAGAGTTGAAAAGGGGGGGAATCACACTTCCTTCTTACACATATCGATTAAGACTGGGGTCTCTCTGTCTCTGTCTTGTCTCTCTGTCTCTGTCTCTCTCTGTCTCTCTCTTTTCTGCTCTCTTTCCCTTTCTCTTTCTCTCTACCTCTCCATTTTTCCCTATTCAGAGTTTAGTCGAGTACCTAGCACCCAGGAGGTTTGTTGAAGGTAACACTGTGCTGTGGGGTTCACTAACATGCACAGACAATTACAAAGACCAGGGGTCCCTCTCTGGCCTTCTGTCTCGCTGCAAGAGAGGGAGTCATGAAAGGCTTCTCTCAGCTACCCCTCCTGAAAGTATCCATAAGACTTACATGGGAGAGGTACCTGCTCTGTGCCTGGAGAAAAGGAATAGAAACCAGAAGCCACCAGAAGAACCTGAGCAAGCAGGCCTGGCTGCTGTCACTCAGCTTGACCCATTAGAGCCTAACCGAGGCACATTCTTACAGGATTGCACATTCCTCATTAAATACAAATATTCAGATGGTGTTCGAGGAGTGTTGGGTCTTCATTTCTGAAAGTCTCTGTGCCACATAAGGCCCGCATTCAATTTATTGGACATTTTTTCTTTTCAATCTGCTTTTTGTTATACGATATTGCCATGGCTTTACTTCACCTCCCTCCCTTCCTTCCCTCCTTTCCTCCTTCCCTCCTTCCCTCTTTCCCTCCTTCCCTCCTTCCTTCCTTCCTTCCTTCCATCATGTTGGGTATTGAATCCATAAAAGCAAAACAGGACAGTAACTATACCTTCAGACTCTCTTTAAATTAGTTTTAAACACATGATTCTTAGCCTTTTTTAAATTTTATTTTTGTTTATATGTCTGTGTGTCTGTGTGTCTGGGTGCCATATGTGTTCAGGTGCCCTTGGAGGAAAGAAGACAGCATTCGATCCCCTGGAGCTGGAGTTACAGGCAGCCACGAGCCATGGTATGCATGCTGGGAACAGAACATGGGTCCTCTGGAAGAGCAGTACCTTCTCTAACCACTGAACAATCTCACCAACCCCAACCAACTCCAGGTGGTCTCTCTCTCTTCAAGCAACCGTGTCTCAGATCAGAGGCTGATCAGATCAGAGGCTGATCATACGTACGAATGTTGCAGCTGATCCTTAAGGGTCTGATAAGGGTTACAATCCTGCGTTTGGATTATACAAGTGTTCAGAGCATCTTGCCCCCCTGACTCACAGTGCTTGGCTTCTAGACCCAGACTTTGGTCTCTCAGGAGAGATTTGGAAGCTAAAACCCAAAGTCATAGGTGGGAACAACATTCAGTGCATACCAGGCAACCTAAGGTTCACTTTTCTTTTCTTTGTTTCTGCTTGTTTTTGAGACAGGGTTTCTCTACATAGCCCTGGCTGCCCTGGAACTCACTCTGTAGACCAGGTTGGTCTCAACCTCAGAAATTCTCCTGCCTCTGCCTCCTGAATTCTAGGATTAGAGGCGTGTGCTTCCACTGACTGGCTAGGGTTTGATTTTTCAATAAAATCAGCATATTGATCAGGTGATTTCTCCCTGCAAGGGTTGCTACATTCACTGGAAGCTTGCGTAAGAGCTTGTTGTTGTTGTTGTTGTTGCTGCTGCTGCTGCTTTGTTTTATTTTATTTTTTCTCTCCAGAAATTTTAGAAGAGTTGACTTGTAGAATCCAGGGAATCTCAAACATGAAAATGTTCTTGTTCTTAAACGGAGCCTCCTCTCTCTTTCTTGGACCAATGTTTTGTTTCTAACATTAATTCTATGTTTTAGGCTTTAGGAGACTCTGAAGAGAGGGAGGGAATGGGGCTTTTGGAAGCAAGGCTGATCTTTGAGAATTTGCCCACCAGAGTCCTTAGACACTCCAATGGTACCTACACTAGTTCAATGCCACCCTCGCTTGTACTCTAGTCCCAAACACCAATTTCTCAGGTTCTTTTAAAGACCACTTAAGAACCAGGACATCAGCATGCAAAAACAAACAGAGGCAAACAAAACCGGCTCCCGGGGTGCTTTTCCTGTGGCAGGATGGTGTGGAAAACCACTATGATGATGGATGGTTCTGCCGAGCAACCCAGTAAAGAGTATATTTAGCTGAGGGGAAAAAAGAAAAAAAAAAAGTAAAAAGAAAAAACATAGAGGTAAGAACACATCAAATGCGTGGGCATATGTCCCTTCCTAATTAGAGAGAACTGTGGGTAGACACCCCTAGGACATAGAGAACAAGTGTTAGCAGCTAGCACAGCCCAGGCCAGCCTATAATGGCCTGGCTTCACCCTCTCTCCACCTTGTGTGAAGGGTCACTGCCAGGCCATCTCTTTGGCTGTTGGCCGAAGAGACCCCAGACAAAGGAGTCCCATTCACTCCCCCTGGGCTCTTCCAGGCAGGGTAGCTGGCCTTCTGTCCCAGGCTGCTCTTTGGCTGCTAGAACTGAGCAACCTCACTAACCCCTGCAGCGCGGTGGATTCCTAGCTGTTTCCCTTCGGCTCTGTTTTCCTTTCAGGGCCTCTGGCTTTTCTCTTCGCTTTCATTTTTCTTTTTCTTTCTTTTTTCTTTCTTTTCTTTTCTTTTCTTTTCTTTTCTTTTCTTTTCTTTTCTTTTCTTTTCTTTTCTTTTCTTTTCTTTTCTTTTCTTTTCTTTTCTTTTCTTCTCTTTCTTCCTTCCTTTCTGGTTTTTCGAGACAAGGGTTCTCTGTGTAGTCCTGGCTGTCCTGGAACTCACTCTGTAGACCAGGCTGGCCTCGAACTCAGAAATCCACCTGCCTCTGCCTCCCAAGTGCTGGCATTAAAGGCGTGCACCACCACTGCCAGGAGAAGCTTCAAGAGAACTTAAAAGGCGATCCTTGAACGCTAGGCATTTCTAATCGTATAAAGGTGCCTCTGCGGGGCCTGTGTTATAGTTTGTCTGGAACCTTTCATCTTTCCGTGTCTCCTTTTCCTTCTTCAAACCGTCTCTCCGGACTCTTATCCACTCCCCTTCTTGCTTGATGCTCTTCCCCACCCCCAGACCCCACCGCCCCGCGAGCCCCATCCTCAATACTTGGAGCCAACGAGTAAAGGAGAAGGGCTTGGTCAGAGGGCCAGAGAGGGGGAGGGGGAAAGTCCTGGGCTCCCATGCTGGGCCCAAGGAGGCTGTGAGAAAGCCCCTCTCCATCTGCAGCCCAGCCCGGTGGGAGTCAATTAATTCTGAATAACCTAAAACGACAGAGGTATTTGCATTCGCAACCTGACTGATGACCGTATAAAATTGATTTATGAATTAAAGTGCTTCCCCTCCCTTTATCCCCTATTCAGTCTGTAATTGATTATACGTGCTGCAGCGAAATTAAATAAAAGAAAATTAAAAAGAAAAGAAAGGGAGAAGTGAAAAAAAAGAAGAGAGAGAGATAGAGAGAGAAAGGCCCTTGCTCGGCAGGCCAGCCTTCTCAGGGTTCCCTGCGACCAGCAAGTCTAGTCTGCACTTATCAGTTTTTTATTTAAAAAGTTACTTCCAACTTTATTTCTATCCCTCTCCCCCGCCCGGCCCCGGTCTGCTCTACCATGGTTAGCATCCCAGCTTCCTCCTCTCTGAACCTTTGGGATAGAGCAAGGCATCTCCCTGGTAGAACTGCACCTAGAAAAAATGTGAGAGGTGAGCAAAGGCGTCTACACCGTCTGTCTCCTGCTCTGCGTCGGTCTTTCACTTTGTCCTTGCTTTAGTGGCTCCTTCCTTTCGCTTTTGACTGCTCTCCACTCCCACTGGGCATCATCAGAATTCCCTTGTAGCAAGTTCTAACTATGTATTCTTAGCAAGAATCACATCGATGATAAACATTTTAATGGCTAACCCTTTACTGCAGAATTTTCCCACAGGAAATCAAGTGTTTGCATCAAGGATAAACGTCTAATTATAAAATCTCAAAAAGGTGCTTTTAGCCAAAAGAGGAGTGTTTTCTTAATAAGAGAGGGTGTTATGCAAAGGAGAAGAGGAGTCCAATTCAAACCACCTAGCGAACAGAAGAGCAGGGATCTGAAAGTTACTACCTTTGTGTCCCTGGCATGTCACTTTCTTTTTCTTTCCATGGCTGTTTAAGACAGAGGTGACTGTTAAACCGGAGGTGACATATATGAATTCCCTTCAAGTACAACTCACTAAAAATCACAATGGAGCCAGCTTTCTTCCTTATTCTACTTTGAAAACATGGCAGTTCTGACTCCAGAGAGTGCTGGCAATAAAGTGATTAGTGACTGTCTCCTACCCCAAACTCAATATTGCTGTTTGAGCAATGCATGGGGAGTTGGCTGTCCTGGAAAGCTAGATTTGGAGAGCATACTGTCTTCTTTGCCTCAGTCTTCTCAAAGGTCCGGGTATTTAGAATGGGCTCACCCATTTACCCACAATGCTCTTTCATCTTTCTCTCTCCCACCTCTGAGATGTTACTCCTAGTTTCTGGTACTCATTTCCCTGCCTTGGTCCTTCCTTCTATACCCTTTACTGTCATGGGTGGGTACAATGTTGACTCTGTTCCTCTAAAGTCTGATAAGCAGGTTCGTGGGAAATCACATACTAAGTGCTGTTCGTCACAGAAAGCTCAACAAAGCAGGAGGCGGTCGCTCAGGCTGGCTGGAGAAAGGCCTCTTTGTTGATACCTGGCATGAAGTCTATCTCCTCAACAAGAAGCTCTTCTGAGAAGAGACCCCAGAGTAGGCACGTGAAGAGGCAATCCTGTGAGAACTCTAAAAATTGGAATCTCTTCAGAGGAAGGTTCAAGAACAGAGTGTGTGCTGAGAAAATTCTTAGTAGGCGTTGAGACAGCACGGCAGAGGGCTAGCCTGTAGGAGAGATGTCTCAGTGGTTTAGAGTCCTCTATCTATCTCAGCAGAGCTGAAGTGCTGCCTACTTGAAGTAAGGTTAGGCAGTATGAAAATTCACACAGCCTAGTTCACCCATGCAAGACCTTTGTGGAAATGCAGAAGACAAAGGAAATGTCAACCTTTGCCTTTGCTGTTTGGGATCACTGATGAGAATAAAAAACCCAAGAGCCATCTGGGAGAGTATCCATGTACTGAGGTACTGTGTACTGAGGTACTAGATACTAGAGTATTGAGGTACTGGGTATTGGGGTACTGAGTACTGAACTGAGAGCAGAAACATAAGACCATAGCAAGCTGAGAGGGAAATCCACCCCCATGTCTTTGCTAGTAGAAAACTCCACATTCATAGACAACACACACACTCACAAATGTTCTGTGTTTATAGAGGTCAAGAATATGAAATTAATAGAGAGGCAACTAGTAGAAGAAACATAAAATGGATTGCTCTAATTTCTAAGAACCTTTCTTTTCAAAGGAAATAAAGAACTTCGTGGCTGTCACCCTAAGGCTGAGCAGTGTTTCACAACACAGATGTTCAAGATATTGATGGTGGACTCTACGTTTACGTCCTAGATTTCTGATTGTATGGACTGTCAGTTGGTGTTCCTTCCCCTAAATTCAGAGGATGAGTCTTAGGTGATTAGGTGATAAGGCTGGTCTGCCATGATGAATTGGTGTCTTATGAAAACTAACCATCTCTACTGGCCATGGAAGGTGTAATCAGATGATAGCTATTCGCAATCTAGGAAGCAGCTCCGACCCAGACACTTGATAACACTTTGACCTTGATCTCCCCAACCTCTAAATCCGTAAGAAATAAGCAGTTGTTGTTGAAGTCACTCTGGGTATGCTGTTGGGGCAATCTGAGCTAGAACAACACAGCATTAAGATGCCTCTGGAAAGCAAAAGCTGTCTGCAAGATGTATCTGGAAATGTCATGCTCAAGAACTACAAATTCCATGGTCTCTAGTGGGTTTGGCTTATCAGTGATACAGTGCTTGTCTAACAAGTGTGAAACCTTGGGTTCAGTCCTTAGCACTGTGATGAAAAGTCCAGCAAATTGAGACTGTGAGAGTCCTTTTGACGTTGTCAACCTTTTGGAGGCAGAATTTCATGTTCACTATGAAGCTGAGAATGACCTTGTACTTCTATCTTCCTGCCTTCTCTTTCTGAGTCCTGGGATTATAGGTATGCACCACTATGCCTAATTTATTCAACATTGGGAATCAAACCCTGGGCTTCATGAATGCTAGGCAGGAACTCTAGGTAGTTTCTACCCCAACCCCCTGCATTGGTCTTCTACTTTGTTCCTTTTCTTACTGGTCCTTTCCTTCCAACTGAACTATTATCTACACTATTGGCCTTTGAGCTTCTTGTTGGAAATATGTTACATAAATGATGTTTTCCTTTATGCTTCTAAACGAGAGAGTAGAAATGATTTTTGAAGACAAGAAGTAGTTTCCTAGTTTCTAGGGAAAGAGCCAACATGAACAACAACACTGTTGGGCTGAATGGTTGTCGTTGTAACCATACCTGTCAAAAGCATAGCACAGCTTCATATTGATGCTGTCAAAGAAGCCAATCTTCCTTAAGGAGTGACTTCCTTAAAGAGCCAATGAGAACAAAGGCAAAAAACTCATGTTAACAGTAAGAGACAGGCTGCAGAGAATGACTAAAGAGTTGTTGAAACACGCATCTGAGGTTCTAGGACTGGTTTTGTCATAAGGGCCCATTCAAACATTCTCGGCAAAGCGTGTAGCTATGTGGGGGTTTTTCTAGAAACATCTTCCCCTTTGGCATCCCAGGAGATTTCATGCTGTTCTCAGTGTGGATGTTTCTCCTGGGCTTTTCTCTACAGTTGCTACAGGAATAGTCTCTGCTTTGGTGTGGAGGGAATTCTGAGCTGAAATTACTATCTTCCAAAATCCTAGTAGGTTTTCTATGGTCCCTCTACCACAGAGGGCCTCAGTTTCAGTTTCTTAACTCCTGCTGTCTGGACTCCTGCCATACCTAGGATTGTCTTTCCATAAGCCTTGCCTGGTCCTGAGTAACTTACCCCCCTTTCCTGGCCCATTTCCCCCTACAAATTCAGTGTTCTTGTTTCTCACTCCATAGCCCAGGCTGGCCCAGAACTCACCATGTATCCCATATCATCTCTGAAATTCTGGCAATCTTTTTGTCTTGGCCTCTTAAGTCCTGGATTTTTAGCTGTGTGTTGCCATTTCTGATTTTAGTTTTCTGTTCTTGTACTCAGCAAAAGGGAAATATGTTATTTATTTATTGATTGATTGATTATTACTTGCAATGCTAGGGATCAAACCCAGGATTTGATGCAAGGCAAGCACCCTACCACTGAGCTGTACCCACAGACTTGTCATTTACATATCATAACATTCTTCCTAACTCAGCTCAAAAATGTTGTTCCACCTCCAACAAGGTTCTGCAGATTCTGCAAAGTAACACAGTAGCCCCTTTCCTTGGAACCTGGCTCCAAAGCTAATATACCCATAAGGTAAATGAACAGAGAACAAATCCCAGTCAAGATAATAAACAAAGCCTTGGCAGCAAGGCCCTGTCTGTGTATGTGAATGCCAAGAACATTCAGAGAAACGAATAGATACCTGTGGGAAAGGCCAACAGAGAAGACTTTCAGGGAAAATAAAACCGAAGAGTAAATGGATTCCTGAGAAAGATCTAGTGGAAAACTTGTCAGCTTAATGCATGCAGCTGCTTCCTTGGCCTAACAAAGGCATTAAAGCGATCATGGCTTGAAGTCTTGGAGAAAGATAGGAAAAACAAACAAACAAACAAACAAAAAAAGAACAAAAGAACAACGACAACACTAGAACTTTTCACTTGAATCATTCGGTGCATTTGCCCCATTTCCTCCAGTTAAGATGTTTTCCAGGTGCCTTCAGAAGATCTCTTGTAGCTTTTCTTTCCATCTTTTTGTTTGGGTGCTGATGGGATCTGAGATTAATAGAGTGAGAAAAACAGATGACTGGAGTTAAAGGTGCCAACCAAACCCACGAAGTCTCAGACAAGAGGTGGCAAACAGTGCAGCCTTAGGGCTGTCTGGGAAAGGCTGTGTTCCCAAAGATACGTTTCAATTCTTCAGATGAACCGGACACCAGAAAACCTGTCACCTAGTAGTATCCACTGATAGGTGAGGAACAACCGGGTCCTCAGAGCTGCTTATGACATTAGTAGTCTCTTGTTGGTCAAGGAAGATAATGCTGCAGATCGGTGTGATGGGTAGGAAACGCATGTACAGAAAACATTGAGAGCAATACCTGGCACATAAGCACTGTAGGAAAATGCCCATCATAAACAGGCAAGGGAAAAGAAGTTAAAACCCAGGGACTCGTGACATTTGTCAAGAACTACATATTTGCTGTTCCAGAGTAAATGCTGTCTAAAGTACGAATGACACGGGTTGAAAGAATGTTGGTCTGGGTTTAATAACAAATCAGTGTTTTTTGCTCAGATGAAGAAATAAACTTAATAATTAATTCAAGATGGTGTTTGATGGCCTGATATTAATATATACAAAACAAGAGAATATGTACAAAACAAGAGAACTTAAAAACATCACATTCATTTCCGGTTAAAAACTAGCTTAAGGGAATAGATCAATTTCGGTAGAAATAGGAAGACTTGCTTCATCAAAAATTCTCTTCCGACCTTTGAGTGGACGCTCCAGACCTACTCAAAAGAATGAGTCTCCCGAGTCTGTGACTTCCCCTGGTGGCCCTGCTCCTTGCGTGGTATCGTTTCTGTGCTCTAGAGAGGCCCTCAGCAGGTACTAGGCCTCCTGGTTCAGATGGTCAGTGATAGATAGAGGAGAGAGGTGAGGAGAACAGAGGTCGGTGGGGCTCCTGGTAGGCTGTGGACTGGGCAGAACAAAAGAACTGACTGGGGAGGTCCTGGGTTCTGACATGGTGCAAAGGAATGGTCCAGTGAGCTCCTTGTGTCCACAGTACTTCAGTATCTTGGCTGCCTCAGGAGTGGATCTTCATGTTCCTTCCAGCTCACGACATCTGTGAGTCTAGTGAAAACCAGCTCTGATGACAGACATTGTCCACAGTTCCTCATGGTTATCTTGGAGCTAGACAGAAAACCCACATCACATTTTCATCAGTAATCTTTCCAAAAGACATATTTTAGTTCTATGAGTTTGTTTTGCTTGTTTTGCTACAGGAATCTTGCTTATCCGATTTCCAAGAGTTACCCTCTAAAGGTCCAGAGGCAAACCTTGCAATGGATGTTTGGTAATAAGAGTTACAGCCTGGCGAGTAATGTACCAAATTTCGCATGAGAAAAACTTCATCTTGGCAAAAAAAGAAAGAAAGAAAGAAAGAAAGAAAGAAAGAAAGAAAGAAAGAAAGAAAGAAAGAAAGAAAGAAAGAAAGAAAGAAAAGGAAAAGAAAAGAAAAAGAAAAAGAAAAAGAAAAAGAAAAAGAAAAAAGAAAAAAAAGAAAATGAAAAAGAAAAAAAAGAAAAAGAAATGCAATTTTAGGAAAAAGTGTTTTAAGAAAAAAAGTGGGCATAAAATTATTCCTCTAGTATTTAAAAAGCCCAATTTATTTATTTACTTTTTGTATTTGAGATGTTTAATATTTGTATGGATATTATTATTTTTAGAACAAGGAACGAATGCAGACAGTTGGGGCCAATAACAAATAATACAAATGAAAACCAAAGCCATGAGCTTAGGGGCACTTCAGAAACAATTCTGTTATGTTGAAAACCAACTGTTTTGAGAAATAACTTGAAATTCTTCAGATGTTTCCACCATTTGCAGTTCCATGTGACCTTCATGGCCGAGGTAGGATTGGCTCATTAGTCTCCATGGCTCCATTCTCTGAAGCTATGGATATTTAAAGTACGAAAAGCCTTTGGAAGATAATTCACTCTGAGTGTGTGGTGAGTCACCAGTAAAGTGGGATAATGGTGTAGGCTTTCTCAGTTTCCTGTCTGGCATGCGCAGCTTCGTCCCATAAACATCATCATTACTAGAAGAGGAAAAAGTAAATGGAGACACTCGAGACTGTCCAATCCAGTGAGTAAGAACTGCTGTAGGATTAAGACAGGACGCCCACCCCAAGGACGAAGTGGAAGAGAGTCTGCACGTTTGATTGTCAAGTGGGCTTTTGTAGCCGTTTCTTCTGAACCCCTGGAAAAAAGAGGGTTGATTTGCGATGGAATCTCCAGAGCCTGCAGCCATATATTACAATATGTTGTAAATCCAGAGGGTACAATATAGATTTCACAGGGGGGCCCTGGGGTTAATTGAAATTCCATCTGTTTCTTCCCTGTGGGTTAGACTCCTAAGACACTCAGGAGAAGATACAGGATTTACAGTTTTTAATTTTTAGGCTTAGGTGAAGTTCACTTACTCCCTCCTTTTACATCCTACCTTCAATGTTAAAAAGAAGAAAAAGAAGAAGAAAACCAGTTTAAAAGGCAGCCAGGCTTTATTTTCCTCACAGCTGCCCCTAGGCAGCCCCCCTTCCTTGCAGTGCATGCTGGGTAATGCCATGTATTCTTAGGTTTCCAATGGCTCCCATTACTGTCAATTAGTTACGGAATGCTACAGAGATTCATGCCTGACAGCTCGGGTAAAGGCAGGAGAAATGGGCTCAGTAGGGAGCGAGGGGCCTGATTCTTTTTTGTCCACAAGAAATACCTTTCTCAGCAAGGCTTTTAATGGCTTTCTCTCCTTTCTTTCCCTCTGCCCGGCACTCCCCATGATCCCAACACACACCATATACACATACGCTCATATATTCATATGCCAATGTGTTTGTGTGACTATCACAGCCGACTATGAATGCTCTCAGGGCAGAAGGCTCTGAAATAGCTGGACAACCTCTTAGAGCGAGCTTTACATTCCTACTTAGATCTTGCTCCGACCACATTCCTAACTCAGGTCTCTTCAGGTGTCTTGTTCCTAAGTGCAGCCTTGGCCTCTGTCTTACCTGCTATCATTTTCTTTGGCAGCTCTCTGACTTCTAGAGGACAAGCACAGTCTAGCCACAGATCCTGGGCAGAGCACTGTGCTGCTTTGCTTGGAGTTTAGTCAGTGAATTCTGCCTGACCATCCCTACCACTCTCATGACCTCTGACTTCTTTTTCTCCCTCTTTCTTTTCTCCTCTGTTGTGACATCTCCCCCTTTCCCTCCTCAGAATCACAGAGATTTTTCTTTGACTCCTATATCATCTTTTTCTCCCTTCCTGATTTGCCAGATATTTATCATAGCACAACATTTCCGGTCACTTTAGAATTCTCTCACCACATGCTTGGAACACCTGTCCTGGGTATTTGAATAGATTCCTCTCTCCCCTCAAATATATTTGAGCTTAAATGCTACCAACATGGAGAGTTCTTCTTGTCTGAGGAGAGCTGAAGGTCTTAGGAGTCACAATTCATGCCCTGTTGTTTCTCCCATGACTCCATGTTCTCTCCACAGCCCGACTTACTGTCTAAAGCTGTGTTCCTCATCTATATGTTCCCACTTCATCTATTACAGCGAGCTTTCTTTAAGATAAATGACCGTCTTGTTCAACGAACAAACCACATCTAGGAATACCACCTGCCTCGAGCAGGAGTTCAATAATGTGGCTTTAAAAATGGATTAAAACGGGTTTTCAGAATTATGGAAAACCTGCATTACACCAGTTTTCTTATTCTGAGTCTGCTGCCATTGCTCCTTTTATGAGTACCAGGCCTTCCTCATGATTCAAAACAAAGAGAGGCTTAGGAAAGACCTGATAGGAAAATACCAGATGCTAATAGAAAACAATGAGCACAATGCTTAGAGTCGTCTGTTCATCCAGATGGATATGAGAACAAGGATGGGCTAAAAATAGCAGGAGATGACACACTAGAGAAAAACACGGTCTGCAGCAATGTGTGCCTGGGCTATTCATAGTCTCAGCTCCTTCCTTCCTGGAGCCTGGCCTAGTGAGGGAGCCACCAAAGGCTGGAGTAAGGAGACAGTCCTATTCTGCCTCATCCAGCCATCTGTGAAAGGCAGAGTAGGGAGGCCCAAGAAAAGGGTACTGTGGTGGAAGAAATTAGGGCCAGATTCTAGAACGGAAGCCTTAGAGTCCAAGAGTTAGGCTGCAGGCTTTTATTTCCTGGGCATTGCAGTCAGGGAATTACTGAGAAGATCCTATTCAGAAGAGTTTGGCTGAAAACTGCAGCTGATTTATACTGTCAGCACATACCACTGACATGTTACCTTAAGAGTCCTGTAGAATCTTTGAGCTTCTTATTAATGATACCATCTGAAGTGAATAGCCAATACCATCTCCTTAGCAAATCCGCTGTAGTTCTCTGTCCTTCAGACTTTAATATGCTGACAGATGACATGGCAGCTCACTAAAGGGGTGATGCTGAGCAGGATCTTGAGACTCCACATTCGGAAAAAGTTCTCCAGAGATACCCTTGTTGCTGGTCCATTGACTCTTTAAGTAGTAAGACATCACTTCATCATCTCGTCCACACATAAAAAGTAATTTGTAATGATGAATTGACTTTAACCTGAAATAAATAAGCAGAAGTTAATTACTAGATCTTTGTTTCTACAGATTAAAAAAAAAAAAAGATGTGTTTATATCTATGGTCATGTACCTTTTAAGGTAAGTTAATCTAGGAGGTGCTGTGAAATAATAAATCAACACACAGCCTAGATGTACTGAAGCTGTTTATTCAGTGTGTTTTATGTATAGACTTAAGCAGGGATTATTAAATGAATTTTCCTCTCCAATGGAGTTGTTTTAGCATGAAGAAAGTCAAAGGCACTGAGTGCTGAATGAGGTTTGTTGGAGAACAGTGTTGCTTTCCTGATCTTCTGAAGGTGATCTGTGATGTCACCATTGAGGTACATGCCATTTCCTAGTTGTATGGGTTGAATAGTCACTTGTTCCTTGCAGTCCCTATGTGGCATTTACATGCCATTATAATGGCATAAGAGGTAGAATGTGGAAGAGGCGACTGGGCCGTGTGAGCTTTTACTTTGTTGGTGGGATTAAGGCTGCTATGACAGGATTGAGTTTGGCCTCCTTTTCTCTTGTCTTCTGCCAGGTTAGGACCCAAAAAGAAGGCCTTCAATAGGTAGCAACACCTTGATATTGGACCGTTTGCCTTCCAGAGCTGTGAGCTAATAAGTCACCTCGTCTGCAATACAATGTTATAACACCGCAGTTGACTAAGATATGTAGGAAACTGTATCTGTTACTTCTCTATTGCTGTGATGAAACACCATGACCAAAACAACTTAAAATAGAGAGTGTTTAATTGTGCTTATGGTACCAGAGGATTAGAGTCCAAAATGATGGCAGAACAAAGGCATGGTGGCAGGAACAGTTGAGAACTTACATCTTAAACTGCTAACAGGAGGCCTGGCACACACTGGAAATGGAATGAGTCTTTTGAAACCTCAAAGCCCACCCCCAGTGACACACCTTCTCCAATAAGTCCTTCCCAAACAGTTCTGCCAACTGGGAACCAAGTATTCAAACATATGAGTCTATGAGGCTGTTCCCATTCACACCACCATAGTAACCAGTAAACAATATTTGGTAAGTACAACAGAAAATTCATTTACACCTGCACAGAGTTAATCCTGTCTATGGTATGTGCTCTCATTAACATGCAGGTTTGAGACTCAATTTATGCAGGAAAGTGACATTGATAAGTCCATGAAAACTCACAAGGGCACAGGCAGCATTTATGAACCATTAGCTATATGCCAATTGGGGTGGAGGGTGTCCAGATTTCAAAAAACAAAAAATAAAAACAAAAAACCAAAATACCTCAAACATTTTAACATAAAATGATAATTTTGATAATTTTCAGAATCTAAGAAAGTGTTAGAAGTTTATGGGCATTAAAGGAAATTTATGGGAGGAAAACTATTACTTTAGATTAAGAAAGTTCAGGACATTTCTTCTAAAAGAATTTGAGTTAGAACTTGAAGGAAATTTAGGCTGGGAGACGAATGGTTGTGCCAAGCAGGTGGGAGGACATGGACATGTGTGGATATAAAAAAGCATTTGAGTGTTTGGGAATTGATGAGAATAACGTGTTCGCTGGAGCGATTTATTTGTTTGAAGTAAATAGGATAGAGGGACCATGAAGTTGGGATTCCGTTGAGGAAGGCTTTGAACACTAGGGGAACAAACTGAGACTTCATTTGGTAAATAACGGATAATGCTTTGAGTAGACGAGTACATCTTAACAAAAGTATCTTAATTGATTAATTGTAATAGTTTGCATATAAGAGACAGGACAGACCGAATCCGATGGGATCATAAAGTTCATGGCTGGTGTGGGGTGAAACTTACTGGCAGGCACAGAGCAGGCTTGAAATTAGTTGAAGAAAATGAATGGTTGGGGAAAGAGACAGATTCAATTTGAGGTACTTTAATGAATAGTAAGAGAGAAATGTGGGAAAACCCATTAGACCGTTGGGAGCAGGGCCTTGATGCAAGACTCTAGCGGATGCTACGGGAGTGAAAGTCATTTCCAAGGCAAGTTAATGCAGAGGCCTATCTTAAGATTCAGACAAGAAATGTTCAAATGAAGAAATAACAGGGCTCGGAAAATGGAATCACGCAAAATAAAGATGGGGACTACTGGGGTGTGGGGTGTGGGGGTGTGGGGTGTGAGGAGGGGGCAGGCCGTGACCACAGCACTAAAGGCTGCAGACAGAGTGTGGGAGATGAGGCCAAGAGGCTTTTCCCAGTGTGGACAACTCAGAGTGCAGAGGAGGAATCCACACAACTAGATTAATCGGCGAGCAGTTGTAATCAAATTGGGAATCTGTGATTTTTTTTCTTTAGGAAGAAGAAAGTAGGAATATGAATAAAAGTGGGCGGATGGAGGGCTTTTAGACTGATCATAGTCTCGGGAAATTGCCAAAAGGTGAACAAATGTCTTGGTAAACAGCCAGTAAGATGAGCTTGAGTTTGCCAAATCAGCACAAACTCGAACCTAAAATACAACAGCGAGTATGCCCCAGGAGCGGAAAAGCAGCCCCGCAGATTGGCCAGCAAAAGCTGGCTCATTGCCAAGGATGATGAAGGTAGCCCAGTATGACTGTCTAGCGAGTGAGTCTAAGCTCTGAAGATGGGAGAATTCAGAAACCAGAGTCTCACAAGAGGAGGGGGGATAGGAAATGGCGATCAAGAAAAACTGAGACTGAACCCCAGCGATTCCGATTTCAGAGGCACTTGTGAATAAACTGAAGTCTCGTCCCTCGCTGAGCACCCTGAGCACATTACACAGGGCTTCAGCTGGTTGGGGGTGGAGAAGGTTCAGGAAGCTATGTCTCCGCCCTTGAAGAACTTTCCTGAAGTCAGGAGACTGACTCATTCTGACTCTGAGGGGAGAATACACATCACGCGGCAGAGGCAGGACATTAAACACTGATGATGTGACTGACACAGCTCCCAAGGAGCTATCAGGGTGCCATCCTGGAAGCCACCCCCCTGCCTTTATGTCTTTTATATTCCTTGTATTTTCCCCAGTTGTCTCAGGAAGGTCACACAAGCTGCACCTTGGACATGGAGACGTGGAACAGAGAGAAGTTGAACTGATTTTCTCACATGTGTAAGTAAGACTTGAAAGCTATGCTCATTACCCTGCCCAGAATGAGATAGGAAGGCAATACCCACCTACCTCTGTGTCAGTGGTAGAACACTCTGCCTGGCATGACAAGCCCGGCTAGGAGGCAGAAACAAGATGCTCTGTGAGAGATGAAAGTAACAGCCCTCGAGGAGAAGGCACCCAACAGGAAGCCAGCCCCATAGTTCACTGACACGAATGCAGGAAGAAGCCTGAGGAGCGCCTGCTCTGTGACTGGCAGGGTGGCTGATTCTGGATCGATCTCTCCCTTCCATTCTCAGACTCAAGATTCCATGCCACCTCAGGCCACTCAACCTCAGAAGTGCTGGCTCTGCCGTTTACTAGGCGTGTGACTTGACTAAGTAGCTTGGGACAACTGAGTCTCATTTACCCAGAGCAATGGGGCAAACATCCTCCTAGGAAAAGAGCCTGGAATAAACAATTGCAGGGTACGATTTCAGTTTTGCTTACCTTCTTCATTTCTTGGTAACGAAAGGATGAGATTTGTCTTTCTTTCAGCCACAGCCTTGGTATCAGGAATGGATCTATTCACAACCCATTTGCTCCAGAGTGACTTTTTTCCTTTGATTAATATCACTTTAACAGAAGAGGAATTTGTAGTCTTAAGTGGCTGAGTCTCTCTCTCTCTCTCTCTCTCTCTCTCTCTCTCTCTCTCTCTCTCTCTCTCTCTCTCACACACACACACACACACACAGCCCCATTCCAAGCTAATGAATCCAAATCTTGGTGGGATGTGACTCTGCACAAAGTTTTAAAAGCCTTCACCCTTATTTAAGAATGTTTTACTCTTTTAGATCCAAGTACCCAAAGATAATCCATGTAATGATGTTGTTGGGAAAACAGGTACATTATAAATCTGGTAAACTGTGTATGTAGGCTCAGAGCCTATGGCTTCTTCAATCACAAGAACACGTGGAAAAGGGATTTTTCCTTTGAGGATTAAATATTTTAGAGAAGCCCACCATCAAACATATTTGTTTGTAGGCTGGAGAGATGCTCAGTGGTTAAGACTACCTGTTGCTCTTGCAGAGGACCAGATTCAGTCTCCAGCATCCACATGGTGGCTCATAACCACCCAAACTCTGTTTACAGGGGTTCTGATGCCCTCTTCTGACCTCTACAGACACAGGCGTGCATACAGTACATATGCTTCCATACAGGACACACACACACACACACACACACACACACACACACACACTACTTTATATATATTGACAGTCTAATGTCCAAGTGTGTGTTGGTTCTAATCTTTTATTTTTGGTCTTATTGATTGCAAATCATTCTATTATGATGTTTTTACTTTCCAAAGATTCAAGAACCTTCTTATGGCAGAACATGGTGATATATACCTCTACTATACTATTCCTCACTCAAGAGGCTGAGGCAGGAGGACGGTGAGTTTGAGGATAGCCTTAGCTACATATTGAGATTGTCACAAATAAACAAGCCTTTCAGCTTCTCTTGACTTTCTGAGGCATCTATGAAGGTGGGAGCTGGAAGGATGTGTCCTGGAGGAAGGGATTACACAGGGTGGGAGAGAGAAATGTTGACTAGTGTGAAATGAGTGCTGCTGAGGTGTGGGACAGATGAAAAATCAAGCACCGCTGTCCTATAGAAACAACTTTTCAGATGTTTTTAATACACTGGTAACTATCTCATACTTCTAGGTTTGTGTGTGTGTGTGTGTGTGTGTGTGTGTGTGTGTGTATATATATATATATATATATATATATATATATATATATATATATATATATATATATATATATATATACACACACACGCACGCGTGCGCATGCACATTGTGCTGTGTGAGATGTGGAGGTGGGGTAGCTATATACTTAGAGTTGAAAATAAAAAAGCCCCCTGTATTGACTCCTGAAAGGCTGAGATAAAGAGAGCCACAGGGGACACACTGAGCAATGAGAGCTCAGAGCTGGCCTCCATTCCTGTCACTGTGCTGGGCTCCTCCTTCCCCTGCCCCTCCCACTTCAAAATCTTCCCCCCAGCCTCCACACAGTCCCACCTCCCCCTTTCCTTCTCACAGCCCGAAGGCCCTCTTTTCAAGCTCTCTGCACTGAGGCCCCCTCAACTGAGCCCAAGGCCTCCATTCAGAGTCACTGGTTTGGTTAAAATCCCTTATTCACCCCCTAGCCACCCCTGCCCCATCAGCTGAGCCTCAGTTCAGACCTCACAAAACAAAACAAAACCAGCCCATATAATTGATGGTGGCTGCTGGAGGGCTCCCCTTCTACGTTCCCCCCAGGGGCTCCTACCCAGTCAGCCTCTATTCTCAAGTTTCCCTCTCTCCCTGCCCCCACCTCCTGCTGGATTTTCCTGGTTAACAAGTGTGCACTGTTATAATCGTGCCCCTATCATATTTACCCCCTTTCAGAACTGATGTGTGCTTTTGTAGCAGGCAGCCTGCACATCTTTTGGCGATTCAGTCTGATGGAGGTGGGGTTGGGGGTGGGGGTAGGGATGGGGTGAGGGGGTGGAAGTGGTGCTTGTAGGGGGTGGGGGCTGGGGACTGGGGGCAACCCATGTTTCTGAAATGGAGCAAGATACAGAAGCAATGAGGAAGAAGAGAACAAAACCCCAAAACAAGGGGAATAGGAGGCTAGAGAAAAACAATGTAACTTGTTAATGACCCAATGAGAAGGAATCAGGGGAGATGGGGCGGGCTGATGAGCATGATGGCAGTGGGGTGTGTGTGGGGGGGGACTATTGAGCCTAACGGCTCCTTTAGTTAAAGACTTTTCACTTCTCCAGAGAGGGTGCAAGGTGACTAACTTTATTACATCTCTGCTAAACTTCATTTTCACACATTCAGGATGCCTGAGGGAAATAAGGCAGAGAACCAGAAGAGGCCAAGAATGAGAACCAGAGAATCACAGAGCAAAAGCAGATAGAAAGTATGTGTGTGTGTGTGTGTGTGTGTGTGTGTGTGTGTGTGTGTGTGTGTGTGTGTCTTTTTAAAATACATTGCTCCCAGAATCTCCAAACCTTAGTGATCTGTAAACTTTTGAGATCTTTTTGTATTCATTTCCGTTGGGAGAATGTTAAGGTCATGGGATAGAAAGACATAAGGTCCAGAAGCGTCCAGCCAATCACTGCAGAAACTCTGAAGTGCCAATGAGAACTCCAAGAAAGTACAGCTCATTAATTTTCACTTGACCTCCCAAAGAGCAGCATTTTATAAGCTGAGTGGGTCTGTGATTTGCAGGAAGTCCAAGGTAGAACAAGAGATGGAAGAGCATCTACCTTCCAGGCCTGCAGCCAGACCCCCAAACCCCAAATGGAAGCCTTTCTTCTTCCCCACTCATGTTTCTAGGGAAGCATGTGTACTGAGGAAGGGATCTGAGACATCAGCTTCCAGCCTTCTCCTTTGGAAGAGTGACCGAGAAGAGAGGACTTAAGACTGGAGAACGGTCTTCTGCCTTGCTTTTCTTCCTTTATAAGACAAAAGAGAGATCGCACAAAAGGCTAGAGGAGATGCCAATTCTTCTCTGATGGTTCCTTGGCTTTTCTAAGTACTGTGCTGGAGCCATAAACCCTTGACTTTCCAAATTGCCCTGAGCATTTGTAAACATTAATTCAGCCTCTGGACAGTGGCGGGCGGTTTTTATTATTACCTTAGGCCCTCAGATGGAGAAAAGGGTTTAGGGAAATTTTATCTCTAGATCAAGGTTTGTTGGCATGGTAGAACATTCCTAGGCAGCTAGCCACAACTTTCTGTAGGATCAATGTCATCCAACACCTTAGTCCACATTTCCAAAGCTTATTCCCAAACTTTCCCTATGTTCCCTCCTTGGGTAAACTTTACATTGTGGCAGATATACCTTTTATAATCTGCCCTGGCACATGAAATCAAAGATTTTTACCGGTTTTATTTCACAATAAACTTTCCAACTTGTATTTTTCTATTATAAGGTTTCAACTCACAAGAGGATTGGCTGGCTTGTATTTGTAGCCAGAAGCTGGGTACTGGCCCCAAATGCCCTTTCTGAGGATTACAGTGCTAACACTAGCAAATTAAAAAAACAATTAAATTAAAATTTTCTCAATAGTGCTTCATAGTTTTTATAAGAAATATTCAGTCAAACACTGTAACCCTGGGGTGTCCAGATAAGGAAAGTGACTCACAAAGACAGATCAGGAAAGTGGAGCTACAGGACAAGAAGTCAAGATCCAAGTCTTCAGGTCTCAGGTACGGAATGTCTTGTGGTCATGCAGAGAAAGTCATTAGGCGATGAATTTTCTCTGTTCTCTGTTTCCAGCAGCGCCATTAACATTAGCAGCACAGAAACTCAATACAATTCAATTATAAGGAAAATCTGTAGGCTTGACAGAAGGGAACATTTCCCAAGCCTTGTAAAGAAAACATAGAATCTTTACTTAAAAAACCAATTGCTACAGAAGCAAGGCAAGCTATAACGTGATCTTGACATGAGGACACGAGGCAGGAGGAACACTCCATAGGCATCATTTAGTCAGGCAAAATATACACAATTTAGGGTCAGAGTATCACCCATTCTCTAAAAGATCATGTATGCAGCAGAGGCTGGGTAAATAGTATATTAATTTGGCCAATGTGCTCAATATATTTTTCAAACCATCTCTCTCTACTAATTTTTGGTAAGTTTCATCAGTTGCTGAGAAAAGTTAAAATCTCCAGCATCGATTATGGATTTACCCATTTCTCCTTTTATTCATGTCCAAGTTTGCTTTGTGTACTTTGAAGTTCTGCTCTTAGAAACGACTTACTCACTACTTTCTCTTCCTAACACTTTACCTTACTGATAAAGCCTTGTTATCTCACTGAAATGTCTTTATCTCTGTCTGGAACCTATACTGTATCACATTAAAACAACTGGTCTACCTCTTAATGCTCAGTGCTTACACGACCTATTCTTTATTCCCTCCATTTGTTGTTGTTATTCATGGTTTTTCTTTAAGCACAGTCTAATGTAGCCCAGACTGACCTCAAACTTGCTGTACAGCTGAGTCTGGTCCTGAATTGATTCTCCTGCCTCCATTTCCTGTTTGCTGAGATCACAGGTATGTGCCACTATGCCTGGCCTTACCCTGTTACTGTCAACCACTCTGGATCAATACATCTAAATCCCTGTTTCTATTCAGCATTTTGTGAAACTTATTCATTTGAGTAAGAGATTGAAAGTGTGGGTCTCTGAGTAAGTCATTAAGAGGACATTTCTAACCTAAAATGTCAAAATTAGGTGCAGAGCCCAATAGAAGTGGTCAGGACCTTGATCTATGTTAAAAATCTCATTACTGTGAGGCTGGAGGGATGGCTTGGTGATTAACAGCCTTTGCTGTTCTTCCAGAGGACATGAGTTCAGCACTCACATTAGGTATCTCCCAAACTCTTGTTAGGCAGCTCACAAATGCTGGTAACTCTAGCTCTGGAGAATCCAATACCCTCTTCTGTCTTTTTAAGGATGTATATACATGTTGTGTATAGTTGGTATACACACACACACACACACACACACACACACACACACACATGAATCTTAATAAACTCTCATCTCTTGAGCGTTCCATTTCCCCCCTTAGATTGTTTGAGTCTTCTCAATTTAATCAGCATCTTTTCTTTCTTATCCAGAAGTTAACACTAGTCTTTGACCTTGTCACTTTCATTCATGACCTTTAGTTTTTTTTCGGACATCCCTGTCTTTCCTCTCTCCAATCTAAAGACAAAAGCAAGGTCAATGAAATGGTTCAGCAGGTAAGGACACCTGTTGACAACCACCAAGCCACCAAGCTGGACAGCCCGAGTTTGATCCCTGGGACCCATGTAAGTGGAAGAAGATAACTGATTCCTGCATGTTGTCCTCTGACTACCAGATTTCTGTTGTGGCATATGCATGTGCACACATATACACAAACATGAAATAAATATATGCAATATTAAAAATTATTGATTTATTTATTTTATATATGAGTGCTCTATCTTCAGACATGCTAGAAGAGGAAAATCTCATCCCATTACAGATGGTTGTGAGCCACCATGTGAGTGTAATATGTGTGTGTGTGTGTGTATGTATACACACACACACACACACACACACACACACACACACACACACACACACACACACATATATATGTTTTTCTTTTCCCCATGCCTTTCCCCTCACTGTGCCCTTTATTTCCTTCTTAACACCCTGGGTTGGAATCCTCTCCTGTATATTTTTTGGAATAGCCCACATTCTCATGTTCCTTTTACCTCTTTCAAATCCCTCTGCAAAATTTCTTTTTCTTGGCCTTCCAGTTTTTCCCCTGCTCCTCAGCCATATCAACAGGAGGCAGCGATGATGGCTCATCATTCACTCAGTGCTTTGTTTATATCTAACTCAGACAGTCAACGCCTCAAGGCCGAGGTTTCTTTCTCCCAGGCCCATGCCATCTGCGCTTACCACACTGTATAAATAATAAATAATCAGAGCAAAGGATCGGTAAACGGGCGCCAGATTGCTGATTAGCGCAAGCACCCAACACATTCAGAGTTGCTGCCACCGCTGCTGAGACAAAACTAGTTTCTCCAGGAAAAACAGAGCAGTGAAAGAGAGCCTTGGATGAGATCCTTGGTCACAGTTCAATTTGGATGAGGTGGAGGACAAACTGTGGACGGAAGGGCTCCCAAGGGCAATTTTCCTTCCTGTCTTTTAAAGGAATTTTCATGAGGACCAAAAGCTCTCACTGATTATTCTTCTTCTGTAGCCTGCCCAGTGCCTGACAGGAAGGAGGCTTATCACAGACCTATCTCTTAATCTGTGCCTCTAAACATCAAGAGTGGACTTGTAGCTTGTCTCAGTGCCTAGCTTTGGAATCAGTATTTGAGGCAGACCCCTCCTCCCTCCCGTCTTTTGCTTTATTTTTATTGTCTAGTAATACTGTTTGCCTACATGTATGTCTGTATTCTCTCAATATCTCTCTCTCTCTCTCTCTCTCTCTCTCTCTCTCTCTCTCTCTCTCTCTCTCTTTCTCTCTCTCTCTCTCACCTCTGCAGGCCAGAGAAAAGCTTAAGATCCCTTTGAACTAGAGTTATAATTGCTAGTCACCAGGTGAGTGCTGAGAATCCAACCCTAGTCCTTTGGCAGAGCCAGTGATTTAACCACTGAACCATCTCTCCACCTCCTAAGCTCTCACTCTTGATTAACTTTGAGACATTTCTAATCACCTAAGGAACTATACTTTTATATTAAACCATATTAGGTATTAATAATTTAGCACTCAAAATAATAGTCAATTTTGTGTGACTTTTTGGTTAACAAGGCAGATAAATAGCTAGAACACACAATGCATATTTTTATTATGAGTAGTAAAAGTGTTATTTGTCATAGGGCACATGTCAGGAAGGAAGGTTAGGGACATGATACGCAATCTGTATTGCTTACTGCATTCTGGTACTTCCTTGAGATGCTGTGGACTCTCTTTTATTAAGGTTCTAAATCTATGAGCTATTCAAGGCTGGGAAATTGGTTGAATGGTCACATATCTCTAGTGCACAGAGTCCACTCAGTTTGGTTGAACAAACCTGGAACTCTTCTCAATTTACAAGTTGAGACTCCAGTAGATTGTCTCTCTCTTAAGCTTTAGGGCCACTGCAGTGGTGACTAATAAAGCCACCAAAATGAACTACTAATAAAGTCACCAAAAGAATCTACTAATAGTAGATTCTTAAGTTCCCACCATTATGCTTACTGCCTTGGTTCTGTTGCCTGTGACTGAGACTATATTCCCTTTGGATTTGGTGATTAATTTTGCCTCTTGAATTCTGCCACTCCAAGATCTAATCATTCTCATTGAATTCAGAAGGAATTAACACTTAGCTCAACTCACTGCCTTACTCTGAAGTTATGTGGATCAGTTAGATGGCGCATAAGAAGAGGTGTTTCATAAAAACACCTCTTAGGCATGTTTTTCTTATAGACTAGGTAACATGAATGTCCTCTGAATCCTCTTGGGGGACAAGCTAGGAGGGAACAGGATTACATGATAAATCTGCATTCAGATTTCATGAAACCTTCATATACCTTCCTCTTAAGTATTCTAACTCAAATGTTCCAGTCCCAGACTCCTTTGCAGTTTTAAAAATTACAGAGAATTCTAAAGAGCTTTTATTTGGGTTGATACCTATAATTACTTTATATATTTTTAAAAATTTAAAGCTGAGAACTTCAATAAACAGTCCACTGATACAACATCAAAACATAGTAACAGTTTTTGAAAGGCTATTACAATATGAAATAGATACTACATTGATTCTTTATTCTGTTGAAATCCATTGGTTAACCTTGAAAGGCTGTTTTATTGATTTGTATTTGTAACATTATATGGTAGTTACTTGGAAAATACTAGTTCACGTAGTTATGCAGATATCTGAATTGTTGACTTTTTTCGTCATTAAAAACGAATTTCATTCAAGGTTAAAAGTCACATATGCTAATATCAGAAATTATAACGATGTTAAAGCTTATGATGGTGGATATGTGTTTTCCAAATCTCATTTTCAGTCTGCTCTTCCAGGGGACACAGGTTCAATTTCGAGGACCCACACGGAAGCCCAACCATCTGTCTCTCCAGTTCCAGGGGCTTTGACGCCCTCTTCTGGCCTCTGAGAGTATCAGGCGTGCACATGGGTACAGACATACATGCAGGCAAAACACCCATATACATAAAATAAGAGAAAACAATAACAGCACTGATAGAAAGACGTGCTCCCATTATCAAGGCCATGCCAGGCACTCTTGGGTTGCTTAGGATATGGTTTTGACGGCAGCGTCACTCTCTGCATGCTGCACCTACCCAAGCCTGCCCAGCATTCTCCATCTTCCACCCTGTTCCATCACCTTCAGTACACATTCTTGTATATTTTCTAAGCTTTTTGTCTATAAAAATGGGTAAATTTGTGAGATCCTTTTTATATGCATGTACCAACTCTATATGTTAGTCTTTGATCCAACAGCAACCTGAGCCTTGTGATGGTTTTAAAATTGACCAAGAAAAAACTTTTGAGAATGAAAGTGAACATGCAACTATACATCAGAAGAGCAAGCCATGAAGCAGGACTGGAGGATGA
Organism: Uromys caudimaculatus; assembly: GCA_028551405.1. Classification (NCBI taxonomy): domain Eukaryota; kingdom Metazoa; phylum Chordata; class Mammalia; order Rodentia; family Muridae; genus Uromys; species Uromys caudimaculatus. Next base: position 35,508,021 of record CM052713.1, read on the forward strand.
CAATGCATACTTTCCCTATGTGTGACCTCATCTTTACAATCCTGAAGGAATGTAGAAAATCTTTCTAACCCAGGGGCGTTAGGGTTGTTTCCTTGTTAAACAGGCTCTCAATGCCGAATAATACAGAGAAACAACTGCACGCCTACCACGATCACGTCTTCTTCTGTCAGTACATGAGATTGCATTATAAATCACTGAGGTGGCTAATCTTCATTATCAGTTGACTAGATTTAGAATCACCTAGCAAACCTTGTTTGGATATATCTCTCCTCTCAGGGGAGTGGGCGTTCCTGAGAAGTTTAACTAGGGAAGGAAGACATTCCTTGACTGTGGGCAGATAGTACAATCTCATGGACTAGGGCCTAATTAAGTAAAGGGAAAAGGAAGGAATCCAGTTGAATACTAGCATGTACCTCTGCTTGATTCTTGACTGTAGATGCAACGTGATCAGCTGCTTCCTGTCTCCACCACCATGCCTTGCTCTGTAAAGTCAGCTGCTTCCTGTCTCCACCACCACGCCTTGCTCTGTAAAGGACTTTATCCCATAAAACCATGAGCCAAAAACAAACAAAACCAAAACAGACAAAAAAAAAAAAAAAAAAAAAAAAAAAAAGAAAAAAGATTTTCTTTAAGTTGCTTCAGCGGGGTATTGAGATGCAGTCACTAAAAGTGAAATCCTATGCCTGAAGTCATGGTGGAGGACACATTCAAATTCTACTCTCAAATAGCAAGTGGTTTTGAGCAATTTTTTTAATTTTGTGGGGTTTCGGTTTCTTAGTAAGTTGGGATGCAGAGGGAATTCAGGTTCAGTCAATACTATACTGATTTTAAAACTAAAATGTTGGGCTGTGCATAGTAACCCTTTGATGCCAGCACGAGGGAGGCAGAACCAGGAGGATCTCCGAGTTCAAGGCCAGACTGGTCTACGTAGCTGGCTCCAGGACAGTTAGGACTATACAAAGAGAGACCTTGTCTCACAAAACCACCGGGCAGAACTGTGAAGCTTGCATATCATGAAGGAGGAGCTCCTATCATGGGTAGAGTGGGTGAGTGGTTACGAGCTAACTGTATAGGAAATGTTTTCAGTATTGATTGCTTCTAGGTCTCTACGATTTCTGTCATTTTTCCAAGTATGGGAAAAGCACCATCTGGACATATCTATTGGTGATGAACTGGCTCATGAAATCTGTTTTACAACTAGCAGACACAAAGTAAGATCTTGAGAACTGACCTGGAATGATACATCCTTCTCCCCCCACTGAGTAGTCCCTCCAAAATGTCCCTTTCAAGGAAACGCCTGTCATTCTGTTGCCAAGGAAAGGCCTTGTCGGCCAGGTAGACTTGTTAGTCCCCTGTGACTCCGGTTGCAATCATAGCTGCAATCAGACAGGCGATGGGACAATAAACTATACATTCCAGCCATGCCTCCGGGGACCAGCATGGAGTTGTTCTCTCACCAAGGCTTTATTTACTTTGGCTTAATAAGAATCTCTCATCTTAAAACATAATGTGAGTTTAATGTTGATGACAAGGTTGGGTGGCCAGTATGAAACCCAGTCGTCTGGTCCCTGAGAAGACACAGCTGGTGCAGCCTCAGCACAAGTTTCTTTTCTCAGTGTGAGAGGTGCAACCCTGTCATGGACCGAACAGCTCCAGAGGGGCCTGTTTGGTCTCAGGGACTCATTCCAACTCTGACACCTCCGACTAGGCTGCCCGTTTATACGAGGCAGAATAAAACTACTCTCACAGAGGCCGGGGCTCAGGATGACATCAACGTTTTTTCCATCTGGAAGGAATTGAAATCACCAGTTAATTTCTTTGGTAGTCTCCTGGGGAGGAAAGTTTGTGAGTGAAATATCAGAGCTTGGAACTCAATTTAGGACAAATAGCACTTTCCCCTCAATGCGCGCTGGATGGGAGAGGGGGATTAATCAGCTTCAATTCTTCCCTGCTTCCTGTCTCTGTAATCACCCTGGAGGTAGCACAGGAGGAATGGCCAGAATCAAGAAAAACACAGCATGTGCCAGGGTGTAGGGGAAATGGGCGAGACACTGGCCCAGTCACACTGGCGGTATAACTTTGGAGCCATCTTAGGTTTTGGAATTAAGGAGTGGTGTTGCCTAATCTTCCAGACCTTTCCATCTCCGAAAGCCAGTCTACTGTGTCAGGAGCTTTTCTCATTTCCTTGGCCTCTTCCGAGAACGTGAACAGGGAGATGGGGTGGCCCCAGCTGGCGAGAAGGGGCCTGGCGACCACAGAGAGCTAGATGTGGCACAAATGTTAGTTTTTCTTCTCTTTTCTCAAGTCCTGATCTCAGCCAGAGCCTTCTCATGACAAAAGTGGCTTTGCTTGCTTCCAGAGTCTGGCCTTGAGCCAACCTGTTGTCTGCTCTTCCTTCTTTCTTTCCTTCCTTCCTTCCTTCCTTCCTTCTTCCTTTCCTTCCCTTCCCTCCCTCCCTCCCTCCCTCCCTCCCTTCCTTCCTTCCTTCCTTCCCTCTTTCCTTCCTTTCTTTTTTTCTTTTTTTTTCTGTTTTGGTTTTTCAAGACAAGGTTTCTCTGCGTAGCCCTGGCTGTCCTGAAACTCGTCCTGTAGACCAGGCTGGCCTTGAACTAAAAAAAATGCCCCTGCCATTACCTCCTAAATGCTGGGATTAGAGGTTTGCACCACTACTGCAGCCAGCGATTGTCCTGTCTTATGTTCTTCATTATATCCCTTCTAAGCCCATCATCTCCTCCTTGAGAAGTGTTTCTGTATGCTGTAAGTAGGATGTAGGTGAACGAGGGATCTGAAAAACAAAGTTCCAGTTCGTCGTGTGTATCTGTCTTCATGGCTTCCATGCCTCTTACACACTCAGTCTCTAGCTGACAACAGTTTAGCAGTCTGCTTGAGGATTTTCTGAATATTTAAAGTTTGTTCTTGTGAACCAGTGTGGACCAATTGTAGCACACTGCTGTCTGGGCATCATTTATAAGTGGGAACTACATCTGCTACTCTTCTTGAGACCATGGTGTCTATACAATGGAGAGCCATAGTGGATATCCAGGCCTAAGTGGAGTCCTTTTTTGTGTTCCTTCTCCCTTGACTAGTATAATCATCTGTACTTTTATGAACTTTATTAATGAAATTCTAATAATACATTTGCCAACTCAATCCTTGTTGTGGGTTGGGAGATCTCAAAGGCCAACCTATTGCCACTGACAAACTAAATACTTACTAGATCTTCCATGGAACTTTTCCAAAACGTTACCAACTTAAAGAAGCCACCTCTCCTGGGCTCTTTCTTGACCCAGTTCTCAGTTTTTAACTTTTAGCCTTCCTTTATTGTGTAAGTTTGCTCTGCAGGGCTGGGCAAGTTACGGCTCTGGAACAAAGTACTCCTTTTCCAGGCAGAGAGATGTTTCCTCTGGAGCCAGTCTTGACTTTTCTTTTGGCTTTAATGTAAGCATGAACATATGAAAATGACCAGCACAAATAAAGTCTTATGGCTCTGTCCAAGCAACAGAGGGGCCAGGGAAGGCAATAACAGAATTCAATCATCCCTTCTCCTTTCCTATTAGCTTAATTTTAATTTTGCTTCCAGAATAAATATTTCACAGGTTTCCTTATTCATGTGGAGTTGGAGGAAACATAATAACTTTGGCTCAGGTGGATTAATGTGGTTCTACCTGCCAGGTCTGGTCTGTGGACTTTAGTGTTGGATTTATGATTCTTACCTAGCCATGTGGTAAAGACTAAATAAAGACAGTCATGAGGTTACTAAGTAAGGGTCCAAGAGCAGATTATTGACCAAGGGTGGATTGAGACAAAACTGAATTTGCTGGGCCTGTTAATCCCCGGAATGCAGTTCTTTCTCCAAAATGGAAAATGTACAATAATACTATTAGATTTGGAGGGAAGCCTTCAGTAAAGTGGTAACGTAGCTTCATAGACTAGGGGTCTAATAAGGTTGGCTGTAGGTTAGGCTGGGGAGCAGTAACTCACATACATGCTTCAAAGAGGCACACGAGACTATTGAAAAGGCACATCCAGGGCCAGCCTAAAGCAAAATTATGCAATTTCTCTCAGCATCCTCTGTTTCTGCTCTTTTGCCGTTTACTGTGGCGTGAATGTTTGTGTCTTCCTTAAGTTTGTATATTGAGATTTTTAAGCTCTGATTCGATGGTACATGAAGTGAACCCTTTGGAAAGCAATGAGGCCCTAAGTGTGCGCTCCTATGAATGAGACTAATACCCTTAGGAGAAAAGACTCTAGAATTTTTTCCTCTCTGGTCATCTCCCTCTCCATCTTCTCCCTGTCTGTTCTCTGTCACGTGAGGAAGCAACATGAAGACAATCTCCTGCATGCTTTGGTGTCAAGACACAGGGAGATGGAGCTAGAAACTTCCTGTTTCTACTGGTTCTCATAGTGCTGGAAGATGCCATGCAGGCTGCTGAGAGAGAAATTCTACCTAAGCCGTGGACCCTATGTGCAACAAAAGCATCTGGCCAGGCAAAGTGTGCTCACTGGAACAATAGTGGCAAGACTATTTTGGGGACCAACTGCTTTCTGATTGGATTTGGCACCTGATCCACAGGAAGGAATTCATATCTGCTAGTGTAAATCTGGTAATGTAATAGGCCCTATCGGGGAAACTACTGCTGTTGTATTGCTAAATGGTGATGATGTTGATCTGTCAAATTGTCTTCAAAATATTTATATTTATGCTGGTATTCTAGTGATGCTATTAACTTTGGACACTGGGAAGTGATTTGAACTTATCAAAGTCCTGAGAATCAGTGACTGTTGAATGATCAGCCCTAAATGAGGTACCTATTTCATCCTCTCTAAGGGTCGAGTCATTGAAGAAAAGGGGGTAGAAGCAATATGTAAGAATTGGAAGGGGAATTGAGTTGTGGAACACTGTCTTCCAGATACGATATGACAGTTATACTCTTTAATTCTGTACCTGTGACTACTTGTACTAGATCTGCACAAAGGCTGGGGATTCATGTGGTCTTGTCTGTTTCTCAGTATTTACAGGCAGTTGATGGCTGCTGGGGGAGGGAGAGACATCATCAGTGATGTAGCCGCGGGTACACTGAGCATGTTCCTGTAATAACCTCTTACTCAAATTTCTGTAAACTCTCTAGGTCACACACACACACACACACACACACACACACACACACACACACACACACGGACACACACACGGACACACACGGACACACACGGACACGAAAGTAGAAGGGGACATACATGTGTGAAAATGTCATGATAAAACCCGTTATTATGCATAATCAATATAGAAAATAAAGACTTGATATACAAAAAAGATGATCTTCTAAAAATCAGGAATCTAGTCCTCAGCAGACACTGGATCTGCCAGCACCATGTTCTGGGCTTTCTAGTATTCAACACTGTGAAAACTAAAGGTATGTTCTCTAAACATCCTTAATATACAGTAATTAACCAATACACTTACGTGTTTTTTTTCCTGAAGAATATGACTCTCTACCATTTCCAGGAGTCTTCCAACCATAGGATCTTTCAAATAACAACAAAAGATGCTTCAAGAGAACGTTATATAGTAAGTTTGATGGTCTGGATGTCAGGCTTATCTGTAGATATAGCAACTAGTCCAGCCATTTGTAAATTTACCTGCATACATAGAGTCACTTGGGAAAAGTTTCCAACTATAGGTCCTTTCCTTTCCCTTCTCATGCATGGGACCAGGGCTGTGTAGAGTGGGAAATGCTGCAATGATGATGGATGAGAGGCAGAAGCATGGGGAAGAGACAGGAGTGTAGAGAGAATCTCTTGTGTACTATGTTGAAGCACACCAGCAAGTAAAAAGCTGTTGGCATGTTAGCAAAAGGCAGGAAATAGAAGGTAGGAGTTCTGGTAGAAACTTTGAACTGTGGGAGATTTGCCACCTGGACTCTCAGGAGATGAACGTATGAAACTGAGGAGAGGTAACCAGCCATGTGGCACGCATAGAATAGAATAAATGGGTTGTATAAGTTCCTGATTAGTTGGGGAACAAGCCCAAGCTTATGGTCTAGGCATTTATTCATAAATAATTAAGTCTCAGAGTCGTTGGTCAGGAACTATGGCACAAGGAAGAAAATCTCAAGGTTATACAGGGGTATAAAGGAGGAGAAGCAACTGGAGGTTGGGTGTAGAGGAATTTTAATCCACCTCCAAAGCCCTTCTAGGTCTGCGTGATCCAGCCAGAATGTAGATATGCCCTGGATAATAGCATGATCTGGCTGGAATACAGACATACCCTTAGTACATATTACAAATTCCTAACAATGAAGGTAAGGTTAGTTTGTAGAAGGAAGCAGCCATGTTTGAAAGTGATGTCTAATTGAGGGGCAGACAAAATGAAAGAGAAAGATTTGACAGAATGAGTCAGAGATAGGATATGCCCAACTCATACAAGAACAACACAGGAAAAAGAGGCTACTGAAGAGGTGAGACAGAGGAGTAGGTGGTGGTAGTGGTGTGTGGTATGTGGCATATGACGTGTGTATATAGCAGTTTTACAGGGACAGTTGCACAGAGACAGATTGCAGACAGAACAAGCTAGACACAGGTGAAGACAGAATGAGCCAGAGAACGAGAAAGAGCCAGAAGATTAGAACATATTGCCAAAGTTTGTATGAGGCCAAGCAGAACAATTCATTCAGACTCCAAGAGAAGATGGATTGAATCAGTCAGCTTGGAAGATTAGACTGTGAGGAGGCTAGAGGCTTCCAGGCCTAGATCTAGGGATAGTTAGAACTGAGAAGGACTCTGGGCTCAGCCTAAGCTGTGTGTTCACACAGCTTGGGTATGGCTCTCATCTCATCACTTCATCTGAGGAAATAAAAGCAATGCTTACATTTGGGGATTGGTTAGATTCAGAAAATAAGTCAGCCAGTTGAGGAAATAGGTAGATGTAGTGGGGACCGGAAAGCCAATGCTTCTCACCATTTGAAGTATTTACAAAGAAGAAAAGAGGACACATGAAAGCTTGCGGTGAGGGTGGGAGTTAAAGCATGAGCAATGACAGTCACAGAAATCACCATAGACTGATACAACCCTAAATGTGTTCAGTCCTCAGATGGTAGGTTTTTAATTTGTCCTCCATTAAAGGAGCCGGAGTTCCCTCATTACTGTCTGCAGGGCAACAGTAGGGAAAGAGCAAGCCGAGCCTGAACGATTTTGTGACAGAAAAGAGGGAAATCTTCAAAGAATAACAGGCCCACCTTCAAAGAAAATAGAAATCAGTCAGAAGAACTCTCACTGGCCAAATTTAGGGCCCAAAACAATCATTAAAATAATGAAAATACTGGATGAAAGTTTAGGAGATGTTTATGATGGTCCCACACAAATCACTGATGAATCACTTACTGGGGTTCCTACAGTTAAGCAATGTATGACAGTACAGAGATATTCATTTTTGTAAATTAAAACAGTTTTAACATTTATTTTGTGTATGTGTTGAGGGCAGTAGAACATGTGCCACAGCACTCTCCAGAGTTCAGAGGACAGCTCATGAGAGTCGGTTCTCTCCTTCCACCCTCTGGCTCCTGGAGATCAAACTTAGCTTGTCAGGCTTAGTGGCAAGCACCTTTAGCCACTGGGGCATCTCTCAGGCACTGAGATACTTGTTATTAACACAAATGCATTATTTACAATTGAAGAGATGCTTCTACCTAAACCAGCACTTTGAGACAGTGGCATACAATGTTTTATGATCAGGAAATTGCAAGCAGCAGCAGCAGCAGCAGCAATCTGGAATTTTGCTTATTGACTGGAGTTTGTTCACTTTCACAGATAATTCCTACACAAAGACTGGTGAGGTGGTTCAACAGGTAAACACACTTGTGGTCAAGCATAGCAGCCATAGGAGTCACATGGTAGAAGGGAAAAAGGAACCCCTGTGAGTTGTTGTCCTCTGTCTTCCACAGGCCTGCCTCTCTCTCTCTCTCTCTCTCTCTCTCTCTCTCTCTCTCTCTCTCTCACATCTCTCTCTCTCTCTCTCTCACACACACACACACAAATATACCAGTAAATAAATAAAATGAATGGTGGAAATTTCCCTTTTGTAGAGAGCTGAGAATGGGTGGCATAGTTTGCAGGGACTATTGCTAATTTCTCGCCTTTCAGCTCATTTGTTAATGTGCTTCTTTCCAGTCCACTCATAATACTGAACCAACACAGTCTAGAAAGGTGCAGATCGGGTCTGCCTTCAGCTGTAATTTCTTCAAACTTCTCTCCCAGAGCCCAAGAAGCTGTTGATTTTAACTTTCCCTCACTTTTCACAGTGTGGCTTTTATTGTCACAGGTAGTTACACAGTCTGGGTTAGTTATTGAACTCATACTCCCCCCCAACCCCCACCTCGTGTGCCCTCCTTAATCTCATTTTTACTTCTTCTGTTCACCAAAGTCTTTGCTGTCCACAGCTGCCCTGTCTGTCTGCATGCTGCCGTGCTTCCTGCCATGATCATAATGGACTAAACCTTGGAAACTGTAAGCCAGCCCCAATGAAATGGTTTCCTTTATAAGAGTTGCTGTGGTCATGGTGTCTTCTCACAGCGATGAAAATCCTAAGATAGCCAGGTTGGTCAGGGGATATAGCTTAGTTGGTAGAGTACTTGCCTGAAGTACTCTAACATGAACAAAGCCAAGGTCATCCTTGGCTATGTATTAAGTTTGAAGTAAGCCTGGACTACATGAGACCCTGACTTTAAAACAAAACAAAATCCTGACCCAGTGCAGTAATCTTAGGCTACTCCCATCTGAATCCCTTGCCTCAGTTCCCTGTGTGTTGGGCAGGAATAACTCTACCCATCCCTAGAGAGCTGAGAAGGAAGAGTAGACACTTAGAGAGCAGAGTGGAGGGTTATTAAACTGGATCCCTGGTGTTGCTGCTATTATTTATGGTAAGTTCACTGAGTTTCACCTGAAACAAGACTTCACAGATCTGTGTATTTTTTTAAGGCAAGACTATGCTAGAAAGACAGATTCAAAACAGACATTCTTTTTTAAAATGTCACGAGGATTCTTTACAATAAATGCATTTTCAGGGCCTGGACCACACACTCTCTGGTTTAGGACATCAGTGCAGGCCCAATCTAAAATTGTCTTTGGGCCTGTTACTTTCCCCTTCATCCCTGGCCTCTCACTCTTCCTGCAGCTCTTTAGGACAGCTCCCAGCTCTGGAGGAAGCCATTTGTGTCTCAGGATAGATATCTGGCAGTGCTGCACTCACCTCTGCCTCTCTCTCTCTCTCTCTCTCTCTCTCTCTCTCTCTCTCTCTCTCTCTCTGTGTGTGTGTGTGTGTGTGTGTGTGTGTGTGTGTGTGTCTGTTTAGTGTTGTCAGAGAAGAGGCCCAGTCTCTCTCCCCGACTCTCCCTGCTCCAGTGAATGGCTCCATAAGCAGAAATCAGCTTCCACCATCAGGGAAATATCACTCACTCATGAGTTTATTCTTTCATTCATTCACTATTTGAGCAATTCAATGCATGTTCACTGTAGAGCCAGATGCTGGGAATTTGGAGAAACTCAGGAACAGTGGGAGAATCAATAGTCAGAAAGCAATGTCAACCTTTTAAAATGTTATAAAGGTGTGTGTGTGCTGGGGGTGATGGGGAATGACTCCTGTGGTTTTTGCCTGAATAGTCAGAAGAAGGGATATTTGAGTCTGATTTGAAAGGATGACTGGATGTATTTTGTTTTGTTTCTTTGCTTTCGGGGGGTGGGGGGTGGGAGGGACGAATCACATGAAGGGAATCCTGGAATCTCATTGTTGCTACCAGTTTCTTTAAGCCATCCCTAATCAGTTCCCTGAGATACTTGCTTCAGGATCAGCCTGGTGGAAAGCCAGCTTGACCAGGCCTGGCTTCAGCATACAGAGAGAAACAAATCGTAACCTCTGTTCAAGGGGGTGATTACATTTAGAAGCGAGGCACCCCATGTTTGCTTAGTTATACCATTCCTCACACCCAACCTTCCTCTTCTCTCACAGAGGAAGATGCCTATACTCCTTCTAAACGCAGCCCTTCCTCAGGGAGCCCCATCCCACCTCACCTTCTAGAAGCTTCCTTTATTATGATTCTATCCTATAGCTTCAAGCTCTTCGGCTTTCCAACTCCTTTCCTTGTGTCAACAAACAACTTCTAGTCTTGCACAAACTCAAAACAAACAGAAGCTTCCCATGCCCGCCCTTCCCTGAAGCTACAGAGGCGCCCACCTACTCACGCACTGAAGAAACCCTTCTGTTGCAGCCCTTGTAGCTTCCTTGATCCTTAACCCCTGATCTTCTAACACTTTTGCTTCCAGCACCCATGCCCACCCCGTGGAATCTCAACTCCCCCCAAAACATCCAGATCAGGCCCATCTCCAGCTTTCATCCCCAACCATGTCACTTAAATCCTCAAAGTTCACAGTTCTTGAACTGAGGTTCTTCCATGTCTTCTGCACTGTTGTGGGCCCAGCTCCTCCCGCCTCATCGGCTCCTATTCTATACAAGTTGATGCTACCCCAAGGTCATCCTGTACTGTGCCCTGACCTAAGCTCTAGACTCTCAAGCCCTGCTCTGCTTTCTTCAGCTTCTCTGAGCACTGCATCCAATCTGCAGCTGTTTCTGAGACCTTGAGGGAGGTGGTCCATGGACCTCTCAAATGCAGGACTCACTATGTTCTGCCGAAGACCCTTACACTTTGATGGATGATAAGCTTCATTCTGGCCCTCACACTCAGGATCCAATGGCATTCCTTACTCCTTGTTCTTTCTCTCTGCTTTGGCCTTTTCCCAATTATGTACCAAATCTTGTTTTGGGTTACCTAACGGTTCCTGCTTCGTTGGTGTTATAAAAGTAATGTTTTCTTCTGCCTGTTGGCTACTGAGAAATGCCTGATTGTACACGTTCATTTTTTGTAGCTTACATGAATTCACAAAACTTTCCAAAGGTTCTGGGCCTTTCTGTATTTACCTACACTTGCCTGAGTATTAGCTGAGTCTTTTAAGGCAATCTCTGCTATTTCTACAACTCAGCCAATTCTCGCTCAGTTTCTACTATCCTTAAGCCATTCTAAAGAGCTGCAGGTCTAAAAGAAAGGAGAACAAATCTTTGAGGCAAAAAAGTAGAACCCAAATTGAAGATAAAAACAATAGGGACTTGGCAGAGGTAAAGGGAGAAAATCAAAATGTTTTCAGAAGAGATTGCATGCGCGCGTGCCCGTGTGTGTGTGTGTGTGTGTGTGTGTGTGTGTGTGTGTGTGTGTGTGTGTGTGTGTGTGTGTGTGGTGTTGTAAAGAATGGAGTTTGAGGTGAATATGAATAGGGAGAAACTATTTCCACAATGGTATCAAGATGGGCTACCCCAGGCATGTTTGGAAAAATTGGAAGGAATCTAGATTTGCTGGAGAAGAAAAAAGAGTATAGTCTAAACTAACTAAAATTGGTTTACTCGATGAATTCTAAAATCCCCATATTCCATAGAAAACGAGTCAGTAGCAGAAAGGAAGACTTTGGCTTAGGCTTCAACAAAAACATTTACTTCAGACGAGTACTGTGTGTATTTGTTAGGACAAACACAGAGACACAGAGACACAGATAGACAAACACATACACACACACACACACACACACACACAAGTCTATTCTTGGCAGGGTAGGAATGCACAGGCTCTAGGGGAGGAAGGGTGAATTCATTCTCAATTGGGAAGTCATATGTAAGCACCACTAACACAACGGAAGTCCTGTTCAGTGTCTGTGGCATCTTGAGGAGGGGAGTGGAACTGAGTTGGCGTGAGTGCAAGTGAAGATACATAAGCCAGCATTTGATTCGGGTGCAAGGTGTAAGCATGAGTGTGTCAGTGCAAAGGGGAAAAGCACCGTGCTTCGGGTAAGGGAGCAGAAGGAAATGCAAATACGTGTGTCAGAGGGGGAGGGCAGCTGCAGGAACTGTTGTATAGAGCTGGCAGCAGTTATCAATGGAGGGAGGTTTGCACTGCTGTGGCTCTTCATGGGAAGTCAACTTTGTCCCTCAGGGGACTTTTGACAGTGTCTTCATATGTTTTTAAATGGGCACAGCTTGGGTAAAAGCCAGATAGACAAACACATACACACACACACACACACACACACACACACACACACACACACACACGAGTCTATTCTTGGCAGGGTAGGAATGCACAGGCTCTAGGGGAGGATGCTGTATGCCTTTCAATGAATGGGACAATCCATCAAAACAAAGACTTATTTCATCAAAATGTGAATGGTACCAGGGTTTAGAAACCCTAAAAAGAAAGTGAGAAATCAGTAAGAAAAAGAAAAAAAATAGATAGATGGATAGATAGATGATTGATAGATAGATGTTAAATTGAAGAAAAAATAATATAAGGGAAGTTTCTGGAAAGGTAAAAATATTTAGCCAGTTTAATTGGTCTCATTAATTGATTAAAAATAACAATTATAGCAAATGGCAAAAGAACATTTCTTTATAAGATTCTTACAGTTTAAGCATTGGGGGTGGGGTGGGGTGGAGAAATGACTCGGTGATTAAGATCACTTACAGCTTGTATAGAGGACCTGGATTCAGTTCCCAGCACCCATGTTGGAGAACTGTAACACAGTTCACAACCTACTGTAACTAGCTTTAGATATGACACCCTCTTCTGGCCTCCATGGGTATCTGAAAATACATGCTACACACACACAGATAAAATCTTAAAACAATTTAAGCACTGAGATCAATGGAACAAAACTTGTCTAATAGAAAGGTGCGTTCTATCTGTATCTCCTGGCTCCTAGCTCTCTCTCTCTGCTCTAGATCTCCTCCACTCCTCCCAAGGCACCAGGGTGTCTGTTCACAAAGGCTCTGGCAAAGCTGATGGGAAAAAAGGGCTGGGTTCAATAAGGGACTGTAATCAGGATTACTTGTGTTGAGCCCCAGCTTCCTGAGGCCTAGAAAGGATTGGCTTTGGATATTTGCGAGCAGGTCATGATTGCCGAGTCACATTTATATAGGAGTCCTCACCATCTCTTCCATTACGAACCCTGCCTGCCCAGGCCACAGCTGCCCTCCCCCTTGGTGTTAGAGCCACTCTGTGATAAAAAATGGTAGATTGCCTGAAAGTTACCTAGGAAACACAAGGCCTCCTAAGCCCATTTTAACCTTCTAAATAATGATATACACTTAACAATTCTTTCCTAAAGTGTAGGAGAGGGCATACTATGTTCAAATTAAGAACAAAAACCTAAAAACAACAAAAAAGAAATTACTATTAAAGGTTATCACTTGTAGCCACAAATGTGAGCTTAGGACATGACACGTAACCTAGCAATGGGCCAGAATCAATCTACTAATGTCCTCCAGAGGAGCCAGAGAGGGTGGAAAAGAGAATAGATTCTTGGTCAGGATTTGCAGGAGCTGGGTCTTATGGTCCATGCCCCACAGACAGTCATCACACTGGGGTTTCTAGGATTAGAAAGTTCCTGTGTCCCCAGAAAAGAATCAAAAGCTCTCAAGTTTTGATGCAGTTACCAGTTCCTCCAGCCGGATGGGTCAGGATCCACATTCCCTATACCCTCAAAGCACCAGCAGCACTTTATCTTGGCCCTTGGGGGCTTGTCTTCAACTGTTCTACCACCTCAGCTTCTAGGAGGCCAAGTGTATAGTCCTAGAAATACCATATAGGCAAGATCCCCAAGCAGAGAGCCAACATGGCCGGTGAGCTGGATAAACTCTAGCCTTGGGTAACTACAACGCCATCCAACCCCAGGAAACTGTCTCTAACCCAGTGTTCCTGCATCCCCAGGATTCCCCCAGTGAGCATCCTCTTTGTGTATTTCCTGACCAAAGCCAGGTAATCATGTATAAACAAATAGAGGAAGAGGACCTGGCTTTGAGCATCAATGATGCACACTGTGGGTACCAGGATATTCAACACAGATGCTGCCCTTTTGGCTAGGAGATCAGCCCGCTCTGGACAGTCTGAGTACCAGGGGCCATTACAAACACCAGGACGTGCCAATGGCATCAGTTGAGCGTTTAAAGCAAACATATCAAGCTGGGTGTGATGGCATCTGGCACTTGGGCTGAGACAGGGTCTTTGTGAGCTGGAGGCTAGCCTGGGAGAGATCATCCTCCATGCACCGAAACAAATGAATAATATAAACACACCAGTGGTTTTCAATGCACACTCTTGGAAAGAAAAGAAAAACCAAACCACAAATTTTGAACTCGGGGAAACTTTTCAGATATTAGAGTTCTTCATGGCATAATTAAAGGGATGTAATGCAAGTCACTCCTTATACTACAATGCCATGGAGACTATGAAGTTGAAATGATGCAGACTCAGAGCCACAGAGGAAAAGAGACTATACAGCTGAAAAGTCAGAAAACCCTCCCACCCTTCTGCTTAGAAAGTGCATATCCCAGAGCATGCTGGCCAGTTAAAATACAGGATGCAGTTCAGTTCTGAATTTCAGAAACATAATATTTTTGTAGTATAAGTTTATTTCAGGCTACTCCAATTATTTGAAATTCAAATTTAACTGAATACTCCATAGTTTTTTGTTGAACCTGGCGGCCTTATCCCAGAAAGAGTGTAAGGTGGGAGTTAGGGTTTTCAGTCAGTAGTGGTACACATATGTTCCTCTAGGGTTAGTGTCTTGCCCTTCCTACTATGGAGCTGCATGCATCGTGTCTCATATCCATGTTGTTCACTTCAGCTGGTGCTCACCTGAAGAAACTATCATCTAGTACAATTCTGAGTGAGAGGAGAGAGGAGAGAGGAGAGAGGAGAGAGGAGAGAGAGAGAGAGAGAGAGATTGAGAGATTGAGATTAGATAAGGGGCACACTAAGAGTCTGATACAACACATTTCTTTTTTAAAAATGGCTTGTTTATATTTTTATGTGTATGGGTATTTTGTATGTATACACCACATGCATGCAGTGACCCAGGAGACCAGAAGAGGGCATCAGATCCTCTGAAGCTGGTGTTACAGGAAATTGTGATCCACTGACATGGGTGCTGGGAACTGAACCTGAGTCCTCTGCAAGAGCTACACGTGCTCTTAATCACTGAGCCAATTCTTCAGCTCCTGAGGTACATTTCTTAACTATTTTCTTCATCTAGCAGATATTAACTGACCATATGACATGCTCTAGCTATTGGGGAACAGAACAAGAAGTAAGTATTCCTGTTTTCCCAGTTCTTGAATGACTAGATTTTCAATGCTAATTTTAATATTCTTGGGTTGTTTTTTGTTTTTTTTTGTAATGCCAGAGCTGACCTGAGTTAGGTGTAACTCCAAGTGTTGGCTCTATCACATGATAGCACCCTGCCATTGTTTGAATGTGTACCTACTGCCCTGATCTTGGTTTTTCATTACTCTGAGGGCACAACATTTGCTAAGGTTCCCCCCCCCCCATAATAGATTTCATAGGAATTATCAGTCCTAAATACTGACATAATAAGAGAAAGATTTAGTAACATGATTCTACTGAAATCTGTTTTCTGGGGTGTGTATGTGTACAGATGGTCTCCTGGGAATGAAAGTATAGAGTCATGTACCTCTTGATCAACTTAAATCCTCAGACAAGCACTTTAAAGATTCCAGTCCCAGCGTCTTGGGCAGAAAAGATGGCTTCTGGGCTCAGCATCAGATATGGAAAACATGGCCTGGCTCTGTCCCTGACTTGGTTCTAGGGTGTTATGTTCCATTAGGGGCCTTGGTGAGAGGAAGTCTTGGTACCTCTCAGAAACCTGCCAAGTCAGGCAGACTTGCTGGCAGCCTCAGTGGAGGGATCTTACCATGCCCAGATCTCAGGAGGAAACAGGCAATGCACAAGAAAGCAAAACAAGCTATCCAATGCCTTTGCACCTTGGAATATTCTGCCTCAAGGCTGAGAAAGAGTGGAAATCATGATTCCATTTTTCCAGGTCCAATTTCTGGGCATTTAGACTTTAATGTTGAGAAAATACACCCAATTATCTGATTATTACTATCCCCCCCCCCCCCGCACCCCAACACACAGTCTAGTGATTTTCAGGTCAGGTGGTTCTGCTCCTTGAGAACACATTAAGATTAAGGAACTCCTACTTGAAATTAGACCTTTGGTCTCAAGACCTCTTCCTCTTCCAGGCCAAGTCTCAAAATCTAGTTTGCCTGTGGGACGCTCGTTTGACTTCCTGGCTCTTCTCTGGCAGAGGTAAATGGATTTTTCTTTATTCTGTCTCAGGTCTCTAAGTGAGAATTACTAAGCTCCTCTTTATGGCTTCTGAGGCCACAGTGACCCAATTTTTATGGTAATCCAGTCACAGCATTATGCTGCCCTCTAGAGGAAAAGACGGTCCTGAGCAAGGCAGAATTGAGAACTGATTTCATGTAAATTTAAGGCTCATGGGGAATAACCACTCTTAAAGCTATTTTGTCACGATAAAATGAGAATCTAAATATTATGAAAGAGAGCTATGATAAATTAATGGAGTTTGAACGGTTGGTTATGCTACAAGAGTCTAATGTCTCATCATTGCTTCTTATTTCTGTTTCTGCTTCTTTCTCTTTCACTCTCTGCTTCTCTGCCCTCCATCCCTTCTTCCTCTGTGTGTGTGTGTGTGTGTGTGTGTGTGTGTGTGTGTGTGTGTGTGTGTGTGTGTTGTGGCTTGTGTCTTCAGGGCCTGGGGTATCTGGCTCTCTGGAGCTAAGTTCCAGGTGCTGTGAGCCACAGGAGTGAGGGGAACAGAGCCATGGTGTTCTCTAAGAGTAGTGCAGACTCTTAACTGTTGAATCACCACTCCAGCCCCTGCTTCCTTTACTTCAGCGATCATCTGATCTATCTTGGGTTAATTATAAGTCTTGTAAGATTGTCTTCCATTACTATCAAAAGGTGAAATTCATGTGATTCAGGAAACAGTCCAGGAGTCCCAGCCAGGGCGCGTTTGAAAGCACCGTACCACTGGGCTACATCCTTGCCACTAAACTTAACATCAAGAATTCGATGAAACATGTTAATATTATACATCTAAGAGTCCCTCTTTTCAAGAAAGAAGCCATCTTAGTGCTTTTGAAAGCAAATTACACTTTGAAAGAAGTGATTTAAAAAAATTTTTTTTGTTAAAAAAGAGTTCTGAAAATGACAAAATTTTCAAAAAGTACATTGAGATAGAAGCAAGCATTTTCAATTAATGTTTGTAATGGGATCTGATGCCCTCTTCTGGTGTGTCGGAAGACAGCATGTTCATATACATAAAATTAAAAATAAAACAAAACCCAAAAACTTGTGTCTTGAAATGGCATCTTTGTTCCCAGGAGTGGGGGAACAGTGGTCAGGTCTATAAGGGACACCTTGAGAAGAGTAACTGAAAAGTAGGAGGCATTGTCAGAAAGGAAGCTGTCTGAATTAACAACTCCACAGTCATTTTTGCTATGAGCTGTCAGTGTTTGAGACAGAAGTGGATTAGAAGGTTCCTGGGGTGACAGATGACCCCAGGAGGAACGAAGAGGAATTCCTGAGAGCGAAGGTGAAGGGAATAACTACCTCTTCCCTATCATCTTCTCTATTACTCTAACATCCCTTCGCTAAATATCCCTTCGAATTCTGGGAAAACCATGTGATCAGGGACTATGGGAACATCTGTCTCAGACCTGAACCCCAGACTTCTCTTTCATCTTCTTCCTCAGAGATAAAGTGATTACCTACAAAGTTTACACTTGAGAACCACACAATCAAGTTAAACGTAAGTACAATAAAAAATAAAATTCACAAAAATATCTTACAAATGTTTTAAGCAAGTTTATAGTTATGTTTGGGCCACATTCATAGTTATCCTGAAGTGCACGTGACACGTGGGCCCCAGGTTTGTGTCTGAAATGAAATGTCTCCTATCAGGCTACAGTAACTTAACAATGGCCTCCAATGAATGAACCACATCACCCTGTGCACATGCTGCCTAGTGATGCTTCTTTACTTCTTTCTCCAACAAGAGATAGAATCTATTTCCTCAATCCTGGAAATTGCCCACACAACTTGTTTTGTCCAGTAGTGTATGATGGAAGCTCCCTCCATGTCTGAGCCCCAAAAGAACTTGCAGCATTAGCTTTTGCTGATAATGAATTCCAGCTCCCAGGGAAAAAGAGTCTAGGTAATCCTATTGGAGAGACTGTGTGGAGAGAAAGGTCACAGAGACTGGACTTCTTGCTTCCACTGTTTTCTCAACTACCATGGTGCCATATTTGGGGGTGGCAAGTACCAGGCACCAACAAAGTTTATACATCCTCAATTTCTTGTTACTGTCCATGGTGGCGATGAACAACATTGCCCTTTGCTCACTGTTCATCAAAGATTCTATCTTGTTCAACTTAAATCTGGAAATTATTTCTCTACCTTGGTGCTAAAACCAGTTTCTTGGTCCCTATAACATAGACAAAATAATGCTTTAATAGGCTGTGATCTATTTAGTTCCTCCAGACACCTTGATCAATCAGCTACCAGTGGTCAAAACAATGCAACTTTGTTTCTTATAGTCAACCATTGCCTATTGATCTTTGTCTCTATGGGATACTACTATTCCCACTGAAACCTGGGAGCTAAGTTCTGTAGCAGTATTGTTTACTACCACTTGACCTACTGAAGACAGCCATCACAAAAGACACTCACCCTCTCACTGACACATTTCTCAGTGCCTCAGCATGGGGAGTTGTGTCTGTACTCTCTTGAAGGCTACACCATTGGTATTGAACACACAGACCACATTCCAACTCCCTAAGTCTTTGGATCTCACCGTCTGAATTATCCCAATTCTGGCAGCCAGCCTGACTGAATATAGGTTCCAGCTGGTTCACTTCAATCAGCAAAGAGCACAGTTAGACAAGTTTTGGCTTCCAGATCCTTCCATATCAGCACATTTAATCTAGTTCACTGCCTTATATCTAATTTCTCTGGTCTAACAAATCTGTGTTACTTGAGTTTCTGTCACTAAAAATGAGCAATATTCTGTAATTATTTTGGAGTATAAACTACTTTCTTTTGTGCTAGACTTTGTACCTGGTCCCTCAGAACAAACCCAAACCTGTATCTAGATAGAGTCCAGGAGGTAATAAGAAGCAGCTGGGGTGGGTCCCGAGCTTACTGTAGGGTCTTCATATCAGTCTCTTCAGACACAGGCAGATAGGCAGTCCCAAGATCTTAGCTTTTCCTGAGTCCTAGTACTTGGTTCCCATACCAAGATGCAAAGTCTTTCTTGTAACTAATCATATTTACATATGAGGTTTATGAGCACACAAATGCTATGTAATCTGCAATTCTGCAACCCACAAAGTTGTGTTTTGAGTCCAGGTCTGCTAGAAATTCGAACAAGCTAGTGAAGCATTTGAAGTTACCACAGAAGCTCTGGTTTTGACTTGGGCAGAGAGTATGAGATTCAGTCTTGCCATTTTCTTAGGTTGTCCAGTTGATTCAGAAGCATCATTGCTACTTATTTTTGGTTCCCAGTGGACTTCAGAAAGTTCTTCATTCCAGTCAACCTTATGTGATTAAACATGATGACACAGCATGTCACAGACTTATAGTCCATTGCCAATGAGAAAGATTGGTATTGTGTTAAAAGGTAATAATATGATCATATCAATCACTGAATCCAATATTGAGGGGGC
Organism: Uromys caudimaculatus; assembly: GCA_028551405.1. Lineage (NCBI taxonomy): Eukaryota > Metazoa > Chordata > Mammalia > Rodentia > Muridae > Uromys > Uromys caudimaculatus. Next base: position 35,527,663 of record CM052713.1, read on the forward strand.
TGTTCCCAGGGCCCACCTCTGGTTTCAAATATCTTATCCATTAGAGCCCTTTAGTAAAAAGTAAAATGTGTAAAAACACATTTTAAAAGATTGTAGGTTAAACCGACATTTGAAAGATGAGGTGCAAAACTACAAAAGTAACTTACAGTTACCATTTTTGGAGCTGGGGGTCTACAAGTTTCCCAAGCATGACCAAGAATTTGGGCTATGAGAAGATAGACTTTTAGAGGAAGACCTGCAGAATTGGGACACAGGTCACCAAGGAGACACTGCTGGTACTACTGTCGGTGCTTCTGGGATCTATTAAGAGAGTCAGGGACCAACTGCCACTACAATGAAGAACAACATTGTTAACTAAAAAGCAGAAGGGTAGTCTCTTCTTTTGAAGTTATCTTCCCTCTAGTGGGCCACAGTGGTATAACAGCACTTGTCCGAAACATGTACCACAGTCAGAGGCACGGGATTGGAGCTAAAAGGCTTTAATGAGTCATAAAGTATGCACCTCTGAATACACTGCCTCATAAGAACATTCTCTCTCTCTCCCTCTAACACACACACACTCTTCAGGGTTAGTTTTTGTTTGTTTGTTTGGTTGGTTTTTTTAGTACTAAAGCATTTTTTCCTCAACATTATAACAATTTCTAGATTTTTAAATAGAAAATACAAAGTCATTGAAGAAAAAAGTCTGTCTTAGTGGTGAAAGCTGATCACTGTTACTTTGTAGGATTTTCCAGAGCATTCCACATGTATAAATGTATAATCTCAACAGATTACAGTTTTCTAAACTGCTTTTGAAAATATCTTAGGGGACTGGAGAGATGAATCAATAGCTGGGAATACTCTTGCAGAGGGCCTGGGTACAGCTGCCAGCACCCATAAGGTGGCTCACAACCAACTGCAGCTCCAGTTGCAGAGGATCCAATGCCCTCTTCTCACTGCCATGGGCATCAGGCAGCATGTAATGTATATATCTATATATCTATATCTCCAGGCAAAACACTAGTAGACATTGGATAGAATAAAAATTCTTAAACAAAAAAAAACCACCATAATTTAACATATAACATTGCTTATTATCTATTTAATATTATTTACAATAAATATTGCTTATATTTATTTACACCATAGGATTTGAAACCATTGCCAAGTATGGGCTTTGGAACTATCCATGGTAACTATAGAGCAGCAGGCCTTAACGGCAGGGTCCATCATCACCCTTAGCCAATATAATTCTGTATTGCTTTAAATATTTTTAGGGGGAGAACATTCTACTATCAAATGATTAGACAACAAATTTCTTACGAGGTTATAGTACAATCACTATAATTTCCTATTTTCTGTTTTCTTGCTATGTAGTCTAGTTTGGAACCCAAACTCAAGTAAATCCACTTGACCCAGTCTCTGAGTGTTAAGACTACATGTGTGAAACCAAGCCAGGCTTATTTCCAATTTCAGGACTACAAAAGACACTGAATGTGTGTGTCTGTATGTGAACACCCACATGCATGCGTGACAAATCCCGGTAACACAGGACATAATTTTTTCTATTTAATAGAACCTCAAAGTTATTCTAATATGCATTTCTTAGATTACTAAGGTACGTAAGGTTTTATATATTTGATGGTGTCAGAGACAGTCTTTCTCTAGAGTCTACAAGTTTCCCAAGCATGACTTAAAAACTATCCTGTGCTTCTTTCATGTGCCCAGTTCCTAGAAGCTTCTATTCCAATATGCATTGCTCCTAGAACATAAACACCATTTCCTTGTCTCTATTCTTCATTATGACCTCGGATCGTCCTGTATGAACACACAGACCTCTCAGTCTCTCTACTCTTCATTATGACCTCGGATCTTCTTGTATGAACACACAGACCTCTCAGTCTCTCTACTCTTCATTATGACCTCGGATCTTCTTGTATGAACACACAGACCTCTCAGTCTCTCTACTCTTCATTATGACCTCGGATCTTCCCGTATGAACACACAGACCTCTCAGTCTCTCTGTTCTTCATTATGACCTCGGATCTTCCTGTATGAACACACAGATCTCTCAGTCTCTCTGTTCTTCATTATGACCTTGGATCTTCCCGTATGAACACACAGACCTCTCAGTCTCTCTGTTCTTCATTATGACCTCGGATCTTCCCGTATGAACACACAGACCTCTCAGTCTTGGGCTCCGTATCCCTTTCTATCACTGCAGCACAAACATCTCCCTATCTATAGCTATCTTAACTTTTCTTTCTGGCTCATAATACAGCTTTTTAATATTCAAGTGGATTCTTTTACTTAAACACTGGATTCTATCTCTCCTTGTCTCCTCTGAACAGGAGATACTGCAAGATGCTATGGTTGTGACTTTGAACATGGAAGATGTAGACATGAGCCAAAGAATGAGGCAACCACTAAAAGCTGGAAAAAGACACAGAAATTCTTCTTTAAAGCCTTCAGAAGGAAACAGCCCATTAAACAGCCAATTTTAGTTCAGTAAGATTGAACTGGGGGCTGGAGAGATGTTTCAGAGGGTAAAGTGCTTGCTGTGTAAATATAAGAACTGAGTTCTGATCCTCATTCGCCTACTGGTTGGGATGGGGACTGATCACCAAACACTGAGTTCCAGGATCAGTGAGAGAACCTGACTCAAAAGCAAAGGTGGATAGTGGTAGAGGAAGAACCTAACCACTACCAGTAGCCATGCATACACCACACATCTCCAACTAGAAAAATATATTTTGTCTTCCGCCAGTCCAGAAACTTTATGTTGATTCTGTTTGTGGTAATTTGTTACAGCCCAAATAGGAAACTAACATACAGGCCGTTTGGTAGTGCCTTAAAGGGGCATTTAAGTCGTTATCGAGTGAGGATAGTTGTTTAGGAAGAATTATCAAAGACAGTGGTCCCAGAGCTGACTGAGTAAGTGAGATTGTTTCAAGATGGTCCAAACGAAAGAGCAATTATCTGCAAGGAACACACAGGATAGAAAGCGTTTCAATACGGCAAGATTATATGCATTAAAAACAAGTCTAGTAAGAGTAAAAATTTGTATAGCAGGCACAGTTCTAAGAAGTCACAAGCATACTCACAAGCATACTGAGATCTGGAGAAATTAACTTTTTGGGATCACAAAGCTAGTATATGGTAATCTGCAGACATAATGAAGTAATGCCCAGTCTTTAATGCCCACCAACTGCTCCTCTCCACATTGTGAAAGAAATCTTATGAACATAAGCAAGGCACCAACGGCTTAAAAAGAAGAATCATCAGTTATCACTGATAATAACCAGCAGAGCCTGGAATATTTTGTCCGAAAAAATGGCGTTGATAACGGGTTGTCAAGACAACCTTTGGGTTTCTTTGTAATAATCGAAGTTGAGCTATATTCAAGCTATGTAGTCTTCCTTGACTACTCAGAATAAATCGTTACTATGTAACGAATGCCACATTTGATATGATCCGAGTTCTTTTCAAAATATCCGAATAAGAGTTAAAGGTTGGGCCTCACTCGGACTTATCCGTAAAATACATAGCTAAACTTGTAGGTGCCTCAGAATACTCTGCAAGGAACTTAAAAAAAAAAAAACCTATTTCTCCTTTCCCAGAGGTTCTAACCGGCCGTGACTCCGCCCCAGGACCCGGGCCGCACACCTCCGGCCCGCCCCGCCCCTCATTTCCTCCCTCCCTCCCTTCCTAGGCCGCTCAACTCGCTCTCGCCCCGCTCGGGCTTCCCACGCCCTCCCGCGCCGCTCAAGATGGCCGCTGCGGTGCGGCCGGGCGCGGAGCCGTGGAACCGCGTGAAGATCCCCCAGGCGGGGAACTGCAGCACATTGACGGTGCAGGACCCCATCGCCACCCTGAGTGAGTGAGGCCGGAGAGAAGGCTCAGCATGTCTCCCGGAGCTAGCGGGCCGGGGTGGGACTTCCTGAGCGCGGGGCACGCCGGGAAGGGGCGCGCCAGGCGGAAGGTCCGGCCTGGGTAGTGTGGCTTGAGGATTGCTGGGAAGCTCCGGGCCTCCCGCGTGCCTTAGCTGGAACTTGAAAGCACGGCTAGCCCGGGCCTGGCCTGTGCAGCCTGTAACCCCCAAGATCCTGGGCTGTCCCCAAAGATCGGGGCTGTCACCCAAGTAGTCTGCACCTGGTCCTCGGACTTGTCGCTAAAATATGGAGCTTGTTTTCCTCTTACTGGGCGAGGGCGTTACTCAGCTCTCTCTGTTCTTCTTAAGGAAGTTTTTATCAATTTATTTAGAAAACAAGGACTCGCAAAGAGATGTGGAGGTGGCAGCTCCCTGGGGTCAGTGTTGTGAGTTTTAGTTTAGTTTATATTAGTATATGTGATGTGGAGTTATATTCATGGGATCAGGCGATTTGACTTACCCGCTCCCAAATCACGGGCCCGCTCTCGTTTGGAACGTTCTTCCCATGATCCTTTAGAAAAACCTATTGGGTGGGCGGGGCGAAAAGATGGTCACATACACTTGGCCATGCCTAAGTGAAATATCAGAAGTCGATTCTCAGGATTCATGTGGTAGAAAGCGAGAACCAACTTCTGCAAGTAATATGTTCTGCATCTCTCGCTGGACTCAATGCTGTGCTACAACCCTCTCACTCCCCCCCAAACGTAATAAAATATTAAAACCTAAATATTATGAGGTTAAAGGCTTTCGAATTGTGAGGTAATAATCTGGGTGCCTTAGTTTTTAATACAGGGAGAGCAGCCTACCTATAGCTTAAAGGATGTTTAATCACAAAGGGACATTCAGACCAGGAGACATAGCGACCAATATACACTGTAGTTTTCATGGTTATCTCATATCTAACTCTTTGTTGTTTTTGTTTTTGAAGCTTCTTTTGGTCCTATGACTGTCAGTTAAGACTTTTGTTATTTCTAAAACAGAAATATCCCACTCTAAAATGGGAATAAAAAGCCGGGCGGTGGTGGCGCATGCCTTTAACCCCAGCACTCGGGAGGCAGAGGCAGGCGGATTTCTGAGTTCGAGGCCAGCCTGGTCTACAAGAGTGAGTTCCAGGACAGCCAGGGCTACACAGAGAAACCCTGTCTCGAAAAAACAAAAACAAACAAACCCCCAAAAAACCCCAAAAAAACCCAAAAATGGGAATAAAAAATAGTGCCAGCTTCTTGGCCCTATTGGAGGAATGGAAAGGTTGATACCACGAAGCATTTGTAACAGTGCCTGGTTTGACAGTCAAATGACAGTAGTTGTCATTATTAAATAGACACATTTGGCTAAGTACAACCTAGCGAGTATTCTCACCTTTCTTCCCATCTATTGTTCCTACACAGTTTAAACTTTCTAATTCCTCTCTAGTCACAATTTTAAAAACAGAATACTATGGGAAATTTACCAACTCCTCATCACCCAGGTGATTTTTCACTTAGAATGTTTGTATTTCCCTTCTGAGCCACCAGGTGGCACATGACACCTGCTTCCCAGCTGCTCATGTTCTGATTAGGAAACATTTGTATACCCATTCAGTTACATAATACAATTTCCAGTGGTCCTGCTGATTCCTCTTTTCTGAATGTAGTTTTCCATTGATATCCCTGGGGGATTGGTTCTAAGAATCCTTCCATATTAAAAAAATGTACACATGCTTGTCTCTATAACATGGTTGATAGTATTTGTAGTAGGACCTACACACATCTTTCTGTATACATTAAATACATAAGCAAGCTACATTGCTTATGATATCCTATACAATGCGACTGCTATTGAAATACATTACAGATGGAATTTTGGGAGACATATTCAGTGTGAGGTTGGTTGAATACACAGATGGCACTCACAGGTAGAGAGCTGAATGTATTATATATTCTTATCAAAAAGTGGTATCCATGGAGCTGGAGACATGGCTCAGCGGTTAAGAGCACTGACTGCTCTTCCAGAGGTCCTGAGTTCAATTCCCAGCAACCATATGGTGGCTCACAACCATCTGAAATGGGATAGGATGCCCTCTTCTGGTGTGTCTGAAGACAGCTACAGTGTACTCAAAAATAAATCTTAAAAAAAAAAAAAAGAAAGAAAGAAGTTGTATCCAAATACAGTTCCCTTGCCTTTGAAGGCTGCAATTATATGCACTCTGTCTTGCTCATCTTCAGAACAAAGTGAGGGGTTTAGAGAGAGACAGAATGTGGCCAAGCTTTTTTATATTTGGGGTGTAAGTGTACACCAAATGATAACTGTAGTCATATTACTCATAGTCATGGTAAAAAGTGATGTAAAGACAGTCACACATTCATGTTTAACAAATGTTCCCTTATTGATCACTTGCCCTCATTTCCCAGTGTCTTTCTTACTTAGAATCCTTCATTTTTAGAATTGAGGCTGGTTTGGGTTTTGAGTTCTTTAAGCTCATCTGGTGCAGTAAAGTCTTGTTCTAACCTTCTCTGCTTTAGATGTCTGCATGGCAGCTGTCATTAAAGGGTGCCACCTTGTCACACAGTCACTCAAGAGCCAGACTTTGGATGCAGAAGTTGATGTGTTATGCTCAGTTCTCTACAGCAATCACAACAGACTGGGCCACCACAAGCCCCATTTGGCCCTCAGACAGGTAAGCTCCGTGCTCCACATGTAGCCCGGTACTGATGAACACAAGGCTCGTGCTGCTACTTACTATTTTGTTATTTATGGAAAGTTCATATATTATCTTGATTCTTAAGCCTATAAGATACAATTACATTTTAGCTTTTTTGGTCTTTGATTTTTTCCAAAATCATTTCAAAAAGTAATTTATAATCAAGCATATTTCAAAGCTGGGTGTGGTGGTTCACGTCTTTAATCCCAGCACTTGGAGATATAGGTAGGTGGATCTCTGTGAGTTTGAGACCAGCCTGGTCTATGGAGTGAGTTCCAGGACAGCCAGGGCTATGTAGAGAAATGTCTCAAATAAAACAAGCAAGCAAACAAACAAAAAAGTATATTTTGATTCTTTCCAGCTTAATTTTCTCTTATGTACAGTCTAACAGTGCCTTTGCCTAGTTCAATAGTAAACTAATTTAAACCTTAAAATCTTAAAAAAAGAAAACAGCTGTTGTTTAGTGTTGTGGCTTACTTCTTTGGAGTCATAATTTAATCAGCAGTGTGTTGGTGTAAGTGGGTTTATGGTAAGATGTGGTGTAGAATGGTTTCATGTACTTTTTAGAGATTAAGAAAACACTGTGACTTTGAGCTCCCGGACTATAACATGGCAGAGCCACTGAAGCTGGGTTCTGCATGACCATTCATGTAGTCACTTTGTTAGTGCCGCACGTACCTTTAAAAGCTCAGTGTGCTAGGTGCTGTGTGACAGAGCCATCTTTCCAGTATGTACTTATTTCACAAAGTTCTCTGTTGACTGTGTTGGATATATGGAAGAGACATAGTTTCTCTCTATACAGGCTCATACTTTCTGGTTAGCTATATTCCCACTGCTTAAGGTCCAAGGGATAAAGATTCCCTATCAAAGAGGATCCTGGTCTTTCCCTCCATTTTCATCTAGGGCAGCTTTTACCCAGGTTTTTGACCTCAGATCAAACCTGTTTACTAACTTCCCTGCTGATGTTCCTTCCCTTCTTCCCTCCTCCTCCCCAAATCATATCTCACTCACTATTCTCCAAGTGTACTATCTTCTTGGACTGTCAATAACTATCTTAAAAGAGGGCATCCAACTTAGAAATTAAAAAGCCAGCCCCAGTGAATTTAAGGATTGAGCTATCCATAAGTCTGACTTGGTTTTTAGTAGTATATATGTAGCTCTAACAAGGTAACAGCCCTGGATCAGTATCAATTCCCACCATCCTTTGACGTGTGGGTGCAGTCCAGGGAGTGCCCTGGGTGGGTGTTCCTGACAACTAGAGAATTCATACAGCATTTTGTATTCTACATGGATTTTTCTCCCCTTCCCCACGAGTACCTAATAACCCCGTTCTAATAACTGGATTACACTTGTGAACAAAACAGACAAGTTCTCTTCTCCATGGGGAGTTTATAGTATAGTTTGGAGAAAAGGGCAGTCAGTCAGTCAGTCAGTCAGCCAGTCAGTCAGTAACTGGTATACCAACTGATAAGAAGTGCTATAAGGAAAAGCAGAGAAGGGGGAATTGCAGTGTTTAAATAATAAAGCATATCCATTTTAGCATTTAGTTAAGTACTTGATATAATATCTATATTTATTACTAGAAATTGGAATGTATTATATATCATGTTATTGCCTAGCATATCTTGCACATAGTAGGTGTTCAGTATAGTTGCCCTGTGACTAAGTCACTTTCTTCATTTCTGGTGCTTACAGACTGTTGAAACTGAGTTAAGAATGTGCTTTCTTGTTTCACTAGGCTCATTGCTGTACATATGTTCCCTCAACAAATTATAATGTTGAGACTTACATTCATTTTGGTCACTTTACAGCATCGAGTACACTTGGCATGTAGTAATTTTCTTGAATTGAGAAGTTTGTTGGGTTGGTGAAATTGTTTTGGGAGTTGGGTTTCCTTGGCCTTCTGTGGCATATTTCCATACCCTGAAATGCTGTGCCTTCTTTGCATTCTTGGTCGAATCTGTGACACTGTTGTATATATACATACTAATTTGAGCTGCTCTTCCTCCTTTAGGTAGAACAGTGCTTAAAGCGTTTGAAACACATGAATCTGGAGGGCTCAATTGAAGACCTGTCACAGTTGTTGTCTGCCAAGTAGGTGGTCCACAGCTCTGTCGGGAGCACTTTGGTATTCTCTGCTTGCTGTCGAGGTAGAATCAACTGTGCCAAGATGTTCATGTTGCGTGTTAAAGAGGGTAACCTGTGGACTGATGGGAGGGACTGGTGGGGCACTGCAGTGGGGCTCGTAGGCTGCAGGGAAGGAGCGTAACCACCTCAGGCTGAATACTGCTGCAGAAATGCTGTGTTTGGAAAATGACAATCATGTCCTTTTGTGTGTCTGTCAAGTGCAACTCAGCCTGGAGCTACTGAAACCCATGTGGTGCCCAGCCAGCCGGTGGTGGAGGTGGTGCTGATGAAGGTTTTAGGAGGCTGCAAGTTGTTACTGCGCTTGCTGGACTGCTGCAGCAAAGCATTTCTGTATCCTTGACTACGGGGACGCCTTCTCTTGACTGGAAGCTGTTTGGGTCTCCTAGGCTTCTGTTCAAATGCTGTCCTCTTAAGGCAGTGTGCCCTGTGGGAGTTCTCAAAGCTTTGCCTTTGGCTCCTCTTCCAGCAATTGCTGGCATGGCTGGCACTAGGGACTCCGTGTCTCTGCCTAGCATGTATTCTAAGAGCTTGACCTTTAGAAATTCTTACCCTCAGACACTAACTGTAAGAATAGCAGCTATAGTAGAATGGATATTTTTGCTTTTAGTGTAATGTGACTTTATTGCCATGTTAGGGCACTAATATCTTCAAAGCTTTCTTATAAATTCTTTCTTTCATAATTGTAACTTACAAATCTGAAATTCCCTTGGTTTTGTTTTTCCACTTAACCTGATTCTTCAGGTTGACCGTGAAGCACTTAGGACTACAGGAATTCATTATTTTGAACCTTGTGATGGTTGGGCTGGTGAGCAGGTTATGGTACGTTCACGTTTCTGCATTTGTCTTTCATCTTTACCTAACCCAAGTTTCTTGTTAGTGCTCACACAGTTTCCTTTCACACTGTTGCCCTGGGATCTGAAGGCGCAGGCTTCCCTTTCTTCCCATGACAGTTGATTTGCACGTTGTTAGCTGGGTAGTTATGTCAGGGCTTTTCTTCTGAAACCTTCACGTTGACACTGAGTATCTCAGAAACTCATTTCCTAGGAACTGTAATAGTAAATAATAATAATGATGATAATAATAAATAAATAACGGTGGCAGTAGTGATATTGCAGCAGGCTTTCGAAAAAGCTGCTGCTCCTAGTCTGGCCATATCTTGGTTCTTTGACATCTGGTTGTTAATTTTAATAGCAATTAGAAATACAATTGACCTTCCTTGTAGGCTCTAGACTTCTCTTCTGCCTGACACCCTGCTGCTTTTGATCTGTACTTGGTTGATAGAAATAATACTTGTAATATTTATAAACTAAAAAAAAAAAAGAAGGCATTTCCTTGTGTGTGTTTGTGCATAAAGTGGTTTGATGGATAACTAGGCACAGAATTGGATCATTAATTCTGATTTGAGTGTAGCAAAACTGTCAAAACGACAGAGACATTTGGTGTCTTAACCCAGATATCTTATTTGTATTTTCGATCATCTTTTTGTTCTACTAATTCTTTTTAATTAATAAATTAATTTTTTTTTTAACATCTGGACCTAAGTTTGCCCTCTCTCCTCTCCTTTCCACCCCATACCCCCATCCACTCCTCAAAAAAGGGCAGGACTCCCATGGATATCAACCAGCCATGGCATATCAAGTTGCAGGACCTAGGTACCTGCTCTCCTGTTAAGGCTGGACCAGGCAACTGAGTAGGAGGAAAGAGTACCAATGCAGGCAGCAGAGTCAGACACAGCCCCTGCTTTCACGGTTAAAAGTCTTCAACTGTAACATATGTGCAGAGGACCTAGGTCAGTCCCATGAAAGCCCCTGGTTGGCAGTTCAGTCTCTATGAGCCCCTATGAGCCCAGGTTAGTTGATTCTGTGAGTTTTCATGTGGTGTCTTTGACCCCTCTGCCTCCTACAGTTCTTCCTCTACATCTGTTTACATTAGTTTATTCTGCTTATTCTTTTTTTTTTTTTTTTTTTTGGTTTTTTGAAACAGGGTTTCTCTGTGTAGCCCTGGCTGTCCTGGAACTCACTCTGTAGACCAGGCTGGCCTCGAACTCAGAGATCCACCTTCCTCTGCCTCCCGAGTGCTAGGATTAAAGGTGTGCGCCACCACTGCCCGGCTTCTGCTTATTCTTAATCAGAAGTAATAGCATTTGAAATACATATATATCTTCTGTTTCTTTCTAGGGTTCTCCATAAAGGACTTTTGAGAAGGCTGATTTTCTTATATGAGCCATTGCTTGGATTGCATCAGGAGATCTCCAGGATTCATCCCATGCCTTACTTCAAAGATTTTACCTTTCCCTCTGACATCACTGACTTTCTAGGCCCCTCTTACCTTGAAGTCTTTAAGAGGAAAACACCTGCAGCTTTTGCTACTAAAGGAGTAACTAAGTTGCTAAATAAACTGTTTTTAAAGAGAGAGCAACTACCAAAGATCAATGAAGACACCTTAGAGAGACTTTCCAAACCATCTGAACAAACGAAAAGCAATCCACAGAGCAGTGTGGACCTCGGTCAGCCTGTGAACGCACATAAAAGGACCAAAAAAGGTGAGCTGCTTAGAGAAGCACAGACTTCTTATTTCCTTTAAATTGTTATCTATTTCTATCCATTCCATTCTTTCTTAAATACATATTTATAAAGTAAGCCTTTGGAAGCATGATACAGTCATGCATTGTGTAGAAAGAAATTCAGACCCTCATACTGATTATGTTTAGGGAGGTGTGAGTGTTACCCGTTCTCACAGCTTGCTTCTGGTGCCTTCCTGGTGCTTTGCTTTATTCTCTTCCTTTCTTTTGTAGTAACATGGCAGGAAATGTCACATAGTTAAGAATTTGTCGGAGGTTTGAAAGTAATATGGCTGAGTTTTTCTGTCTTTTGTTTTAATTCCACAGAAAAGCCATTGGGATTTGACGTGCGGGCTTTCTGCACCAGACTTCGAAACAAAGCTACTCAGGTCTGTCTGGTTTAACCTCATAGCTTTTCACTTCTGCCAAGTTTAGAGGAAGCTCCTCACTAAGGAGGAAGGTGGAGTTTGCTCCAATAAGCTTGTTTGCACTCTTAGTTCTTGGTGTGTGCTGCTGAAAGAAGCAGCTGGTTTTTAATGGTCCCAGTTACTCAATCAGTGGTATGTATTCAGAAGAGCTTTAATAGGCGTCTCTCTGAACCTCCAGGTAGCCTTCTAGCCCGTCCTAAGTGTGGCTGGTGACAGTTTAATCGCACCGGCTTTGTACTTGCTAGAACGCTGGCCCCACTCCCCTGACCTCACTGTACCCCTCTTCTCCACGCCATGCACCTCCTAAGTTTGGGTTAGTACATGTGTTAGGTAGAGTCTCGTGTGTGGTAAGCATTTAACTGACAGCAGATGTCGTTAGTCATCAGTTTTGTCTTCCTCCTCATTTGTCATGAGGCATCAGACCTTTTAGGGAAGGGGGTTAAGCTTTAACATGATACCTTTTTTTAGTGTCAGAAAATGGTTCTGGACTTCATGAGTAAGTACATCAGTGTCACCTGTCACCCAGGAACTGCTTGACTTTTACTATGATTGTCTGGTTTCCTTTAGGAGCTATTTCTCCCATTTTATTTAAGAAACTTAATTTCTAAGAACCCACAGTTCTTTATTGAACTTTTTAACACAGATAGCAGTTTGCATTTTTATCTTGCCTAATTCATGAGTTCAGAAGGAGGAAAAATCATAGCAGGTCCTTCAAGTACTTGACAATATATTAAATGCTTTATGCACATTAACCCTGTGATCCTCAGAAAAGCTCAGTGAGAGAGACTCTTGTGCTACTGCTTTCATATCTTAAGGGGGAAACTGAGGCATAGAAAGTCTCCAGAGTTACCCAGGTTACCTAGTTACATGATAGGCTTCAGGTTTGAATGCAGGCCGTGATTCTTTATTACAGCAGTCCCAGGAGAATCTTTCAGTTCCGGTCTCAACAGCTGTGATGTCTGGGCCTTCCCACCTCTGTAGAGTTTGGTCTATAGGGGGCTGGGCTGGATCCTCCTGACTCAAGAGTAATTGCTCCCATATTGTAGTAATTGGCATTCAGATACTCACCTTGTTTTTAGAGCAACTTATTGATCATAAAATAATACTGGAGCCTTTAATTTCATAATCATTTGTTTAGGTTCCTGTTGGGTTTGAGAATATTTATTTACTTATTTATTTGGCAGGGTCTCACTATGCAGCCCTGGCTAGCCTGGAACCCACCATGCTAGACCAGCAGGCTAAACCATAGAGACCAGTTTGCCTCTGCTTCCTGAGTGTTGGGGATAAAAGTGTGTGCCACCATAAATTTGGAAAGAAAGTAAGCTTTCAGTGGAGGATAGGTAGACTTGGTAGGTGGTATAGTTTCATAAAGTAGAAAAAGCTAGTAAAATCCAAACTTGCCGTGCTGTAGAAAAGACTGACAAAGTAAACATGCTTGCTTAAAAGTGGTGCAAGGTAGGAGTGCTGCACACTTAATCATTCACTGTTCACTGACGGACTGCCAGGCCTCTCATACTGGGCACTTTCCAGGGTTCTCTATCTTAATGTTTGCAGTAACATTTATGACCCATCTCGAGGATTGTTCCTGGGAGTGATGGAAATAAGTGAAAAACAAATGTAGTCCAAGTCAGGCCTACTGGCATAGCCTTGTTATGTCTGCTACTCAGTAGGCTGAGGCAGGAGGATGGCAAGTTCAAAGCCTCTCTGAACTAGACTGAGTTTAAATCAGCCTGAATAACTTGTTGATGCCCAGTCTCAGAATTAAAAAACAAAAACAAAAAAACTAAACTTTTAAAGGGCTGGGGATATAGGCTACTTGCCAAATATTTACAAGGTCTTAAGTTCAGTCTTCAGTAAATAAAATAAAATCAAAAATAAAAATGACCTCCCTGATAAGCAAACAAGAAAACAAGGTAGTTTCGAGATGTCCTTGTGAAAGACTTGGGATTTTTTTCCCCTCATCAATAGACCTTGACTACTATTTAATCATTTTTAGTGTGTGTGTAGGTGTGTTACTTATGTGTTATAGTTTTTTTTGTTGTTGTTGGTTTTTTTTGGTTTTTCGAGACAGGGTTTCTCTATGTAGCCCTGGCTGTCCTGGAACTCACTCTGTAGACCAGGTTGGCCTCGAACTCAGAAATCTACCTGCCTCTGCCTCCCGAGTGCTGGGATTAAAGGCATGCGCCACCACTGCCGGTTCGTGTTATAGTATTTATCTTGGGTTTCCTGTGTACACTTCATTAAAAGGCAGATAGGACTTGGCTCGTAGAAGGATAAAAAGAGGTAGTGTTAGGACAATGGATAAAAAGGAAAGGTTGATGGATTAAAAATGTCCTTAAAAAATTATTGTAATTTTTGAATGGATCAGCTTTCCAAAACCCCTTTCCTTTACTTAGCAGTCACTACTATTTTCAACACCTTTTCCTCACCTTTTCACACTTCAGGAGACTGACTGCGGGTTTAAACATCCTCCATCCAAACTGAAGATCACCAAACCTTCCTCTCAGAAACCGAGAGCTCACTGGGCTAACAAGACTGTACAAAGAATCCGAATGACCAAGACATTCACCCAACTTTCTGAAGAAATCAAAATGGCAATTGTGTGGTCCCGGAGCAAAAAGCTCAAGGCTCAGGCCACCTATCTGGGCAACAAACTTCTTAAGAGTAATAGGCTTAGACATGTGGAATCTCAAGGTTATAGGTAATTGCATTAGAAAAATTCCTTTCCCTTTTCAGTAAGAAAGTGTACGCATGTGCATTACCTCCTTTATTTAAAATCTAACAGCCCTTGGGGTGCTAGAACAAGACCTACTCAAAGCACAGTTTCATGTGCTGCTAACATTATCTGGGTGGTCGTGTCAGGAGAAGAAAGTGGACTGACAGTTGTCTGGACTTCATTATACCATGTCATTCCCACTGGTTCATTTCAGAAAGCATTAAGATTGCCTGTGGTGTTCAAAGCCTAGGGCAACAGCATGGAGCAGCCTTAGTCCTCAGGGACTCCTGATTTTGTGGGAGGTGGCCTTCTGTAACAGCAGCAGCACAGCTGGCTCAGGGTGTGAGAGAAGTGAGGTAGTGAGTGAGGCAATGCCTGGACATACCAGGTGAGCTCTGACTGCAGGCTTGAGGGGATGCGGAACAACTCACAGGGCACCTCACGGGTCAGTCGTCTTCGCCAGACGACCCCTCTTCATTTTATTCCTTCCTTCTGTTCATTTCCTGCTATAACATGAGCTTAGCCAGAAGTGGAATCTGACACACCACAGAGCTTTTCATTTGTGACATTCTGCCATTTCCACTTTTGTTACCTGGGAACAGATTTTCAGCATGAGGGAAAGGCTATGGTTCTTAAGTGTGAGCAAGGTCATACCATTTGTAACCTTGTTAGGCAGTTAATGGGAGTTACTTTGGGGCAAAATGGAGGCACATCTGCCTGTATCCTGAATCAGAGAGGTAATCAGGCTCTGAAAAAAAAATACTCTTGGGTTGAAACTCTCATTTCCTTATTTTTGTGTGTTTAGGTTATACATATATACAGCAATTGTGTACTTTTCTGTTGGAAATTGGTGGAGACAGTTAAAAGTGTTTGAGAACTTTTTAGTATTATAAGTTAAGTTGAGATTATCTCAATTAAGTTGAGATTTTTCTTTTTGTCCTTTAGTTTGCCAAAGAAGCTACAGTGCATGAAAACATCTCTTTGCAACTGCCTTCTCCGAGGCTCTAGTATCAGCACTTCAAAGCATCCTCCCAGACAAAGAAGATCAAAGTATAAGGTTTTATCAAGACAAAGGAAACAAAGGCAGAGAAAGTTACAGTCAAGTCTTTTAAAGGAAACCCAGCAGGTCCCTGAAGGGACTCTGAAGAATACTAGGGACAGCAGTGCTAAGAGGAGATGTGCTGGGACAGTTCAGAGGTCAGATGTCTGTCCTAATGGAGAACAGGTCTTGAGAAAATGTGTAAAGCCTGACCTAAAAACAAAGAAGATGGGGATCCATGGGCATCTTACAGAGGGCAGTGGAAATGAAACTGGCTTGTGGGTGAAGAGACAGACGCACAGACACAGTGCACCATACACTGCTAAAGAGGCAGATGACATTGATGATATTTTTGCTTTGATGGGAGTTTAGATGTATGTATGTGAAACTTCTGAGCAGTTAACGAGCTGGTCCAGTGTTCTGCTACTTTAAGGGGTTTGCTAAGATTTGGAAACACTGCTTAGGCTGAGAGCTGCTTCTGTGCAGTATTCTACAGGAGTGCATTCAGTTCAGTAAACATTCACAGCAGCGTTGTGTAAGTTAATCAGATGGTGAGTGAGTGGCTTTGACTGTGCAAGGTGTTAAATATGATAAACAGTCTGAGGAACATGTCCTTCATGACTAAAACATGTAGGTTTCTGAATGTTAGATGATTTTATGATCTACTGTGGAGTTAAAATCTGAATAATTTCACAAAATCTTACGTATCTTAAGGTAAACAGAACAAGGTTGGAGTAGCAGAGAAGCACCAGAAAGGGTCACTTAGCCTCACTGATCCCGTTCCCTTGTTAAGTCTTTTACATTTTATGCAAGGGTGTATATGTATACGGATATCAGAGGGTAACTTACATGAATGTGGGTATCTGAGGGTAACTTTTGAGAGTTGGTTCTGTCCTTCTACCTATGGGTCGCAGGGGTGGTGTCCTAGTTAGGGTTTTACTGCTGTGAACACACACCATGACAAGGGAACTCCTCTTATAAGGACATTTAATTGGGGCTGGCTTACAGGTTCAGAGGTTCAGTCCATTATCATCAAGGTAGGAGCATGGCAGTATCCGGGTAGGTGTGGTGCAGGAGGAACTGAGAGTTCTACATCTAGTTCCAAAGGCAAACAGGAGAAGACTGGCTTCCAGGCACCTAGGAGGAAGGGCTTAAAGCTCACACCCACAGTGACACACTTACTCCAAGGCCACACTTCCTAATAGTGCCACTTCCTAAGCCAAGCATATTCAAGCCACCACAGGTAGAATTCAGATTGTCAGGCATAGCATCTTGCGTTTACCCATGGGCTGAGCCATCTGACCTGTCCAGGTCTTCCTTTTGAATAACAAACATGAGTGAATGCTATGTTATTAAAAATGAATTATCAAAAGATTTTCCATTACTCAAATGCTTAAAACCATTATTTAATCTTCATTTTGTCACTATAACTCCTAAGGGAGTATATGAAAACGCTTTTGGTGTTTTCCTATTTATGGTTCCTATGAAACACTGCAAAAAAGTAGCTAAGTTAAATGTATGCCAGGAATAAGGCCAATCATGAATTTGAAACCTGGTGTCAATGCTATCACCTGATTATTCGTACATACCTGTACAGTTGACTGCTCCTGGAAATGACAGTCATGAGTTACAAAATGAGCTGCTCTACCCATGAGAAAAGGTAATGTAGTCATGGGAAATCTGCTCGGCCCTGTAGGCCAGAAGGGGGCAAAAGGGGTAAGCTTAGGAGAAAACACAGCAAATCCTCCCCTTGCCTTCTGTAGTGACCAGCTGTCCAGTGACAGCGCAGCCTAAGGCCTGCAAGCCTGAAACTTTAGGCACAACTGAACACTTGCTTCAAAGGCCCGAGGGTGGGAGTGGTAGGGTGTGAATCTGGACTTTGCACACTCACTTCAACTAGGACACAGCTGCTTTCCGCTATGAAACTGACCACACTCAAGGGGCCGAAGAAAGTTACAAGTTTGAATATTTCTGATTTTGGGAGTCTTGGACTTGGGGCATTCTATTAAAGTCTGCAAACAGCCCCAACTTGTACTAAATCCTACAATGTGAACCACTTCTAATTCTAGCTTCGCAGATAAGGGCTGAAAGGAGCATTAGGTGTTCCAGTTATATGTGCAGTGTATGAGAATTTGTGACCTTTCAAGTCCTCTTGACACTGCTGTGTTGACCCCTGTTGAGTAGGGCTGGACCTTGCCTTCTGCTCTGGGGACCTGTCCTGGCTTCTAGGCTTTTTAGAATGTGTGATCTGTGTGTATAGCGTATGTCCGCATACATGTATGAGCGTATGAATCTCTGGGTGTTTGGGCATGTACAACTAGGAAGAGGTGTGTACCTGCTTTGCCCACTGGTCTCTGGGAATGGAACCTAGTGCCTCATTGCCAGGCATCGCTTTACTACTGAACTACATTCCCCTGCACTGGAGGTTCATGTCTTGAGAATGCTCATAAGTCCCTCAAGACCAAGGCCCAGTGCCTGTCTGTGTGGTGGCCAGGCATGCTGGGCAAGCAGTCCGTCCACTTCACTGCCCCTTTTTCTGATCACCTCACATGTTTACTGCTGTGGGAAGCATTGACAGACAGTTCTGCTTTTGGCAGGATGGCTTTGAATATATTTTGACATCTATGTTTTGCTTTGTGAAAAAAAAATTAAAACGTTTTCTGCTAGTGTCTTAGGGTTTCTATTCCTGCACAAACATCTTGACCAAGAAGCAAGTTGGGGAGGAAAGGGTTTACTGAGCTTACACTTCCACGTTGCTGTTCATCACCAAAGGAAGTCAGGACTGGAACTCAAGCAGGTCAGGGATCAGGAGCTGATGCAGAGACCATGGAGGGATGTTCCTTACTGGCTTGCTTGCTTCTCCTGGCTTGCTCAGCCTGCTTTCTTACAGAACTCAAGACTACCAGCCCACAGATGGTACCACTCACAAGGGGCCCTCTCCCCTTGATCACTAATTGAGAAAATGCCTTACTGCTGGATCTCATGGAGGCATTTTCTCAACTGAAACTCCTTTCTCTAGTGTCCTTGGGAAAACTACTTGATGTTTCCTCACTTCTGTAGTAGCTATCAGCACCTTAGCTATAAAAGCTAACAAGTTATATTGATGACAGCTGCAAACCCAAACCAACCACAGAACACAGCAAAACCCCTATCACAGTTCCTGTGATAACTACAGCTTGTGTCAAGTTGACACACAAAACTAGCCAGTACAGCTAGTTAGGGTAAAATAGACTAATTCTATCAACTGTAGAACAATGGAAACATTTACAATTGGGTTTTTAAAAAGCCACAAAGTTGTGGAGCCTTACCACAGCTATAGCTTCTAACAGCAATCTTCACGATGAAATGCTAAGATACTTTATGAAGAGTTGATGTCTTTATAAAATTTGCTCCTGTGAGCTGTAAGTCAAAGCCAGTCTTCCCATTCGGAATCTCTAGCACAATGATTCTAAACCATCGCACTGACTTGTGAATTTCTTCACTTAAATCTAGTTTTTATTTATTTTTGCTACTTCTTTCAAGGTGGGATGTCTTCTGTGATAAAAGTCTATGGGTTTTGCTGTGTTCTGTGGTTGGTTTGGGTTTGCAGCTGTCATCAATATAACTTGTTAGCCTTTATAGCTAAGGTGCTGATAGCTACTACAGAAGTGAGGAAACATCAAGTAGTTTTCCCAAGGACACTAGAAGTAGAACCTGTATCGTGGATTCTTATGATCAGTCCTGTGTTCTACTTTCATGACTGGTGTTTCCATGGCCTGGCAAGTTTTGATATTTTTTTCTTATATTCAAATAAAAACTGGAAGAAGAGTTCTAAGCATATACACAGTCATTTACTTTCTATGCATGCTTTACAGAAGCATCCCCTCCTTTACCCAGTTCACATTTATAGTATTAAAGCCAGTGGACATTTATAAGAGAGAAACCCAATTTATCCAGCCTCTGTATAGAAGCAGGGTCTCATTTCATGGATTTGTATATGCTCTTGGACTTGAACAGTATGATTTAATTAATTATTTGTAACCCTTACCCCCAACACATTTGTTCTTGCTTCAGGGTAATGCAGGTCTTAAAACTGAATCTTCTTCAAGTTGAGATGCACAATATTTAAAACAATATTGGCATTCTTCTAGGTGTTTAACTCCAGCCGACATGAAGAACTACTCTGAGAGCATTTACTTAAGACTTCCTGTTACATCTGCTATAAAGCATTTCAACAGATGGACTCCAGAATAGGTTACTGCACTGTGAAAAGAAAAGAAAACTTGATTTTCTTTCTTACCTCAGAGGTTGCAACAGATCTCAATTCAAGGAACACAAAGTGCAAAGTTTTATTTTTTTCATACATACTCTTACGATCTCAGGTAGGAGGGCAATGCTTTTAGTCTGTTATTTGCCTTCTGTCAGTGTCATGCCTATTCTACACCATGTGACCCATTTCTTTCAGGATCCTAAGTGTTGTATCACATCTACCCTTTCATCTGTTCTCTAGAGTAGGTCTTGAGATAATCAGTGTGGTCTTTGTGATAAAAATTCAACCACCTTGAAATATTTTTAGGTTAAAAAGAAATCGTTACATGCTGTGACTTGTGTCTGTTTCCATCCATATAGAAGTGGACCACTGAGGTTTCTCAGGTGTGAATACACCCTGGCTTATAAGGATGAAGTCTGCTCTGGAGTGTGCCAGTTCTGTTAGTGAGTGCAGCACTGTAGATTTTCTGGCCAAAACTACCTTCCTGAAAACAGCCTTCTATGCCCTTTATGGCTGAACTAAGCAGATACAACTTAGAGGAAAGATGCAAGTTTGATGGTTCATACACTAACTGGCACTCAGTACTCGTGCAGTGGTTCTGTTAACTCACAGTTCTGTCCCCAGAGGCAGTTCTCATCTATTTGCAAATTTACTCACAAAAAAATACAGAAACAACTTGACTGTGCCTTATTTATTTTCCCCATATCATCTATAAAATATACCAATCATAATATTAATCTGTATGGAGACTTCACAGTTACACCTTTCTATCATGTTGGGCCAGAGTTTGTGCATGAAAATCATCACTTAGTTATTATCTACAGATTCAAAAATCAAACCTTTCCAGACTAAATGTCTCTATGAGCATACTCCTATAAATGACTGGTGTGTTATAGTTCTTTCAGGACAGCAGGCTTCTATGTCTCAATTCATAGATTCTGAGTGTTGGGTGACCTTCTGCAGGGCATTGGCCACATGTGGTAAATATGTATGGTAGCAGCAATTCCAGGGACATGTGTAAGAAGGCAAATTAAAAAAAAAATACCAAGAATCCAATAATGTGGATCTTAGGCCTAACCCTGCCACTTCTGACTGACAAGAAATTCTGTATTTAAAGTGTATATATCAACCATAACACATGATGTTAGTGACATTTCCCAGTGAGAAAATGAAACAAGTTGTTTTAAAACATGTAGCCTCTTTAACAGGCCTACAGATGCTCCACAAAACCACAGCTAAGGCTCTTTCCACGTCACACCTCTCTGTAACTCCGTCTCTCACTTGTAGCCGCCTGTGAGAAACAGGCGTGTTTACTATGAAGAACAACGAAGCATGCTGTGCGTGCAGCAACGCCTCCCCCATTATCTGTGTTCACACAGATACAGCTCTAGTTGTCAAGGTATGCTCTAACGTTTGTATGTCTTTGGTGGATGGTTGTGTGCACAGCAGTGTGAGGCTACTGCGTCATCAGTCCCTTTTTGGGAACTCCGTAATTCCACCGTTGTAGCTCCCCAAATTACTAACTTTCCCTGGTCACATCATGCTGTTAATTCAAACAAGACTTATAGGACTAAAATTTACATTGTTTCAACATAGGTATATATTAACTGTGATTTGCTAGTTTAACTTTGTGTACTTTTTAAACCCGTTTTATTTCACACTAAACAGTTAAAATAAATGGCTGTCTTCTACGACAATGCTGAGGGCTCTGGGAGGAATTAGGACTTCACTTCCGCCTCCAGGATTTCCATTGCACTTGTAGGATAAAGGCACAGGACAGACCTGAATGGAGGTGACCAGAGAAGAGTTGTAGGAATAGAGGGAACCCTGAAAGGCACATTTGTAATCTCAATCTCAATCGACCTAGACTGATAGGACTAAAATGGCTGCCAAGGGGGCAGTGTCACCTACAGCGGTGACTACCACAGTGCCTTCCACAAACAACTCAAAGCAAGGAAACCAGAGATTGATTATCCAGCTGTCTCACCACACAGTACTTACTGTACCCAAGATTCACAACAGAAGGAAAAACCCAAGTTTATTATGAAACTACATCAGAGTCCCCAAATTTACCAGTTCAGAAAATATCATCTGTCTAGCTTAATTCAAACTTGACACATTTTTTCTTCTTTATAAAAGCCTATATTATATTAAATTTTTAAATAAATTGTTATCATTATTATTGAACTCAGCTACAGTCTTAAAGGAAAAAATTTCCAGTAAGTTTTCAGGCAAACTTTGATTTGTCATGGTTTGAATGGGCTGTTTACCATAAAGATAAGTAGTTTTCTTTGAAATTAAGAAGATGGGCTTGTTTGCCAGCCTGATGACCTGAGTTGAGTCTCAGATCCCACAAGGTGACAGGAGAGAACTGACTCTAAGAAGGTGCTCTGTACTCCACATGCAGAGCACTCATCCATGTGCCTGCCTGCAGACACAGTTAATAGGTAAGTAAGTAAAAACTGGTTTGAAAATTTAACGTTTTTATTTCTGCCATGTCTAGGGTTGAAGCAGAAAGAGTGAAGTAACTATAGGGAAGAGCCAGCTTGTAAAAAGGGAACAGATTAAAGTACTAGCGACCGCTGAAAGTTCTCAGCAGAACGGCTGTCCAGTGCTACCTCATCCCAGAGCGCTGACTCCACAGCTAAGCCTTTTAGTACGCAATGCTATTAGAGCACTTGGACTCTCACCTTACAGGAAACAGCTGAGGAAAACAGCCTTGTGTCTGCGTGTTCACAAACTTCTGAATCTGGAGCACTTGTTTTAAAAGATACCCCTTAGAAGATTTGTCAATTTTTGTTAATACCATCTATAGGAAAATAATTTAAGTATTAGAAATAAAATTTAACAGTACAGTCTTATACATTTTAACTACAATCTTTCAGTTAGGTTGAGGTAGTTCAAGTAAATTTCTCAATTTCTATCTACTCTTTCATCTATAAAATAAAAACAAACCATAACTTGCTTTGATGAAATGAGCTAATATATGTCACATATAAAGTACACACTGTGTGTCCGCTACTTAACAATGCATTTACTACACTTGACCCATGGCTTGGACTTTATCTAAACAGTGAGAACCTGAGCAACATTTATAACAGATATCAGCTGTTTCATGTGATTACAATATATCTTATAGTCTATGACATTTAAATCAATATATCTTGGCTGAGCCACATAAAGCTCCCAATATGAAACAATTTTGGGACCAAAAGTTCAATTTTACATATAATACTCTAAAGGAAAAGTTAGAAATTGGGTTATTTGCTGGGTATATCTACTATAGTTGTATTTTCAGTAAATCCATAATGTTATTTATCTAACTACAAAGTAGTAACAGAAGGTCAAAGCATGAGTAATTACAAATCAAGGAAAAAGTGAAATTTCAATCTGTCGGGTTTTCCTGGGGAATATCAAACACACACACACACACTTACTTGAAGGTGGTGGCAGTGGTGCCCAGCACCATGCTGAGTGACTGTTGTATCACTCAACTATGACTCCACTAGGCTAAAATACAGTCATCCTTTGGACTGCCCCCCCCCCCCCCCGGGTACTTTTCCAAAGAAGAAAATAATACTCCCTTCAGTTTAACTTTAGCTAAAACTGAAGGGAATATATGATTTCACAAAATGATGTGTACAATACTAAGTCGGGAGTACTATTACTTCATAGCCAGCTTGGTAATGTTCAGTCATTTTTACACCAGTCTCTTGATGCATTACAACAGTGTCTCTAATACTTCACAGGGCTCCTGCAAATCCCAAGAATTTCATAATTTCGAGAAATCGACAAATGTGGCTGACAAGACCCATGGCTTTGTTCACGTGAAACTTCTCTGCTTCAGTTTAGTGATTTCTGACATTTTTTGAAAACTAAATTATAGTAATTGGGTTCCTTGCTTTTCACAAAAAGGAACTTTAAGTCTTAGATTATCTGGAAGAATTACAAAGCAAAATTAATGTGGATACTAACCTACCAATCTGCAGTTTAGTGTAGCTCAATTTTATGCTAGTAAAAACTAAAAACACTAGTGAGATATTCCTAAAATAAAATTTTAAAGATAATGCTTTAATTTTATTTTTATTTCATGTGCATTGGTATTTTGCCTGCATGTACATCTGTACGAGAGTGTCGGAATGCCTGGAACTGGAGTTATAAGCTGTCACATGGGTGCTGGAAATTGAACCAAGGTTCCTGGAAGAACAGCTAGTGCACTTAACTACTAAGCTCCAGCCCAGAAATTTTTTATTTTAAGAATATAAAAATTCTACTTGTGTGTGCTGTGCTGGAATCTTTTATGTTCTTTGAACATTTTTGGTTTGCAAAATTTCTGCTGCAGTTTTGGTTACATCTTCATAAGTACTGGAGCACAGACTGCTGTTCAGAGCTAGTAACATGTTTTGGACAAATGTTTGTGTTGGCCGGGCAGTGGTGGTGCATGCCTTTAATCCCAGCACTTGGGAGGCAGAGGCAGGTGGATTTCTGAGTTCGAGGCCAGCCTGGTCTACAGAGTGAGTTCCAGGACAGCCAGGGCTACACAGAGAAACCCTGTCTGGAAAAACCAAAAAAAAAAAAAAGTTTGTGTTGCCATAAAAACATCATGGATGCAAAGACATCTAAGAGCACTAAATAAAGAGCTTAAAAAACTCTGACTGTAACTTTAAAAGCTGGGGTCGGAGGGATGGCTCCGGTGTGTCAAGAGCACATGCTCCTTCAGAGGCCCTGAGTAGTTCAGTTTCCACCGCCCCCGTGGGTGGCTCACAACCTCCTGTAACTCCAGCTTCAGAGAAATCTGTTGCCTCTTCTGGCCTTCAAAGGTATCCCCAGACACGTGGCATACATGTATGCACACGCACACACACACACTCCGTACATTTAAAAGTTTAAAACTGAAAGAAGAAAAAAATATGAAGGTGTCATAGAACTTTTGCGTGTGTGATATATCTAAGTGTGGTGTGTCTAAGTGTGTGCATGTGTGTGTACCTGAGCATGTGTGTCAGCCTGGAGGCCAGAGGAGGCATGTGTCATTTGATCACTTGCCTTTTTCCTTTGAGCCTGGGCCTCTCACTGAACCTGGAGCTAAGTTGGTAGCCAGCAAGCCGAGTGGTCTTCTTGTCTCCAACCTCTATAGCTGGGGTTATGGGCATGTATGTGGTCACAGCTCTTTATGTGGGTGCTAAGAATTAGAACTTACGTCCTCATGCTTGTGTTGTAAGCATTCTTACCCATGGACCCATCTCCCCAGCCACTCCTTTACCTTCTGAGGAAGTACCTGCTCATTATTAACAAGTATATTTGCAAATTCAAATGTATACCAAACTGATTTCTAATTGCCACCATGAGTCTAAGGAAACACTTACCACATAAGGCAATGCAAATTCTTCACACATTTCTATGGCAATATTGTCTAACTTGGTAATTCCAACAACACTATCCACTAATAAAAATGTTCTCTTCAAACTGTAAGAATAGAGAGAAAGTTAGTGGCAATATAGGATATATTAATTCACCTGTCTCTCTTATCCTACAAACTTCATCCTGTAGTCTAATAGGACTCAATGCAGTTACTGTACTTCAATAACTAAATTTGTCAAATACCAGTTTATTTCAGTAAGAACATATTAAGCTGAGACTTGACACAAATATAAATGAGACCCCCTCCTGTAAGACCTTACAAAGTGTAACAGAAAAAGGAGGCAAAAATCAAATTATAATTCTTTTAAAGATTTGTTTATTTTACTTATATGAGTACACTGTAACTGTCTTCAGATACACCAGGAGAGGGCATCAGATTCCATTACAGATATTTGTGAGCCACCATGTGGTTGCTGGGAATTGAACTCAGGACCTCTGGAAGAGCAGTTAGTGCTCTTAACAGCTGAGCCATCTCTCCAGCCCAAATTATTATAATTTTTAACATTAGCTTAATTTTGCATCATTTATATGTAAAACTCTAAGAAATTAAATGTTTATATATATATACAGATATACACATATATTTTTATATATACATATATATCTTTTCAAATTTGTGATGCTGAGATCAAATCCAGAGCCTTTTAACAGGTTAGGCAAGTACTCTATTACTGAGCTACATCCCTAGTCCTTTATTTATGATTACTTTTTTACACTTCAGAAGCCTAACATTATTTTCCTATATATTGTGTGATTGTTGAAACATATTATTGCTTGATAATATAAGGAGACCAAAGAATATATATAACATTTTCAGAGTCTGTGATGACTGACTGGATAGAGTTTACTGAATTTTATTTAAATCAATTAGCTAACAATTTTCATTTTCAAAATTAGCCAGCTAAGAGCTTGGTTTTAAAAAAAAAAAAAAAAGGATGAACTAGCTGTTGAATACTCTTTATAGTTTCAGCTTGATAAAATGAATGAAGCTAAGACTTCCCTGAGCTAGGCAGAAGCTAGACAGGCAGTGTATACCCTGGTTCTCAATATTGTAGAGTTATAAAAGGATGAAGTGCACCTACAAGTAGACGTTTGATAAATCTTAAGTATCTGTCATGTGTAGAATCCCCTTGGTTTTAAAAGGTGCTTTGGGGCTAAATGTATAGCAACTATAAGAAAAAAATGTCCTTACTTATTTCGTTCTTTTAGATAAGTCTCTACCATGTCAACAAAGTCTTCGGGTGATCTATAGCCATACCCTGGCATGTCCACCAATGTAAAATGTTTTCCAACTTTGAAAAAATTCATTTTCTTTGTGTGCCCCTGATAAAATAAATGAAAAAAAGTTGGCTTAAAATATATCATTTATTTCATGCCTAGAAATGCTCATCAACATAAGTATGCAATCAAATATTTATTAAAAGTTGAAATATATATTCTGAACTCCTGTGAATAGCAAAATCTTTCCTATTTTGCTGTCTATGAAAACCACCCAGATTTAGGTTTTTCCTACATTCAATTTAGTATTAGACACTCATTATTATAGAAGGAAATGGAAAACTGCAATAAAAATACTTGGCAACTAAGGAAAAATTTAGACAAAGGATGCTTTCCTTTAGATATTGGCAAGATTGTTAAAATCAATTCAGCTATAATTCCTTTTTTTCAGATAATACACTGGCACTAATGATGCTTACCTTATCACATGTTTTTTAAAAATCTCTTCTCTAGGAACTTAGCGATTGTGATCTCTTGCACCTGCCAATACTTAGGTCTCATTTTTATAAATTCAAGAGATACCCAGCATACCGGCTTTTTTGAGATCCTGACTTCTACATCAGGGGCCAGGGAAAATAAGGCCTTTATCAAAGAGGATTTTCCAGCATTGCTTCGGCCTATGAAACACACCTAGTATGGGAGGGAGGGAAGAAGAATGGTGTACTTAGTATTCTCAAAACTGAATAGTGGTTTATTTATTAAATGCTGCATTTTCGGGGTTGGAGAGATGACTCAGTGGTTAGATGCACTTGCTGCCAAAGGATTGTAGCTCAAGTCCCAGCCTACGTGGCTGCTCACAACTGCCCGAAACTCCTGTTCTAGGGTGCTCTGATGTTCTCTTCTGGCCTCTGAAGGCATCAGGCAAGAATGTGGCGCACAAATATGCATGCAGACAAAACACACAAAAACTAAAATAAAAAAGCACGGGCTGCTCTTTCAGAACACGGAGTTCGATTCCCAGCACCCACATTGCGGCTCACTGAGGTCCTCCATGGGCACCGCACACAAGTGGTGCATCCACACTGAGTGTTTTCTTTTGCTTTTAAAAACTTTCTCGTTGGGTGACAGGAAACGAGCACAGGCGAACTCAGGCTCTCCTACAGTAGACAAGGCAGGACCGTCAATCTCACCTCCGGCTGCTTCAAACTCGGGGCGTGGTCTAGGCGGACCGCGGAGCTGAGGTAATCGATGTGGTTCCGGGCTGAGGCTGCGAAGATGCTCTCCGCCCTCCCGATGTCCTCCAGGCTGGGCTCGAAGAGTCTCAGTTCGATAAGGCCAGGCCTAGAGTCCGCGACGAGGTACTGCTCCATTTCCCGTAGCGGGTACACTACCTTCGTTAGCTGTTTCTGTGGCAGCCTTAGCACTTCTGCGAAAGCAGGGGACGTGCTGTAAATTCGGGGCCAAGGCCCCAGTGCTGGCGCTATCTCGAGGAGCCTTCCCATTCTAAGCCTCAACCTAGCAGCTGCCATTTTTCTCTCCCAGAATCCTCGCGACCGTATTTTATTCATAGGAACTAGACACCGCAAAAGAGAATTCTCACTGCCGCGGCGCCTGCTGGGAATTGTAGTTTTCTAGGACCCTTTCGTCTGCTCAAGCTTCTCACCACCTCCAGACAGAAAGGGGAAAACCCGTGTACTTTCTTTAACACCTTGGCTTTACCAACTATGCATCAGATTGGTCTTCAGCAGTTTCCAGATGCGAAAAACCTACCTTGTCCTGTGATCTTTGAGTCTCAAGGGAAGTAGCCGTAGTGAAAAACGCTAGTGGATTGCAAGCCCGTTTTATTTTCTGTTTCCGGTCGTTTTATCGTTGATTGACATTTATCATAAGTTCACATCACTGAGAAAAACACGTTTGCAAAATTAAATGAGCTGGTGAGAAATGTGGTTGGAATTGCAACTCATTTTCAGAGAAGGTACTGTATCTCTCTGGCAGGCACAGCGTTAGAGCTGCAGTTAAGAACTGACAAAGATCCATAAACCAGAAACAAGAGAATTGGGAACGACAGAAGGTCGTTGAAGCCTCAAAATAAACGCCCCCACCTCCAACACAGCCATGCCTTCTAATCCTAGAAGGCCCCACCTTCCAATCCTTTCCAAAGAGTTCCCCAAACTGGGGAGCAAGTATTCAAATATATGAGCTCACGGGGCCATCCTCATTCAAACCACAAGCATGTAATCATTTCACGCTCTGTCACTCCATTATTTTTAAAGCATCTGCATATAGCAGGCACATGAACCTTATAGTCAACATATGCTGTGTTTCCCAGGGACACTTGTGATCAAACTCTTCCCTAATCTCTAGTGTAAGCAGAAGATCAAAGATGAGAGATGCATAACAGACCTACTAAGTGAGAGGGTAGAAAACTAGAATGGGGGAGGGGGATAAGAGAACTAATCCCATTAGAGTTGCCACAGGAGTTATAAAGAGTACAGATAATTGTGAAAATTCAGGAAAGTCAAGCTAAAATCAGTATTGAAGAAGATCACATCTGGTAAATGGGATCTTGCAATAGGGTTCCAGTAATAACTCTGAATCTGGTTGGCATCATCTTGGTCCCTGGTGTTTTGTCACTATGAAGGAGATATTAGGAGTCAGAATCTAGCTTTCTACATCTTAGCCCTTGTCTGGGCAAGAATGAGAAGAGACTTTTCCTAATGAGGAAACACAATATAAATTAGAAAGACATAGGATGTATGTACAACATAACAATGTCCAAAATGGAGCTCCTAATGCTCTCTCCTTCTCCCCTCTTCTGTTGTCTTTGCATTCATTCCCATCATAGTAAATAACAGTTGTATCCTTTCAATTGATCAGGTCAAACTTTCTAGACTTTCTTGAGGGAAAAATTTTGATTTCTTTGCTTATAGCCCACACTTAATCCTTAGCCACCTTATTTAAATCTTCAACACATTCTAAATTTGAAACATATCCACTGTTAGTGAGAGGACTGAGTTAGTCAGAGCCAGGCTGACTCCATGACAGACTGTAAACTGGCAGTTTGGGAGACTAGGCCTGGTTCTATTTCCCAGAAATGAGAACCCAGATCCAGGAACCTGTAGTCAGCCAACCACAGCTGCAGAAAGCCAATCCAAGGATGCCTTACCACCCTGGAAAGTCCCCAGAGCCCTAACCAATCATAAAGGACTCACATACCTGGAGATAGAGCCAACTAATCAAGAAAAAAAAAAAAAGATAAAAGACACCTACTCCCACCCTAACAGGCTGCAGAGCACACACTGGGGTCTCAATTCCTAAATGGATGCTGAATTCTGGTGAATAAACACTCTTTGCTGTTGCATATTATTTGAGTCTGGGGTATCATTCTTTGGCAATTTTTGGACCCTAACATTAGCATCGTGTTCCCAGTCCCCATTGTCTCTCACCTAGATAATTGCTATAGCTTCCAAAATCTGGTTATGTATCATTGCTTGTTACTCCTTTAGGTATATCCCCAACGTGGTCCTGTTAAAATGGAAGTGAAATCTCCAGCATCTTCTAGTCTCAAAGAACAGTCAAATTTCTTCCACTAATGTAAGAAACATATATACCCCTGTGTTGCTGCATATGTTGAATGCTTCCTTCCAGATATTATTACATGCCTTGTTTCTTTTCTAGTTGGACCGTTTGTGATCATCCTTCAGAAAAAGTGACTTTGATTTTGAGAACTGAAGAAGTAGTTCACCACAGAGTTAACGCACAAAAATTTTAGTATGATGTAGATAGGTATTAGACACTTTGTCTATAATCCTTGGAGGTGTTGTTTGTTTGTTTGTTTGGTTTGCTTTTGAGACAGAGTCTATTACATAGGTCAGACTGGCCTCAAATTCGTGATCATTCTGTCTCAGCCTTCTGAGTGATGTACCACACCCAGATTTAGAGCTAAGATTCTTCACTAAAATTCAAGTAACTGAAATGCTGTGACTGTACTGTGCCAGGAAGAAGGTTGGTAGATCAGTGAAGAGATTTTGCCATTCTTACAGATCATCACAGCTATTTTTCCAGGGTTGTCTGTCTCTGAAATGAATGGCTGTTTGGTTCCAAATGATCCTGAGCTATGTAAATCCAGTAGCTATCAAATTTAAGATTCCATCTAATCCAAGAAGAAGAAGAAGGTAAGCATTGTAAGGCTGAGACAGGTAGGCGGAACCATGGATGTCAGAGAGTCAGCAAGCACAGAACTCATGAAGATCAACTCTTATCTAGTTTAGACACACCAGACTTTGAATGCCTGGATAGAAGTAAGAGTAGAGACCCTGGGAAAACTTGCTTTTGGATATATTTTTTTGGGGGGGAGTTAATGGACTAGTATTCAATGTTTGTTTTTTACAAAAGATCCTTTCTTACCTTCACTTTCCCCTTCTTTACAACAGTAATTACAATGTACTTGGGAAAACACTAAGCATGGTGCTAGTGTCTGGAAGGCAACATTGGGGAGGTAGAGGGAGGAGGACCAGAACTTTAAGGCCATTTTTAGCCACCTAAAAAATTTGAGGCCAGCCTGGACTTTACAGAGCCTGTCTCAAAAACATTATTTAATGCTTTCTAGAAAAGGAGTTGATTTGAGTACCAGGGATCAATTATGGAAAAGGCCTGGCCATATTAAAATTAAGATGGTTTGCATTGGGACGGCAATAGTAAGGTTGAAGGGGGTATTATATGGGGAGTGGCATGTAGAAGCTCCCATACATAAATTGCCCGAATTGTAATAACAACTGTCAGAATAGATTATTTATGTTTAAAATTTATTTCTATTTTCATTTGTGTGTGTGTGTTTGTGTGCCTGCACGCGTCCGCGTGCATGTGCCATGTATATATGGATTTCAGCAGAGATAAGAAGAGAGTGTTGGATCCCCTGGAATTGGAGTTACAGGAAGTTGTGAATGTCTCAACATGTGAATGTCTCAAATTTCAGCAAATGCTCTTTAACAATTGGACTATCTCTGCAGGGCGATTAAAATTTTTCTTTAATTATATTTTAAATTCTTTGTGCCACTTTCCTATTAAACAATTATATAAGCTATAATTCAGCACATTGACTCAGGCTTGTAACTCCAATACCTGCAACACATTGCATTATTTTTCCACCTAATTTATTCTATGCGTACAGGTTATTGTATGTGAGAGTCACTACATATAATCTTGAAGAAATAGCAAACATATTTTCCATATTGAGTAGTTTATCAAATCATTGAATTTCATTTATATCTATATGTATCTATTAATTTCATATATCTCAGTAATGTTCCTTTAGAGAATGTCTCCAAATTCTGTGTTGTTTTTGTTGTTCTTTTTTCTCTCTACGAAGTCTTTTTGAGCTTCCTTTAAGATTGTATCTGCCATGCTGACAAATTTCTCTAAAGATATCTGGAGATTAAATATCAAATACTAGGTGTGTAGGAGGTGAGTTCTTAGAATTATTTGGGTTCTGGAAAAAAAATCAAAATTTGTTTCCATCAAGATTTTTTTCAATCAATAGAGGACAAATTGCTTTAGATAATATTTTCCCATTGTTAATTGTGTATGCTCATTCCAATTATACTAATGTTACTGTTTTGGAACTCTTAGCCATATATAATCTTTGCTTTTGTATCAGTAAAGGGTGTGTGTGTGTGTGTGTGTGCGCGCTCTGTAGTGATTGAAAAAAAACCATGAGTTTTCTTGTTCCAAGTGATGACTTCATTAGCATTCTAAACTGTATGACTTATTAGGCAAAGTTTTCTTTGGTGGGCAATACTTGGCAGTAGACTTCTGTAGAGGTTTGAATGAGAATGGACCCCACAAGCTCAGATATCTGAGTACTTGGTCCCCAGTTGGTGGAACTTTTGGGGAAGGATTAGGAGGTGTGGCATTGTTGGAGATGTGCCACAGTGGGTGGCCTATGAGGTTTCAAAAGCCAATGCAATTCCCAGTTAGCTTTCTCTGCATCATGGTATTGCTCCAGTGCCATATCTGTCTGCCTGCTTCCATGTCTCTGCCATGATGGTTATAGACTCCAACTTCTGAGACTGTAAGTCCACAATAAATTATTTCTTCTATAAGTTGCTTTGGCCATGGTGTCTTAGCACAGCAACAGAAAAGTAGATAATAGAATCTCTAAACCACATCTCATTGCTTTACTGATACAAACAGTACACTCTTCGACACACTGAAGAAACAGAACAATATAGCACAGGCAGATATGCATGTTCCAGCTTTAAACTCATTCACAGATTTTTGTCAGGCATCTCTAAGCCTAGCCTCCACATTTGCTGATGTAATGGGAAGATTCACAATACTCAGTGTATAGTTGTCTCTGTGGCTAGAATATGTCAGAGCCAAAGGACACAGATTGAAGGAACAGATGCAGGTTGAAGTCTTGAGAACGTAGACTCAAGCTTCTCAGCATCCTCTCCCATAGCACACGTTGCATTCACGTCTGCCAGCAATGAGTTGTAATGTGTGAATGCTGTTCACATGGAGAGCTCACGGCAGCCCAGGACTCTAGGGTTTATATCAAGGGCTGACCATGTAATTACCTTGTACTTGTGCAACGTACTATACTTTCTGAAATTGCAGATCCTCAGAAGGTAATCAGGCATTCAGTATTACTACTGTTGTTGTCTTGTTTTTCTGAGACAGGCTATCACTATTTAGTCCCAGTTGTCCTGGAATTCACTATGTAGACTACGTTGGCCTCAAACAGAGATCTACCTGTCTCTGCTTCCCAAATGTTAGGATTTAAGGCATACACCACCATGCTCTACTCAGTGTTGGTATAGTTTTTATCTTAATGGCTCCCAAAGGCCCAGGTAAAAGGCTTGGCCACTCTCTAAAGAAGTACTATTGACAGGTTCCAAAAACTTTAAGAGGCAGGGCATTGTGGGAAGTCTCTCAGAGGTTCTCAACTTGTGTGTCATGATCCCTTTAGGTCATAGGGTCACCTAAAACCATCAGAAAACACAGATATTTATATTACAATTTATAACAGTAGCAAAATTACAGTAATGAAGTAGCAATGAAATAATTTTATGGTTGGGGATCAACACAACACCAGAAACTGTATTAAAGGGTTGCAGCAAATGGGAGGCTGAGAGCCACTGGTCTAGATCATTGGGTATATATGCCCGCAGAAGGGATGTTGGATGTCTAATCTCATCCTCTCTCTCTTTAGTTTCCATTGAGGCAGGAAGTTTTTTCCCTACCAACCCCTCCTGCCAGAGACATGCTGCCTCATCACCGGCCTAAACACAATAGGACTGACTGAAGGCTCCAAAACTTGCTAGTAGATGCCATGATTACAGAAAGCTTTCTATAGTCAACTATAAGCAACATTGTACAAACAGAGCAAGTACAGAAAGCCGGTGAGGGACGTGTTCTCCAGTCCAGCAATCAGAAGTAGTTCAGGGCCAGGCTTACAATAAGCTGGCTTCTGGCCTCTGCCCTACTAGGTTGACTCTGTTGGTCTTCGGACATCCCTGTGACTAGCAATTAGGGACTTGCCAATAATGGGACCAACATACACCTCCGTGGTTAGCCCCAAGGGACTAATGCCAACAGGACATGTCACTAGCTGCCCAGAAGTGACAGGCACATTCCTACTGTCACCTGTCTCATGCCCTCTTGTGCCACCAGGGCCCTTATAAAAGATCTCGCTTCTCCCCCTCCCTCTTTTCCCTTCCTCCACCCAGAGGCAACCTCTGAGCCCCCTTACCCCCCCCTCTTAATAAATGTCCCACATGAGACCTGTTGTACCGTATGATTTTGTTGGATGTTGCTGTTTAGTTACATTACACTTCTTTCTACACATAGACCTAAAAGAAAAACATTGCAAAGTGAGAATTTTCTCATTTTTATTTATTGTAATATGTATATATGTATATATATATATATATACATACACATAATATGCTGATATTATAGGTTCTGCTTTTAAATATTATTTAGATATAAATAATTTCTTTGGAAATGTTTGAGAAAAAAATGGGACAGACTTGCCCTACCATTTCAATAAAATGTGCAAAATCCAGAGCTCTACATGTCTAGGAAATTCTAATTAAATCGCTGTCTCAGGCTAGGAAGTAGGACAGTGGCAGAGTGCTTGCCTAGCAACGCAGATGGCCCTGGGTTCTGTCCTCACTCCCACCCTATTCCCCACTCCTCCCCACAGTAGAGCTCCTGTACAGCAGACCCTTGGCTGATTAAATAAGGCTGAAGTCTTGAGCTGGAATCGGACACTGCTAGGTTATGGGACATTTCCATTTCCTTCAGCTTTCTTACTCTCTTCTGTGAGCTGGACCATCAGTTACTAAAGGGGGAGAGGGAGGGAGGCAGAAAGGGAGTGGGGGAGGGAAGGAGGGAGGGGGATATACATATGGTAGGAAGCCTAGGGGATTTCCTGATAATAGGATAGCATACGCAGCCACAACGATATAGATTTCTTCATTCACTCTACCAACTTAACCACTTCCAGAAACATTCTTACATGCACACCAATAACTAATATTTTTACTGTCATCTGGACATCCCCAGCCCAGTCAAACTGTCACACAAAATCAGCCAACACGTACATAACAATCAGAGACAAGCTTAGGGAAGCCAGTAACCAAGGTAACTGACGTATACAGAACCCACACTTCGTTACATAATATTTTTTGAAGGCTCACAATCACATGCTTTAGGGTTCTTCCAAACATAGAGGAGCCATCAAGACAACACCCAGACATTTAATAGCAACATCTTTGATATTTTTCCTAACACTTAGCCTTATAACCGATTTGATTAAAAAATGAAAGGTATACATGATAAGGATGGTGGGACATATTTAAACACGCTGAAGTAATTTGTTTATGGTGTGTGTTGGCGTGTGCACATGCACACATACCTTGGCCCACATGTGGAGGTTCAAGGACACCTTTCGGGAGTCACTTCTACCACAAGGGCTGAGGGGATCGAATTTAGGTTGTAAGCTAACAGCAAGCACCTTCAACCTCCAAGACATCTTGCAGCCCCAAACAAATTTTATTTAACAAATTATTATTCTTATCTATAACTTTAAAACACCTAGATATGTTATATGTGGGCATCCATCCACAGTCTCTCTAGAGTCTCAGGAGTATAAAGCCTGGACCGGGTAAGGACAGAGAGATAATGAAAAAAATACCATAGAAGCGTATACACATTAGTATGTAAATGCTATTACATACGAGTTAGTGAGAGCCAATGACAATGACTCTCGGAAAAAGATAACAGGCCACAGAGATAAGTTAAGTTCTGGAGTACTAGACTGGTTACCACAGAATGAGCTGTCATTAAGTAAGTTCAGATTTTAAAAACTGATCGCTTTCTTTCTACCTTTCTGGCCACAAGACCTGTCTCTCTTATATGCTACTGGCTCTGAGGCTCTCCACAAAAGCTAATCCTACAAGTTATGTATTGGTGCTTGAGAACCATAAGCTAAATTCATAGTTCTTCTTCCAAAAGTATTTACCAAGGCATTCTATGCACAGGATGGATGCACCAGGAGATGCTAGTATTAAGAAAGTGACAATTTATAAAACCAGAGAGGTTAGGTATAGAGTAAGGGACTGGGAGGGGTCAGACAGATCTCCCTAGGAAATGGAAATAGAATAGATAGTTATGGATGGATGGGAGGAGGGCTGGAACAGGAGGACTGAATGAGGAGGAGGGGGATGAAAGAGGAGGAATAGGAGGGAAATATTGGGGGAGACAGCTAGAATTAAGGAACAGTATAGAAACCTAATACAGTAGAAGTTTCCTAAAATATATACATATATGAAAATGAACCAAATGAAATTGCCAAATAACAGGGGAGACAGCCCCAGCTGAACAACTCTTGTCACCAAATAAAGTTTCAGTACCAGGATTGGGTTACATTTAATTAAGTTGTTGGCCAAAGGGACCCCATGGGAACTCCAAACAAACAAAGCTATTGCCAAGACTATAGGTTGCTCTCCACAAACTGACAGCAAGGGCCCATTGCTGAAGACAACACCTACACAACTCATTGAACATGGAGGAGTTGAGCTAGTGCCTACATAAAGCCTACCCCAGTACATGCTAGCATCTTTGGTACAGGAAGGTACTCTGCATTCTACCAAAAAACAGAAACATAAGCACCAATCCAGCCACAAATTCTTTGATCTACAATCTATCCTGCTTGCAAGATAATTCTGGTGCAATGATGGCACAAAGCTGTGGGTGCAATCAACCAATATCAGATTTGATATAAGGCCCACTCCATGAGATGGAACACATATTTGGCACTGCTTGAATGACCAAGAATCTGAG
Organism: Uromys caudimaculatus; assembly: GCA_028551405.1. Lineage (NCBI taxonomy): Eukaryota > Metazoa > Chordata > Mammalia > Rodentia > Muridae > Uromys > Uromys caudimaculatus. The sequence goes on from CM052713.1 coordinate 35,564,379, forward strand.
ACTAGATAGCTCAGGGTCCTAGGATAAAACCAAATACTACTTTTCTTAAAAAACAAAATAAAAAAACCCAACTAACCAACCAAAGCAAACCAAACCAAAATGTAGCAATAAAATGACTCATATACATTCTGCTGCACTCATAGATCAGTGCCTTGATCAGCTATCAAGAAGAAATACAAAGACCCACAGCCATATGTAGAGAGTGAGAGATCTTAGAACACTAGATTGTAAATGGGATGTCTCCATCAAATCCCCCACCGCAGGGCTCAGGGAACCCTGAAAAGGAGGTGGGAGGAAGAGTGTAAGAGCCAGGCATGAGAGAGGACACCAAGAAAACAAGGCTCCGAATCTAAACCAACATGACCGATGCACATATGAATTCACAGAGACTGAGCAGCATGCACAGGGCCCCAGACTTGAAAGAGAATGGACACACAGTCCCACTCCTAATCCAGAAGCTGTCCCCAATTGATAACCCCCTGCAAATGAAAATTTAGTTTTCTCCAATGGATTCTCATTGGAGAAACAAAGTACTCTTAAGGGTAGGGTAGACTACATGTCCAGTAGTAGATGGCCAATGGAAAATGAACTCAATGGCATTTTTTGGAGGTTCTTTGTCTCATAATGTCACCTCAAGGCTCTCCTTTCCTTTCTTTCTTTTGAAAAAAAAAATTATTGTGGAAAGACTTTGGAACGTTGGACAAGAGCTATTGATGGTTAAGAGCTCTGCCGGATGTTGTGTAGGAGCTTGGAAGATAAGAATGTTGAGAACAGTGCAGAAGATGGAGGCCTGGCTTGTGAAATTTCAGAGGGAAGATTAAAGAGTCTTTTAGGTGCAACCAACTATTTGATTAGGTGCAACCAGCTATTTTGATTTAAGATTCTGTGGTCCTTGTTTGCTGGGGCTGAACAATTATCTGTGATTAACAAGATACCAGAACTACTAAAGTGAAACTTTAAGATTACTGGAACAATTGATGCGGGCTAATTGGAGCTAAGAAATTATGGTGATTAAGGAAAGACCAGCATCACTTAGGTGAAATCTTCTAGGAAGTGTTTTCTGAGAGCACAGAGAAACCATGTTCCAGAGACAGTCAAGGTTGTACCTCGTGTTGGCAGCCAGACTTGGCAATGTGTAAGAGCCACCCAGATGGCACTGGTTTTGAGGACAGGAAGAGGTCATGGAGAGCAGCTGAGGCTTGATACTCTGAAAGGCCAGGAGAGGCCATTGTTAAAGGTGCAGCCTCAGTGGTAGTTGAAGGCCCAGGACTCAAGAGGTTATGCAGAAAAGTTGAGGCTTGGCACCATAAAGAGATACTAGGAGAAGCTATTGGTGAAAGTGCAGTCTAGTTGCAGAAGAAGACCCCAGCATTTTGGAGATGCCAGTACCATTGGATGACCACCAAGAACAGCAGGGGCAGTGAAGTGAAGGCAGCTGGAGCTTAGAAGACAAGCTGTGTGCTACAGAGGGCAGATCTGGAGAAGTGACCCAAGTCCTTTGGAGGAGTTCAGAAGATGGTGAATGGATTCCAAAAATTGGGCAGTTGGAGTTTGATTTTACTTTGATTTAATTGTGACTGTCCTGATCTTTCCCTCTTGAAGTAAGAAAATGTTTTACTGGAACCCACAGTTAAGAGACTTTGAATTGTAAAAGACTTTGGATTTTAAGAGTTTGGATATTTTAAAGGGCCTGAAATTTTTAACGTGTTTGAATTTGTAAAGACTGTGGGACTTAAAAGTTATTTAGATCCTGGAGATGAATAAGAATGTAAGGGTTGTTATTTTGTTGTAGTTGTGTGTGTGTGTGTGTGTGTGTGTGTGTGTGTGTGTGTGTGTATGCCAAATTGACAAGGGTTCAGTTGTACTGGCTGGTTTTGTGTGTCGACTTAACAAAAGCTAGAGTCATCAGAGAGAAAGGAGCCTCCCTTGAGGAAATGCCTCCATGAGATCCAGCTGTAAGGCATTTTCTCATTTAGCGATCAGTGAGGGAGGGCCAAGCCCATTGTGGGTGGTGCCATCTCTAGGTTGGTGGTCCTGGGTTCTATAAGAAGTCAGGCTGAGCAAGCCAGTGGAAGGAAGCCAGTAAGCAGCATTCCTCCTTGGCCTCTGCATCAGCTCCTGCCTCGGGGTTCTAGCCCTGCTTGGGTTCCTGTTCTGACTCCCTCCAATGATAGATTATGAAGTATAAGCTAAATGAACCCTTTCCTCCCTAACTTGCCTTTTGGTCATGGTGTTTCATCACAGTAATAGAAGCCCTAAGACAAGGCTCTTTGTGTACACACATGATTTCCAGTTTAGTGTCTTTGTGGGATTCCTGAGCATGTGAATGACTTGGTCTCTGTTCTCTCTGTCTGTTTTTGTGCACGTTCTTTGGCTCTTTTGTTTGCTTATTTTGTCCTATTCCAATATGCTACTTTTGGTTTTGTCTTATTATATTATATTTTATTATTGTCTTTCAGAAGCCTGCTTGTGTTCTAATGAGAGATAGAAATGGGAAGGATCTGGATGGGAGGGGAGGTGGGGAGGAACTGGCAGGAGGAGAGAGGGGGAAAACCATAATTATCATATATATTATGTGAGGAAAAAAATATTTTCAACAAAAGGGGAAGAAAAGCAAAAAAGAAAGTGACTTCCCTGCCTCAACACGGCCTGAATAAGAGATGGGGAAAGCCTAGGAGGCCTCAACCGTAGATAGAGAACTTCAGGCCACTAAGGAGTGCTGAGAGTGGGAGAAATAGTCCTCTCCAGGGAAGAGCACTCCAATTGGTTATCCAACACCAAATGGTCAGCCCTGAAAAGCTACATACAAGTAACATTATATAGACTGAGAAGGTTGTACTTATGTATTTAGGAATATATACATATGTGTGTACATATATACTTATATCATGTATATAAAATATTTGTTATGTGTATACCCATATGCAACAACAAAGAGCAAGAGGCTATGGATTTGAAAGAGTGAGGGAGTAGATGAGAGGGGTCAGAGCACCAGTTCTCAACCTGTGAATCATGACCCCGTTGGGGGTCGAATAACCCTTTCATAAGAGTCCCCTAAGACCACTGACAACCATGGATATTTACATTACAATTCATAACTGTAGCAAAATTACAGTTACAAAGTAGCAAGAAAAAATAATTCATGGCTGGCAATCACCCCAACATGAGGAACTGTATTAAAGAGTTGCAGCATTAGGAAGGTTAAGAAGCACTAGGTTAGAGGGCAGAAGGGAAGAATGATGAAATTATATTATACTCTCAAAAAATAAAAACATCATGTAATAAAAGAATGACTTCCATTTGAAGACAAGGCGCGGCTGCTTGTAGTTCCTCTGCTATTGATTCTGGCATTCTGAATTTGCAGAATCAAGGTTTCTAGGTCAACCATGGTTCTACCTCATCTCAGGTCCATTTTCACCAAAGTTGCTACCTCACAATCAGGAGCTCAGTTGCAATTGTTCTGTTTACTCTCAGGGAAAAATCGTTAGAAGTAGAGCATTATTTCTCATGGGCTTAATTGTATTATGTTCAGCCAAGTAAAATATAGTAACACTAAGTTTGAATAAGATCTTATCTACTTCCTTTTCTTGACAGGGAACATGTAAAACTCTAAACATTTTCAACAGTGCCACGATCCTTATTTCTTCTTTTTTGCAAAGCCGAGATAACCATAACAGTATTTTTTAGTAAAACTCTCCTAGATACACTTTTGAATCATATTAAACTAGTCCAAAATTATTATCAACATTGTCTACTAAATTAAAAGTGAATTGAAGCATGCAATGAAGATCACTAGTAGGAAAACAGTCACAGAAATTAAACTTAGATGTTAATGCAACAAACTATTTTAAGGAAAAACATGTACATGTAGAAGTCAGGCTTGTAAAATTCTAATATTTCACATATGGAATGCCTTTATAGTTTGTTAATATTAATACCTGATACGAACCATCAAACCGGGTGAGTGTTGGTAACAGACCACGCTGAAGAAGCTTGTGCTGAAGCAGAGCAGCTTGAAATGCAAGGGATTCTTGAAAATGTGGTATCTATTCTTTTTGTTTGTTTTATTTAGCTGAAGTCTACAAGTTAAATGGTGCAGATTTTGTTTTTCACAGACCATGCTTTTGAATGCAGAACTTTACCTCCATTATGTAGCCCAAGGAGGTGGGATGGAAGGGTCAGGGAATGTGCTAAAGAAGAAAAGGAGGTGACTTGCTGACGCATGATATAGGATGAGGGACAGTAAGGAATCAAGGGAAAGGGTTTCTGTGTGATGGCCACGAGAGATCAGCCTTCTACTGAAGACAAGTAGAAAAGTTGGACATCATAATAGGAATAAAATACACTGGCAGGTAAGAGAGCTAGGCAGGTAATGATGAATTTCCTGGGTAAGGTCCATAAGAATAAAGGAAGGAAGAGAAAGAAAGAAGGAAGGAAGAAAGAAAGGAAGGAAGGAAGGAAGGAAGGAAGGAAGGAAGGAAGGAAGGAAGAAAGAAAGGAGGAAAGAATGAAGAAAGAAATGAGAAAAGAGAGAAAAAGAAAAGAAAGGAGAGAAAAAGAAAGAAAGGAAGGAAGAAAGAAGAAAGAGAAAGAAGAAAGAGAAAAAGAAAGAGACAAGGAAAGAAAGAAAGAAAAAAAGAAAGAAAGAGAAAGCAAGAAAGACATGCTTGACGTCGTAACCTTCTGACTGGTGACATTTGCTTAGTGATATATGAGAGCTGATTGGAAAACTAACCATGTTTTACTCAGCCCCTTGAATTGGGGAGTGTAGGATGAAGTAGGACTGAGTGGGCAATAAAACCTCTCCTCCCCTAGATTTAATCTTGCTTTGAGTCACAGGATGTCACCCTCTACTCTCAGCCATATCCCAGGATGAAGATTCCTGGAAGAAGTACACGAAAATCATTTCGAGAGGAAGATAAAAATCACACAGGGGCTCAAATTACCTCTAAATTTTCTACATGAATGTCTACAAAACCGAAACAGTGCCAGACACTTGAGACAATACTTCTTTGAAAGAATCATAAAATAAATAAAAAAATTTATTTATTTTTATTTTTTATTAATTATTATTTTCAAATGTTATCTCTTTTCCAGGTCTCTCCTCTGGCAATCTCCTATCCCATACCTCCTCCCCCCTGCCTCTATGAGGGTGATCCCCCACCCACCCACCCACTCCTGCCTTCCCGCCCTGGCATTTCCCTGCACTGGAGCATCAAACCCCCACAGGACCAAGGACCAGTCCTCTCACTGATGTCCAACATTTACTTGACAGGGTTTCTCCATGTAGCTCTGGCTATCTTGGAATCTGCTCTGTAGACCAGGCTGGCCTCGAACTCACAGAGATCCACCTGTCTCCTCCTACTGAGTGTTAAGATTAAAGGCGTGTGCTGTCATCACTCAGCATGACAAGATTAAACAAACAAACAAACAAACAAACAAACAAAAAACAATCAAGTAGACATTCTAGACCAGAAAAAAATTAAGTGACAGAATTGAAAGTTGAAGTAAGGAGTTTTGATGTTAGCAATGTTAACAGTACAGTCTTAACGACTACTTCAAAACAGGGGGAAGCTAATGATTTTCTTAAAGTCTACACTTAGCACATTGGATTCTAACTATTTAAAACTGTCACTTATTCACTAAAAACATTATATTGTTACAAAATACAGCATGGTTAGCCATATATAGTTTGAAGGCAACATTGTTAACCTACTGGGAGACTAAAACCACAACAGTTCCCTAAAACATTTATCATTCCCTTGAGAAATCTTGAGTCAATGAAATTCAAATGAATTGCAGGGAAATACCAGTTTTTGTGATTGCCGTGGTTTTCATATTTTATATTATTACACTAGAAGGCCACATGGAATTTGTTTATTTATTAATTGAATACTATTTGGGACATTTAAGATAATCTCCCTTGGAATATTGTTTCAACTTTTCTGCCTTAGTAATTTTTTGAGGTGAGATGATCATTGTCTGTTTGACTTCAGAATGTTTTGCTACGTTGCTAGTTTTTAGCTAAGATATGAGACAGCAATTTTCATCTTTTTTCCCCTATTTGACTTTTGTATTTTTCTGAACTTCCCAATTTCCACCCGTAAGTAAAAACTACTTTAATTAGGAAATAATGCAGAATAAGATTTCAAGATTGTATTTTCTTTCTTTTCTTTTTTAAAATTATTTATGTATTCACTTTAAATCCCAATGTCATCCCCCACAATACCCCCTCCACAGGCAGGCAACAGAGTCAGGAACAGCGCCCACTCTAGTTGTTAGGGGACCCACATGAAGACCAAGCTGCACATCTGCTACATTTGTGTGTGTGGGGGTCTAGGTTCATCCCATGCTTGCTCTTTGATTGATGGTTTGGCCTCTTGGAGCCCCCAACAGTCCAGGTTAGTTGACTCTGTTGGTCTTCCTGTGGAGTCCCTGTCCCCTTTGGTTCCCTCAATCCTTTCCCCAACTCTTCCACAAGACTTCCAAGCCCTGTCTAATGTTTGGCTGTAGGTCTCTGGATTTGTTTCTATTGGCTACTGGTTGGAGTATCTCAGAGGACAGTTATGCTAGGCTTCTGTCTGCAAGCATAACAGAGTATCAGTAATAGTGTTTGGGATTGGTTCTTGCCCATGGGATGTGTCTCAACTTGGGCCAGTCATCCGTTGGCCATTCCTTCTGTCTTGGCTCCATCTTTGTCCCTGCACATTCAATATTGTATTTTCAACAGGATTTCTTATTTATTTGGCTTCTGGGAGAATAAATATAGTTGATAGCACTGAAAGCACTGGTGCTGAGTCCAGAATTGGATCTGATTATTTTCCAGTATTTGTCAACATGGCCGACACTGCAAGGGACCATATTACCCCTTTCAGGAACAGGCTCTGCTATTTCAGTTTCGATGGCATCACCCACAGTTCAGGCCTTTTTGTGAATTGTATCATCCACGTCTTCCTGTAGCCATCTCTTGTGACTGATGGGTGTGCAGCTTTAAACTTGGTCATTTGGGGTCAATAGAAGATATTCTAAAGGATGACTTATGCTCTGGAATTCTGTATGGGATTACCTGAGTCTTGAATAGTGATTCTTGTCCATCTGTTCCACTGTTTTCCTTTACTACAAATGATGTTTTCAGCACTACAAATGATGGCCTGCAGTTTCTCCTCACACTGAAGTCCATCTCCGAGTTTCCTTTGTTCAGTACTCAACAATGGCAATCTTCAGCTTTTCTTGAAATGAGGCAAGGGAGTCTCTTATGCATCTATTTCTTTATACTGTTTGTACTAAATCTGCCCAGTAATTCAGAAGATTCAGTATTGCTCTTTTAATTGACCCGTCTTCTGGCCATGACAATCACACTATCCGTTAAGTAATCATTTGTAGTTTTTGTTTTGTTTTGTTTTTAAGACAAGTAACCAGGCCTTGCTATGTAGAACAGGAGGGCCTCAGACTCATAGAGATCTACCTGCCTATGCTTCCCAAATTCTGGGGATTAAAGGCATGCACCACCATGCCTGTCCGCGTAATTTAAAATAAATTTATAGAAGATATTAATTAAGTGTGCAAGTGCTTAGTACATTAGCATACATTGTGCTCAAAATCTCAAAGTGAAGCTGTTAATGAATTTATCAAATACAAGTTTGAAAGCATTTATATTGATTTCACAGAATTGCCTGCAGTGGGGAGCAGAGAACAATATTAATGTAAACTAGGCACATGTCTCATTTATTAAAGAACCATACACAAAACAACAACCAAGACAACAACACAACTCAGTGAGATAAGTGTGTGAAACGGAAAGAGAAACATAAATGGCAGATGAATACTTAGTGGAAGAGTATTGAAGACAAGGCAGAGGATCAGAAAGGGGAAAGAAAAGGATGGTCTAACTGGCCAAGGTCTAACTACGAGATAGAGTTTCTTGGGTCTCATTCCTGCTTCTGTCATGTGTCATGTGTGTGTCTTTGGAAATTTTAACTAGTTTTTTTTTTTTTTTTTTGTCTAAGAAAGAGAAAATGTAAAATGGGAATACTGAAGATATTATTCTACATAGGGCTGTGGAGAGAATTAAATAGGGTAATACTTGGGAAGTGTTTAAGACTTGACTTTGGTTGTTAAGTGTAAAAGTTTAGCAAGTGTTATTTACCATGAATGTGACCAGTAAGATCTAGAACTGATTCTTAGCAACAAATAAAGCATCACTAAAGTTTCTTTATGTATGCAAAGTATGCTACCATACCAACTACTGCTCATGCTGCTTGTTTGATATTATTCATACTTTGTTCTGTTACATTCATGTCTATTTTTCACATAATTTGTAAAATTGTAACAAAATGGTTATCTCTTATATGATATGCATGTAAATGTATAATATATAAATGTATGTATATATACATACATATAATATATGTAAATGTATAAATATAAAATGAAGATAATTTTGATGCTGATGACATAGTGTCAGTAGAAGTGAAATTTGTCAAAATAAATATCAGCATAATGATAGGATATGAAAGTAGACACATACAGCACACCAGCTGCATCCTTTCGGGGCCAGGGACTGAACATGCTGGGCAGACACTTGACACTGAACTGCATCCTGGGCCCTTCCAGATTGAGGAAAACTCCTGAGCAGAAGTTGTTTACTCAAATGGCATTTAAAGATGGAAGCGTAAGTTTTTGAGTAAACCAAAGGTATGAGTTTGCGGTTGTCATGGCTTCAAGGGGCTCTAACTAACTTGCTAAGCCTTTAGCTTTTGGCTGCCACACCATTGATGCCAATCTACACTATTCTATTCTGTTTCGTGTTTTCAAATCCACATCACACCACTCGGGTTTTCTTTCTTCCACAAATTCCCCTGTTCTTAACAGACAACAGTGAAAGAGAGTTGGAGGGTTTTTGTTTCTGCTTGAGCAATTTCTTTCTTCATTCTTCTGTCCTGTTTTCTGGGATTGGGCACCAAAACTATACACAGGAAGAAACTAGGGCCTTGAGATTTTTCAGACAGAAGCGTTTACAAGATGCACGCACACCTCTCTTAGAAAGGTAATGTTCGTTGTACCTCTTCAGAGATAATTGACATGGTGATAAGCTTCTGGTGCCTTAATGTAAATGCCTGTTCTCCTTAAGAAGAGATGGTGGGGCTTGGGAAGGTTGGGGTGTGGGATTTGAGGGTAGAAGATGTGAAGGAGTAGAGAGGAAAAGCAGACTCTTTGCAAACCTACTTTGTGAATTCCATGGGGTGGAAGTTACTGAGTGGACTCTTACACAGCTGGTTAAAGACTGTGATTTGTTCTCAGATGAGCACACAAGGAGAGTGTCTGAAAATCACTGCCTGAAATCTCAGATTGGGGGTAGGGCTGTGGGGGTGGGAGCTGAGCCTGAAGAACTCAGCGGGGCCACTGGCAAGCATGAAACCCTTTGCTCTGCTCAGTCACTAGGTCTCCTGGACACTTTAGAAGCTCTCTGGAGCTTTGTTTCCATTTTATCATCAAGCAAGCATGAAGACAAATGAAAGTAACTTAAAACAAATAAAAATAATTTTAAAATTTTCGAGGCTGCGAACGTGGCTCAGTTTATAGTGTACTTGCCTAGTGTGTAGGAAATTATGAGTTCATTCCCAGTACCACATAAACCAACTGTGGTAGCACATGCCACAGTATAATCTCAGTATTGGGGAGGTAAAGACAGGAGAATCAGGAGTTCCCTGTTATTCGTGGATACGCAGAAAGTTTGAGTCTATCCCATCTCAAATATAAAAGATGAAGAGAATAAAAAAAAGGAAAAACAAAATTAAAGAATTTGTTCTCTATTTTCTCTCTTTCTGCTGTGCGTGCGTGCGTGTGTGTGTGTGTGTGTGTGTGTGTGTGTGTGTGTACATACATGCCATGGTACAAATGTGAAGGTTGGCTATGTTATCTCACTCTACTTTGATGGAGTTTCTGGGGATTATAATCAGATCTTCCCACGTGTGTAGCAAACACATTTACCTACTAAGCCATTTTGCTCCCCTGATCCTCAAGAATTTTTGATGACGTGGACAAGAGCTCATGCCATTATAATATCAAATAGGAAAAAAAATAGAGACACAACTAAGAAAATTAGTCAGCATTACTGAGGTTGCCTGACAGAGAATTAAGCACTGCCATTGGAACCTACAGTGTCAACAGCTTCTTGTGATGGAAAAACAGTATTTCCATTTATATGACATTTCTTCCCTTTTTTTTTTTTTTTTTTTTTTAATGTATCTTGGATGATCAAACAGAAGAGAGGACTGCTACTGATCACTCTTTGTCACAGCCCAGGTCTTCGAATCTTTAAGTCTGTCTTACTCTTAAGGACCTTATCCCATTGTCTGAATCAGATTGATTCACTGAGAAAGCTTGAGAGATGGAGGGGGTGATATATAAATAGAGTTTAATGTCTGGCAAGAGGGAAGATGGAATTGCACACTTTGAAAGAAAATGTGTGCTGTTTTATCTTTTTTCCTGTTGGCAATGTTTTCTTCCCCTTCCTGGAGCATTTTGCTCTGGGGTAGGAAATTCTTACCACAGAGGTTCTTTTTTCTTTCTTCCTCTCATCTAAGTGTATATTAACTAGTAACATTACACAGAATTTTTCTGGAAAGTTAGACTCTCAGGTGTGTGACAACTCAAAGGTGCTTATCTGTGATTACAACAACCTAACTCTTCGAAAGTCAGAGAATGGAAATTCTGTACCGAGCCTCCCACAGAGGTCTGTGACTGAATGTTCACTGATACAGCAAAAGGGACTCTGTGAATGTAATTAAATTAAGGATCTTCAGATGGACAGACAATGCTGATTACCTGTGCAGGACAAGTTAATCACAAAGGACCTTGTAAGAGGAAGGCAGAAGGGTCATTCATCATCAGGCAATCAGCTATGGCAAAGGAGCAAAGGTCAGAATGGTGTCCACAGGCCAGAGAGCAGAGACATCTGGGTGCTGGCAAAGGTCTTGTCTCTAGAAGAAGCAAAGCCCGGCCATGCTTTGATTTTAACTCCATACAATGCCATTCAGGCTTTTGACTCCCAGGCAGTGCATTTGTGTTGTGTGTTGAGCCACTCATTGTGGGATTGTTAAGGTAATAACAGAAAAAGTGGTACTTGTTTGATGCTTCCAGCATTATGTATGGGCTTCCAGACTAGATAGTAATTGCACCAAAGCATTTTCAAGTAGAAATATTTATTCTGAATTTAAAGACTGAGGAAGACTATACACACTTTTTTTTTTTTTTTTTTTTTTTTTTTATTTTTATTAAATTGGAGAACTTTCCAGAAGTTCATTGTGGTTAAGAAATTTACAAGCATGGACCGAGAATTGACCAATAACCCTTTTCAGTTTTGAATGGAGGTCTAGACACGTCCATCTGTTTTGGGCATGTTCAGAGCCTTACTGTACAGTTTATCTGTGAGCAGCAGGAGAAGAGAAAGAACCAATGGGCTGAAAGTAACCCACTCAGTCAGCTTCCTCTGTCTTGGCTTTACGGCTTTGCACAGGAAATCTATTGCTGTGTCAAGTCCCAGAGAAGTTTCTTCTCTTCCAAGTTACTAGTCAGACTAAAGCATGTGAGCGGGAGGAGAGGACAGAGAAGACAGGACTGCTCCCTGCGGATGGGTTAAGAGGTGTGCTACCACGCAGAAGCCAACCTGAGAGCAGAGGTATCCTGGTCATGGTCACTACTGCTCCCCTATCTGTGAGGAGAAAAAGTACCGAGTGAGCAGCAGAAAACCAGAAAACCGAAATGTTCTGCTTTTGGAGAACTTCTGACCTAGCAGTGCTCTTGATATGGGGGGTCTTTGTGGCTGGTAAGTCTGAATTTTCTGTGGGAGAATGACTGAGGGAGGAGAGCTCTGTTCTGCGCAGCATTTGAGCCTCGTCCCTTTTCGCTGGGCAACGCGAGCCCATTTCTGTTGTAGAGATGAGGGTTCCTCCAGATATGGGTTATCTTACCACCCCTACTTTCTGCTTTGTCTGACTTATTTTGCTTCGTGTTTTATAATTTCCTCCACTTCTGCTTCATCTCCCCTCCCCCTTTAGGACAAGGCAGAATAAATTAAACACATATTCATAGCAATCAAAATGACATGAGTTCTCTGTATCTGCTTCTTGGGGGAAAAAAAAAACACAACAACTATCGTCTCTGGTATCTCTTCTAGGTCTCCTATGCCAACAGTGTAAGTTGGTAATGTTTAGTTTTTGTTTTTTTCGGTCACTTTCCGTGGCTGTGGGCTTTATGCATACAGTTACTCTGGTGTATCTGTGATGTATGTGTGGGCTACAGGAGACACTTTCTGAATCAGGAGGTGCACTCCTCAATGTCTTCAGTTTTGTAGGAGTTCATTAGAATTTGGGGTTACTGTGGAGGTGTCCTGATTTCATTGTAGAAGGTCGGTGGGAGGTGATGTAGGAGGCTTTTTCGCGTTTCGCTTTTAGTAACTGCAGCAGCTGCAAGGGAACAACAGACTTAGCTCTAAAAATGGATAGTTTAGCAATTTAAAGGAGACACAGTATTTCTTTCCTTTCATCAGAATTCCTTTAAAATCACATTTTTGTCTATCTTCCAGAAAAAGAACATCCCATGATAATCTTACTGGTGAGCACACATAAAATAACTATGCTCTGCCACTGCACCCTTCTGCTGAGAATTTTCAGTAATCTGTTCTCTTTGATGCGCATAGCAAGTCATTGAGGTAGGGATGGAAGAAAGCTCTGGCTCACAGAGCTAGAACCTGCAGCTTAGGGAGGTGAAATGATTTGTCCTCAGTAAGAAAGGACTAGCAGCATACTTATTTCCATGAGTGCCACAAAACATTCGAGGGAGCAGTTTACCCGGAATGCTTTTCACTAAGGAGAGCCACCCACTGTAGCACAGCTGAACATGCTAAGCTAATATTTGATTATAATTTGAATGGGGAAAAATGAGTGTCCCGAGTCTTTCAGTAGTTGGGTTTCTCTCGAAAGTGCTTGAAGTCTATGCAGTTTGACAGGGAAAGGCAGGCAGGCAAGGAGCTATGTGTGTCTGGTTGAGTGGTTACTTGGTGGACTGGACAGAAAGGCAACAAAATGGGAACCTAGCAGAATTTGGCTTTTGAAGGATGAAAGGTTCATGTTTGAATGTTTGAAAGCTGTGTCTGAACATAAGTTGGAGACACGACATTCACCAAGTCTCTGAAATCCAAGCTGGCAACAGACAATCATCAAGTCTTTAGGATGCCAACCAGTAAATTACTTTATATACATGCTTTGGTATGACAAGTTCACCAAGAAATGACTTAGAATGGTGAGCTGAAAGCCAGCCAGGCCTGTGATTTTATGGCTTCGCTCATTGCTGCTGCTGATGGGAGTGGCTCACTCTGTGTAAGATCCATTCACACAAGAGAGAGTGTAGGGCGTCGGGAGTGAATGATAGGCTGCTCTCGCTTTGAATAGTTACTTTTAAATTTTACTTTAAACTTCAAACCATGTGGTATTTATTTAATAAAGCATTGGAGGAAGTTAACAAGAATCTAAGCTCTCCATCTCATGGGTGGCTGGCTGTCCTCCATGTATGTTCACAGACTGTGACATTTCTTTCTCCTTATTTTGTCCCATTGTCTTCTAAGTTCTTACGTTCCAATTATAGTTTCATGTCCTGAGATCACCCCACCTTTTATTGAAGTTGCTGGTTTTGCTAATATGAGTTGCTAAAAACAAAAAGAAGCCAACCCTTTACAGTTTTGTGCCTTTTCAGGATTTTTACTCATTTTCTTTGCCTTCCACTAGGGGGCAGGTAGCAACAAGAGGAGACACACTGAGCCCTATAGAGACTAAAGGCAACATCAGAAAAGCAAGGAACAGGCCTTGTTAACTTAGCCCTCTCTTCCTTTTTAAAGTTTGTGCTAGCTGTAAATTTGCCAATTAGCCTAACACATAGGTGTGTTTTCCTTTGGACATTAGTGCTCAAGATTCTGGTGAATAAGAATACTAAGAGGTGTGTGTGTGTGTGTGTGTGTGTGTGTGTGTGTGTGTGTGTGTCTCATGTGCAAGGATTCTGACTAAAAGTTTCCAGCAATCTAAATGAGGGAGATGAAAATAAAATAAAATCCTTAAGGAACATTGAAAGTCAAAAAATATTGGACTAAAAAAAATGTGAAGAAGAGTAAAACCATAGTGTGTTGATAGTGTTACATAAGAGTGGGCCTGGCTCCACAGGTTTTGGCAGATAGATAAAGAAGACAGAGAGATGAGAAGGAAACCGGGAGGCAGGGTGTGTAACAGAACGGAGATCCCGAGGTTCTGTGAGACAATGAGATCTAGCTTGCAGAACAGTGTGTTATATAATAAAAAAAATAAGGTTGCTCTCCGAGGATCTTTAGCAGATAGAGAGTCTGGACATTGTACAGTTGACAGTGAGGTCATCTGTTGGCTTGTAAAGGCAGGAGAATGTGGTAGCAGGATCCTGTTGATTGGCAGTGACACTTTGTAAAGGTTTCCTTTGAAGCCTGAATCAGGAGTGCCTTCCCCGGGGTTCCTACAAGAGAAGGTTCTGTGCTATGGCATTAGTGGCTGAGAGGGAACTGTAGAGGAAGGATGTGAAGGGTGGACATGCCTATCCATACTGGGGGAAATAGAAAAATCCAGCATTTGTGAACCACGCAGGGAGCAGATGTTCCCTCAAAGCTGATATATTCAGGCAAATGAGAGATGATGCACTAGAAATGCTTGTATTCAGGTCTGGGGAGCCATAGCTATCTCTGTGTGACAGAGAGAAAGCTCTAAGAAGAAACAGGAAAGGAAACAATGTCACCTATAGACTGTATGCTTAGCCTTAACTCGGAGGAAAGAAATGCTCCGAGCTTGAGAAATTAGTCGCTACAGATCTTAGATACAGGGAGACCAGCTCAAAATGGCTAGAACAAGGTGGGATCAATGAAGGTACTCACTGTGATGAACTTCTCAATATGACCAGGTGAATTTCAGCTGATGATGCTACCCAACAAAGCCATCCAGTGGTCATTTGGCTTTATATTGTGTCTGAAGAATTAATCTATGCAGTCATTAAAATGTTTTCACTGACAACGAGCTTTTGTGTCCTCTCCCTTCCTGTTCATGATTCCCATTTGCTAGCTCCTGACTGGGTCTAGAGAGCAGGACAGTGGGTGTCATAGAGCTTTGGACTGAGTGATGCTAATCCTCCCTAAGAGGCATCCCTACCACAGCATCATCATTTCTTAGGTACCATCCCTAAGAAATGATAAACATCACGAATACATGAAATTTTTATGAGAGTTGGTTATAATTTACTCACTTTAGTCTCCCTCAAGAACTGATGTCATTCATGCATTAACACTAAGCAAATATTTCAAGGTTTTCATACCTAGAATTTAGATGCCTTCATGTCTGAAAACCTAGGCTCCGTTTGTTCTGAGAACACAATCTTGTTTGTGTTTAAGGGAAATGCCCTAGAGAAGGGCCAGCACCAAACACAACTGGCAGTTCTTCCATCTAGAAAGAAGTAGTTTTATTTAAGCATCTTTGCTGCCCCGAACTATTGATGCTGTGGTAGGTTTTCCTGGAGTCAGACTTAGATGGGGCTTTGCGTACAGACATTCCTGCATCTCAGTCATCACGGTCATTGGGCACAGTGGGGATGAGCTGGCTGAGTTTTTGAGAGATTCCACACCGATCAGAATGCTGATCCTTTATACTTTTGCCTTATTCAGTTATTATGTAGGCTGCCCTGGGAAGGGCTTGATTTTGAGCAAAGAAACCAAACCAAACCATTCTTTGAAGTCTCTGAAAACTGAAGGCTGTCTACTTACTGCTCTCAGTCATAGGAGCAAGGGCTATCCCTGAAGGGGATTCTGGGTGGCACACTCTAGATACATGCTACAGATGCCACCTCCTAGGTTCTTCATTTCTTCGTGAAATTTGGAGCCTCTATCTGGTATTATTCTCCAAATCAATTTTATAGCTTTAATTTTTATTTTACTTTTGACTGTTAAGAAGTTCTCGTAGTTTTCTTTTACATGAAAAGAGTTAACTATTTTATGTCTGAAATCTTTATTTTACTTTCATTATCAAAGCATATATTTTCTGGAGATGTGTAGAATTCTGGTTTGAGATTGATCTCCCCTCCATTTCAGCACCTAAAAATCTCTAATGGGGAGTCAGCTTGCCTCTCACATCATTTCTCTGAATTTAATCTCTGATCTTCTAGGGTTGTTTTCAACATTTTGTCCTTATTGCTGGGGTTTGGCCACATTTAATCCATATAACTGTGGTGTTGTCACCTATAAGAAATTGCTTAAGTTCTTTAGACATGATTTCCTCACTTATGAAACAAATAGGTATGACAATATTAGGAGATTCAGAATTTTTAGACAGGAAGGACTCAAGGCACCTCTGTATTAAGTTCTCCCATCTTGTATGTGGGCCAATAAAGACTAGCCATGTTCAAGGAACTGCTGATAATGTCGCCTCACCTTTCAGTGGATGAATCAGGTTGGAGCAGCTCTGCTGGACCAGCAATGGAAAGGAAAGAGCTGTGGCAAGGATCTCTGTGTGTGTGTGAACCCCTGGTTTTAGAGGCAATGCACTGGAAATGCATCGAGAGTCACATTTAAGAGAGAAACAAGAGCAATTCGAGGCTTGAGATTCCTGTTTAGGAAAAATAAGTCATAGCCAAAACAGGGCTTGGTCATTTGGTCAGCCAGTGAGCAAGGGAGTGTTGAGCCATGTGTCAGTACTGTGCTTTGTACTGGAGATACTTGATGAAGAAAGTTGTTGCAGGCTGGGGTGGAGTTCAGTGGCAGAGCATTGGTCTACTATGTAAGAGGGTTTAAACTAAACCCCAGCATTTCAAAAAGACAGCCAAAGACCCTACTTTCTTGGAGCTTAGAATCTGGTAGGGAAGATAGATGTTATACAAATTCTTGCAAATAATTCAAGAACATAAAATATGTAGGGAAATTACAGGATGGCATAAAAATGTAGCCTCCAAGTCTTATCTTATCTGAGCGTCAAGGAGGCTTCCCCAAAGAAGTGACAGATCAGGTGGAGATGGCAGAGGAAGGGCTGTTCAGATGAGCAATTTGGGCTGCTGGAACAGTCTGAATGATACACACAGAGAGCTCAGGTATGACAGGAGTGTGGAGATTTAGCAGAAAATCTGGAAGATGGGAAGGGTAATGGGAGAAGATGCAGAGAGGAGAGTAGTTTGCGGAAGACCTATGGATGGTGGTGCTATGGGCCACCTAGGCTACGTAGTTAGAACCTGTCTCAAATGAGCAAGCAAATAAACAAAATGTTTTAAAAATAGAGGTGGCTGGGTGGTGTTGTCGCATGTCTTTAATCCTAGCACTGGGGAGGCAGAGGCAGGCAGATCTCTGACTTCGAGGCCAGCCAGGGCTGCACTGTCTCAAAAAACAAAAACGAAACTAACTAACTAACTAACTAACTAACTAACTAACTAACTAACTAACTAACTAACTAACTAACTAACTAACTAACATAAAGGAGCAGCTGACTTTTGGGACAATACCCACACCAAGGTGCCTGAGGAGAAAGGTAGCTCACAGAGAGGTTATTGGAGTAGGCAGAGAAGGAGGCAGAGAAGAAACATGTAGGTGTTGTGGTGGAGATGAAGAAAGGGGCTTCAGAAGGAGAAAGTGACCCCGTGTGCTGTTAGAGAGCAATCAGAGGGAGATGCCCCAAAGATTACTAAATATATTTAGGAGTTCCCCCACGGTAGCAGCACATGTCATTGTCAACTATGTATGTATTCAAAGAGGTCTCGGCAAGGAAAGTTTTTAAAAGTGGAAAGAGAAGGACTACACAGGATGTTTTCAAACTATCCTCATTGCCTGCAAGGATGAATGACATGAGTGTGCTCTGTCCATATTTACCCATAGTTGTTGGGTAATTGTCTTGCTTGCTGTGTAAGGTAGCAGTGACCTTTATGTATGGTTTTACAGAGTCAAGGCAGCTCATTCTTACCAGGCATAAGCATGAGATCCCTGCCTATCATAACCTTCTGATTTTATTTATTTGATTTGATTTTTTAAAAATTGAAATAATTAATATAAATAATTCCACTTTAATTCTAACTTTCTAAAAGCCCAGCCAAGCAACTCAGGTGCACAGATACTACAGTGAAGACATGATTTGCCTATAAAGACGCAGACAACCTTGAGATTGCAGTCTGAGTAGAAGGTGGGAAAGCAGTCAGATTGTGGCTACTGCTGGGAAAGTAAGTGGGAGGAAAATCGACGCTGAGAGCCCCAGCCACTCATTCTAGAAGTTAGGCAGCAAAGGAAGGGGAAAGGGAACTGTCCAAGAGGGGAAAGCAGAATCCACCCCCACCCCAACCCCCACTGACAGTGGTAAACCTGGGAGTGTATTCAGGATACTTATCTGAGACAATGTGGTGACTCAGTAAAAATATCTTTTTGATCTCTGTGTGTTCATGCAGTTTTAAGGTATTTAGTAACTACCTTTTTTTTTTTTTTAAATATATTTTCTTACTTTATCACGATATATTTCTGTCTGTCCAACTTATCCATTGCACGCTACAGGAATGTTTACTTCCATGATCTTTTCTAAGGTGTCAACAAAAAAAGCTGAAGTGGTAAATACAGATTCCAAACAATTAAGTCTAGCTCGCTTTATTCTCAAAGCAAACTTTAACTGGTTCCTTCTTAGCGCTTGCCTAGGTACTATTGTAATCCAGTACTTTTAAATTGTGACATACAGAACCAGGTAGTGGTGGCACATGGTTTTAATCCCAGCACTCAGGAGGCAGAGGCAGGCAGATCTCTGAGTTCAAGGCTGGCCTGGTCTACAGAGTGGGTTCCAGGACAGCCAGGGAGACACAGGTAAACCCTGCCTCAAACAAACAAACAAATAAACACAACCAACCAAAACAACAACAACAAGAACAACAACAAGAACAACAAGATATGCCACAGTGAGTCTCCTATGGAGCCTAAGTTGCTAGAGACACTCAGGCTTTCAAAGGTCCAGGCATTTGTGTTTTCATGAACCTTGGTAGGTGATTATGGGTAGAGCCATAGTTAACAGTACTAGGTTGTTTTTAGTCTCTATGCTACCTGGATTATCCCCGTTATTCCACAGTCAAAGGATAGTAGCTCATTTCTGATGGACTCATCCCCAATGAGGACTTTAAGCTCACAGTGCTAAGGCATCTGAGACCTTGTGCCATTTATCCTAGCATGCCTATGGCCCTGTCAGCTACCAGACACTAAGCTACTTAACTGTTACATCCTATTACCTCATGAATCTGTAAGCAAGCCTTCTATGGTCTTTTCAAAAGGAAACCAGTTTACTGTTTGCCTCACACTCCTTCAGTACCTCTAGGATCCTGTTTTCCTAGTCATCTTTCTTCATTAACTTCTATCTCTTTCTATCTTCAAACCCATGTTGTCTTCCCCTGTCTTTAGACACTTCCTCAATCCTCAAGCACCAGCTGTTGCTCTAGCTCTGTCCCAAGTTTGATATGAACAGGAAACAAAGCCAAGGTCTCATGGTTCCCATCTTATCTAGGGCAGAATTCTTGTCTAAGCCTCCATTTTGTTGATTCAGTCATCTCTGTTCTCTAGGTCCCTTTCAGACTGGTTTCCACCTCTACATCTTTCCTAAGGTGGCTTCCCTTACAGATCTCAAGGGCCATCACTGAAATGCTTGTTGCCAACTAATAAAGTTCTTACTTCAAAAATTTCCACCATTTAATTTGATCTGCATCCTTTGTATCAGGAGATCTTACTTCTGGACTTCTCGACATCACTGCTTGCTTGCTTTCTGCTCTGCTGCACCGTTTCCGTCAACTTTGTAGCCTCCAACAGAGCCCTAGGTGCACACTCTTAAAGGTCTGAGTTTGACCTTTTCTCTAGTTTCCATACCACAGATAGACACTTGGCAGATGACGGATGGGCTTGAGCTAGCTTGCAGTCGTCTTGGTCAGTTCCTATCATATTGTTAAAGCGTTAAACTAGCTGCCAGTTAATAGGAAACTCAGGAGATTTTGCTCCAAATCCTTAATCTAGTTTCTAGACTTGTTGGAAGGATTAGGTCCAACAAAGTAACTGACGGTTTTAGCACAGTTTGTATTCATAAACATTTGAAGATGATTATTTTATAGTTTTCAAAGAATTTTTACATGAATTGCTTCACAACATGTAGTTAGTTTACTATCTACAGATTGGCATTTTGACTTTTTCAGTTTCTTGAGAAATTAGAACCAATACTGGATTTAACATTTTATTATATGTCTTTGCATATGTGAATCTGCATATGTATTTAGCATGTATCCACTGGCTATTCTCCTTTATGGACATTGTTCATGGATACACGTCTGTAGTATTTGTCTTATGTCAGGGAACAAGTTTCTCTCCATTAACTAACTTTGATTGTTTGACAATTAGGGCTTGCTTTCTTTCTCCTTCCTTCCTTCCTTCCTTCCTTCCTTCCTTCCTTCCTTCCTTCCTTCCTTCCTTCCTTCCTTCCTTCCTTCCTTCCTTTCTTTCTTTCTTCTTTTTTAGGCAAAGCCTTTATTAGTAGTTGGCACAGGTAGCTGACACAAATGACTACTTTGCTGTGGAAACTGGAATAACAGTTATTATTCACCATAATTATTGCTTGCTTTCTAAATTTTATCTATTCATTAAATTTTCTGTTTGAATTCTTGCATCTTAAGATTTGTTTCTGTAATTTTTCATGTCTTTGTTTTGTAAACTATCTGGGTGTTTTATTTGATCTCCATGCTCCATCTGATCAGTAGAATTGCTCCAAAATGTTGTTGAATCTTTTATCGAGACATTCAGGACTTTGTCCAGTTTTCTTTCATTCAGCTTTTCCACTGTTTTCAAATTGGCTGCATGCTTTCTGTATATTTTCTAAGAAAAACTGGCCTTTGTTCATCATAAATGTTGTGAACAGTCTCTACAGTTTTGTTTGGCAATCTTTTAATAATTTTTTTTTGACCATACAAAGGATATAGGTTCTAGAGTTAAATATTTTGGCATTTTTACTGATGGTTTCAGCTTTCTATGGGGGTTAGAAAGGTTTCTGGGTAAAGTCGAATGTCCCATGTTACCCGGAGCTTTCTCCCAGGTTTCAGTTCTTAAACTCTGACACCTAGGAAGCCTCACAGCTCTGGCAATGTAGTGTCTTAGCCATCATCAGCCCTGTTTAAGATTAAAAACCACAAATTACTCATATTTTCTTTCAAGACTTTAAAAAAATTACATTTAAATATTTCTTTCCTTCATCTGAGGAGTGAGATAGGAACCTGATTTTATTTTTTCCACATGGCTAGCTGTTTTTAAAAATTATATTCACTAATAATGTGACTAATCACCCTTGCCTATCAAAGCTTAAGTGCCCCTAATGATGTTAGATTCTCAGTTCTCACATGTGTAATTGAGCAACTGAGATTCTCAGAAACCTATGTAAGATGAAAGGGATAATGAATGAAAAGCTAATTTATTGGCTGGTCTTATGACTCAATTTTGATATCTTCTTTCCTCTGTCTTCACTGCAACTTTGGGCTTCTAGTCAAAATGTTGTTATTTAACACCTAGATGAGTGTTGTCTGCTACTAAGTTGGTATTTCTAATAAGAAAAGATAGTTCCATAAAGTCTAAGACTACGAAACAAATCCCAGATCACTTGTGCCAATTAGGCTAAGAATATTAAAAATAAAACACACTAATTTGTACTTTTTTATTTATTTGGAATTATTTAAATTTCTCTCATGTTAATGTATACTATGATGTGTAATAGAAGTCATTTGTAAACATAAAGGGATAACTATATATTAAGGACCTAAATAATTAAAAATTAGAGTATTGTGGGTCTCCCCGACTTCTGCTCTGAGAGCAGCATGCTCTCCTGAGGCAACCATTCCCTTCGCTCTGCTCTGGCCTCGGCATGCTCTCCTGAGGCAACCATTCCCTTCGCTCTGCTCTGGCCGCAGCATGCTCTCCTGAGGCAACCATTCCCTTGGCACAGGCGTTGTTCCCTTAATTGCTGTTTCATCGCCACATACACGTACCACTCTGAGTATTATAGTTTTTACTTTTTTGTGTGTTGTGCCTAACAGGGATATTGAATATTCTATTTTATAATGGCTTTCAATTGCTCAGAACAGACGAATCATCTCAGTTTACTTTTCTTCTGGATCGAGAACTAAAATTTCTGCATCCCAGGAAACCCCTTAAGCCTAGCAAAGTAAGATCCTGCTCATCACATATGCTGGTCGGGATTCAAAAACCAAAATCATCCCCCTTTCTCCCCCCCCGCCCCCCGTGTTTGCTATTTTTATTCTTCATGTTTAAACCGTTGGTTTATTTTATTTTCATATGATCAGTGAGAGTCATTCATGTTTTTTACATGTGTGTGGTCTATGTGCATGTGTGTATTTATGAGTGCAGTGTGTGTGTGTGTGTGTGTGTTGGATCTCCTGGCTAGCTATCACAGACTCCCACCATTTCCCTATCAGAGTGTGGAAACAACTGCATCAGAGTAGAACGCAGTGAAGTAATTTAGACGATGATAATCTTAGTCTGAGAATCTTTGGAAAATTGGGGATTTGATCCCA
This sequence comes from Uromys caudimaculatus, assembly GCA_028551405.1. Lineage (NCBI taxonomy): Eukaryota > Metazoa > Chordata > Mammalia > Rodentia > Muridae > Uromys > Uromys caudimaculatus. Next base: position 35,586,999 of record CM052713.1, read on the forward strand.
CAATTCAATGAGTTTTCATCTCATTCCATTTATTACTCAAAAATATCCTGGAAGAAGGACACTTTTCTAGTCTACTGCTACAACACGCAGGTTATAAATGTAGGAAAACACTTGCTAAGTCATAATTAAAGTTGTCACACTAGCCTTTACTTGGGCCAGCAGTTCTCCAGACCACAGTGACTGTACTATACTTGTGGGTAGCAAAAGTAACCGTGCAGCAGAGCTGAATAAAGGTCTTAGTGTAGCTAAACAAGGGTGTCTGCCAAGGTCATCTGAATTTCTGGATCTTTTATGATAAAGATGCGAATCATGAAGTTGCATCCATTTAGAATAAACCCTTGAGCCTGTTGTATTGGCAAACACCTCTAACCCGGTCGGTACTCGGGAGGCAGAGGCAAGCGGGTCTCTGTGAGCCTGGTCTATGTAGCAAGCCTCAAGGCAGCCAACATTACAAAGATAGGCTCAAAGTAAATGAATAAATAAAATAAAATGAAACCTCGATTTTTCAGGAGAAACGTGTCCATGATTACAACGGATTTACAATCTCAGGTTGCAACGTGCTTTTATATTATGCTTATACCTCATTTGTAAAATAAATAACAACATCCTATATTTTTCAGAAGGGAAAACACTGCGCCACAATTTATCTAATTATAAAAAACATTTAAAGGAAAAGGAAGACACAGAACTCCGATTCTCTAGCCTTCAGACATACTTCCTGCTCCACCCCCCCAACCCCCCGTGCTCAACTCAGAGTGTTTTAGATCAGCTTTGAAGGGTCGACAGAAAACAGTTATGGAGTTTGAAAGTAACTGGCGAAGACAGAAATGCTTTAACTTGGCTTTCCTGAGATATCCCCACCAATTCCGACGGATATTTTTTGTGTTAAATAACAAATGAAGATGACAGGTTCTGAATTTTTCTTTTTTTGCAGAGATACAGTTAAGAATTTGTAGATTCTTTTTTTTTTTTTTTTTTTTTGGTTTTTCGAGACAGGGTTTCTCTGTGTAGCCCTGGCTGTCTGGGAACTCAATCTGTAGACCAGGCTGGCCTCGAACTCAGAAATCCGCCTGCCTCTGCCTCCCAAGTGCTGGGATTAAAGGCGTGGGCCACCACCGCCCGGCTGTAGGTTCATTTTTTAAAAACCTAGTTTAGGGCTGATTTAAAAGTTTTAATATAAGGTTCGTTTATTAGATTTTTGTTGTTGTTGTTTCATTTTTTGAGATAGTGTTTCTCTGTGCAGCTCTGGGTATTCTGGAAGTCACGTTGTAGATCAGGCTGGCCTCGAACTCAGGGATCCACCAGCCTCTGCTTCCTTAGTGCTGGGATTAAAGAGATGTGCCACCACGCCTGGTCATTCATTAGATCTTTAACCACAAATTTGCATTCCTCTAAAAGACTTGATAAGGAATGAAAAGGAAGGAAATCTTAACTTTTTGTTTCTTATTTTTATGCACCGGAATACTAAATGACTGTTAACAGCTGCTTACCTGTGGGGCAGTTCGTGCTTCACCTGAGCTGACAATGGCTCCTAACCGGGGGCTGTTAATGCTGACGTTTCAGACATGTCTCCCTTCAGGATTTTTTTTTAGAGCTTGCACTAAAAAATGCAGCATTTTGCAACGGATGAAAATTGTTTAATCTCACAAGGAAGTCATGTGCTGTTTCTGAAGGACTTTTCCTGTCACTGAGGAAGCCTCGCTCCAACTCCGGGTGTGCACAGTCATGCCATAGCAGTGTGTCCCGTGTGTGGGTGGTATTTGCTTGCTCAGGCAAATGACCAAGATGATTTGGCAAAGGAAACTTCTGCTGCTCAGAGTTACTAAGAAGTTTCACTAACAGTAAAACCAAAAGGCATTCTCCTTTGACGATTTTGACTTAGGTGGAAAAGTTTTCTTCCCTCTATAATTAAACACTACTTTCGTTCATCATCAAGGTCTTTGTTTTGTGCTTATTTGTGTAACTGTATATGGTGATAATACATGTTTTAAAACTTAGGTGTTTCTTTCTTCTTATTTTTTCTTTTTTTTTGAAACAACGTTTTATTTTTAAATTAGCTTACAGACCACCAAGTTTCCAGATGGAATTTTTTAATATACATACTCCATTTCGGTTTAATAGCCCCCTGCTCCTCACTTATCTGCCTTCACCAGTCTTACCCTTCCATTTTACTCTGTGGCAATAAAGAAACTTTATTTCCCACCCTTCCTTGAAGCCCCTCCCCTCCCCGCCCCCATCCCCAGTCTGATTGGCTCCTTTATAGTTTTCTGGCCCTTACCCTATTTACTTGTACCTGGATATACATTTAAAAGAGGGTGTTAGAGGTGGAATTCCCTCATAGAGGCGGGGATGGGGAGGGGATAGGGGGTTTCCAAAGAGGAGACCCAGAAAAGGGGAAACATTGGAAATGTAAATAAAGTATCAAAAAAAAAAAAAAAATGACCCAGAAAAAAAAAAAAGAGGCTAGGAACCACGCATGAGAGAGGCCAGATGACATTTGTTTTTCTGAGCCGGGGTAACCTTGCTGACTATGTTTTCTAGTTCCATCCATTTTCCTTTGATTTCCATTTTTCCCACACAGCTGAACAAAGTCTTATGTGTGTATACACTACATTTCAAATGGCTATCCCTCAGGCTGCCCCCAGTTCATTGCTATGGTGAAGAGAGTAGCTACAAGCACCATGTACAGAGTCCTCTGGTATATGTTCAGGAGTGATGTAGTTGGCTCATAGGGAGATCCATTTTCAGCTTCTCAAGAGGCTTCCAGGTTGATTTCCATTGTGGCTGCCCTAGTTTTTATTTTATTTTTTAATCAAGAATGGGCAATGGCACCTCTTTCCTTATACCTTTGAAACATTTGTTGTCATTTGTTTTCTTGATGGTAACCATTCTGACTGGGCTTAGATGGGGTTTCCTGGGCATGGTAGTGCATTCCTTTAATCCTAGAACTGTGGAGGCTAAGCCAAGTGGATCTCTGTGAGTTCGAGGCCAGACTGGTCTACATAGTGAGTTCCTGGACAGCCAGGGCTACATAGACAAAATTTGCCTCAAAAACAAAATGAAAGAGAATAAAAATAGATTAAAATCATTTTTTTGTTTTTGTTTATGTGTGTTTGCATGCTCCATGTGTTAAAGTACCCGTGGAGGCCAGAAGAGAACATTGGATCCCCTGGAACTGATGTGGATGCTGGGAACTGAACTTAAGTTGTCTGGAAGAGTAAGAAGGACTCTTAACTAGTGAGCTATATCTGCAGCTCCTAATTTTTTAAAACTGTATTTATTCCTGTGTGTACATGTGAGCGTAAGTGTGTGTGTGTATCAGGTGTGCAGGTAGAAGTCAGAGGTCAACACATGAAGAGTTAGTTCTCTCCTTCCTCCATTTGAGTCCCAGGTTTGGACTCAGGTGTGGACTCAAATCTATCTAGCTATTTAGCTACACCACTCCCTAGTCTATTCCCACAGGAACCTAAGTCAGTATATCATACAGATGTTTGCCTATCCATGTTCATTGCTACACTACACACCATAGCCTGTACACGGATGAACAGATAAAGAAAAGAAGGCATACTGATGAAATTACACCACGCGCCACAAAGCATATGGAGCTTGGTTTCATGTTAAGTAAAACACGTTAGACTGTGGAAGATAAACATCTCAGTCTTCTTTCTCGTGCAGAATCTGGATTTATATGTGTGTGCATAGATGTGTGGAAAAGAGGACCAAAGGGAGAGATCCGGAGGTGGGAGGTCAAACCGAGGTATTCGGGAAAATAAAGACAAAAATCGCAAGTTCATTCTCAAATATAGTATCTATATTTAAACACATATATGTATGTGTATGTGAGCATGTGATATATATGAACATATGTATGTATATTTGACAGGAAAGCGGAAGGGAGACTATTTGGAGAGATCCAGCAATATGTGGAAAGTAGGAGTGGGCCGAGGCAGTGGAGGGGACCAGAGAAAGGTCTAATGTCACACATGTATGAGAATGCTATAATACAACCTATTTTTAAATGCTAACTCAAATTTTAATTAAAGATAAGTGTCTTTTGTATATTGTTTCTCATCTGTCTTGTCTCATTTAGCAGAATCATTTTGAAGATCAATGTTGGTTGTTTCTTTTTGGTACTGAATAGCATTTTACTCCATAGATAGTTTATACATTTATTTGTTTTAAAATACTGAATAGTTTTATTTATTTTGAGAACATATGGGGTATAGAGCTTAATTTTTGACAGTATAGAGTGTATTTTATCATACTTGGCCCATCGCTGACTCCTCCAGAATCCCTCCATTCATGTTCTCTTAAAACCAAAACCAATACCAAAAATCATTGAGTCTAATTAGTGCTGCCCGTATGCACATGGGTGTGGGACCAGCTCCTGGAGCATGGTCAGCCTATCCAGGCACTTCACCCCTAAAGGAAGCACACTGTCCCTTCCCTAGTAGCCGTCCACTGTTAGCCTCATCTAGGTGTGGGGACTTTCCCACCCACACTGGGGTTTATTTTTATTTTCTTAATACTTCATATAGTTTTTCTTGTTTTACTGATTTACGATCAAAGATTACTATTATTTTTTTATTTTGTTTTCAGATCCTTTGGGTGAATTTTTTTTTAATTTTAATTTTTTGATACTTTATTTACATTCAAATGTTTCCCCCTTTCCAGGTCTCCTCTTTGGAAACCCCCTATCCCCTCCCCCTACCCTGCCTATATGAGAGTATTTCCCCACCCACCCACCTGCCCACCCACTCCTGTCTTCCCACCTTGGCATTCCCCTATACTGGGGCCTCTAACACCCTTAGGCCCAAGGGCCTCTCCTTGCCCTGATGGCCAACAAGGGCCTCCTCTGCCACATATGTGGTCCGAACCATGGGTCCCTCCATGTATATTCTTTGGTTGGTGGTCCAGTCTCCAGAAGCACGGGCGGGGGGGGAAGGATGTCAGGCCAGTTGACACTGTTGCTCCCTCTGTGGGGCTGCAAACTCCCTCAGCTCCTTTGAATGAATTTTAAGATTAAAAAAAAACCCTAGCATTTAATGTTTTTAATTTTCTTGTAAGTACTGTGTTAGTTGCTCACCTCACATTTTCTTGTATTTCTACTTTCATCTAATCAAAACAGCCTCTAATTTCATTAGGGATTTCTTTTTTCACCAGAGTCATGCATTATGGTGTGTGATGTTTTCCTAATTATCTCATTTTTACTGATTTCCAATTTAATTAAGTTCTGATTGGATGTCATCCTGTATGATTTGAAGTTTTAAAACTTTTTTTGTGCCCTTGAATGTGTGTTATGCTAGATCTAAAATTAACTATTACTTCAGTGCTACATTACTTTCTTTGCTGCCATGCAATTTCTGATCTCAACACTTGGCAGCAGATAGAAAATCTACGCAGTGAAATACATCATTAGTTGACAGTGATACTTTTTATCCAAACGTTGAATTTAGGATTCCTACTGCAGCTTACTCATTTCCTATCTGTATCTGGCTCTCTTTAGATTTTACCCAAGACTGACCCCTAGGTGTTGTGCATGTTAAGCCAGTTCTCTACTACCAAGCCTCATCGCCAGTCCTTTGTCTATCTTACTGAAAAAGTGAATGGTATCGACCTAAATCCTTTGATTTTTGTTTTTAACTTAAGACTTTTTATTTTTGGATGAAGAAGTATTGTACACATTTTGAGGTAAAACATGATGTTTTGACTCAGGTATAAGTTGGTTATCCATTTTAGTTAATTAGCATATTACATTAAATTATATACTTTCCATATGATGAATGCATTCAAATTCTTTCTTCCAAAATTTTTTTTAGATACTCAATTACATTGGTTGTATTTCTATTGCCATTCTAGAGAACACTATGGTATACTCCTATCTAGAGAACACTATGGTATACTCCTATCTGGAGAACACTGTGGTATACTCCCATCTAGAGAACACTGTGGTATACTCCTATCTAGAGAACACTGTGGTATACTCCTATCTAGAGAACACTGTGGTATACTCCTATCTAGAGAACACTGTGGTATACTCCTATCTAGAGAACACTGTGGTATACTCCTATCTAGAGAACACTGTGGTATGCTCCTGTTTCTAACATTGTACCCATCGACCAATCTTTCTTTTTCTCCTTTTTCCCGGACTTTGGTTGTCACCATCTATTCTCAGCTTTTCTAAATAGCTCATTTGATTTATCTCATAGCAAATATACTCATAGTTTACAAATAACATCAAGCACTGCCATCACTATGACTTTAAATTATTTTGATTTTGAAGTAATTGTCATCAAGTTACTAAATTCTGCAGGAGGTACAAGATCAACTTATTTTTAAAGTTATTTGGGAGGGTTCCTCTACATATGATTATTCAGTAAACACCAGACACACTTAGATTTATTTATTTTACTTAACTTGTAGTTTTAGGTCTTATAAGTAATTTAAGAATAATTTAAATTTTTTATAATTGTGTAAAATGGTTATTTTTTTTTACAATCAGACCTACGAAAAAGGATTTATTCAGAAATATCGATTTCTACTTCTGTTCTCATTTTATCTTCTCATTCTTGAAATTCTGAGCAAGAAAAGAAGACAGAAAATATACACATCTACTATTCCTTTCATCATATGGCAGATTATAATAGAATATTAGATGTTCTTCCAAAAACAATATTCAATAGAAATATATAGAATGATTCCTCACTATTTGAAAAGGTTTTCATTGTGCTTTTATTTAGGGATGTACCAAACTGTCAACTGATCTCCTATGGATGGGTATTTGGGTTTCTAAAGTCTTGCTATTGTGTACAGTGTTTCTAGGAACAACCTTGTACAAATATTTTTTCTTACTATTATTTATGTATCTTTGGGATAGATCCCTACAAGTAGGGTCTGTCGGTCAAGAAAAGAATGCATGAGTAACTTTGCTGTATGTTAAATTTCCTATCCTCAAAGTTGTGAAATTTCATTCACCTCTCCAACAGGGTATGTTCTCAAATGATTATATTTTGTTGGACTCAGAGATCAGAAATGGTATTTCAATATAGCCCTAATTTGCGTTTCTTTCACGTGAATGATGCTAAGTATCTTCCCATGTGACTAAGATCATTGTAAATTTTCTTCATAAACTGATCATGCTTTCAGACCAACTTGCTATAAAGCTGTGTTAATTGCTAGTATCCATTCTTTTAGCAGAAATTACTGGCAAAATAAAAAGTCACTACAAATTTTAATTAATAAATAAAGATTTTTAGCCCTAGTTCAGGCAGCCACATACCTAGTTTGCAAGCCACTGTTCTATGTAATAAACATGTGGAAGAAGCAATACTGGTTTGGACCTCATAGCATGGCGAGGGAGTATTGTACTGGATCCTTGAGGTTTTAGAATTATCTTAAATCTACTTCCCTAACCCACCTGTGCCCATTTACACTTAGAATTAGGGTTCGCAATTCCCAGCTTTGACTCCAGTTATCCATCTGGCTTTTTGTTTTTTGTTTTTTGCCAACACTGACTATCCGTAGCTCTTTAAAATACGCATTTGTTTCATTCTTTCTTCTAAAGTCATTATTTTTCTTTGCAATTCTCTTTTCCTAGAAGTTCCACATCCTAAGTCCCAACTCACATCTCATCTTCGATCCAGAAGCGTTCTCATTCTCTTGTCCGCATAGTACTCACTCCTGTCCAAAACCACACATTTGAACTGCTGGACACCACAACATACTTTTCTCATTGGACTGAAATTTTACATTGTATTTTTGATATAGCTGTTTAATTTCCAGGACCTTACAGTCTTGGGGAGAAGGAATATTTATTAATTGAAAAATTTAATGACCCTTTTATTTTGCTAGTAATTTCTGCTAAAAAAATGAATACTACCAATTAACACTTAGAGCTTATCTCACAAAATTTTAAATTGTGAACCATCTATATGCTATGATTTCAGCAAAGAAAAATCCCTGTTTGTTGTTCTTGTTTCATGGTAATAACCAATCAGCACATTACAATCATATTGGAAATGCACATTAAATACCTAGGATCTTGGAAGAAGAAATAGTTATTGGCTATAAAAAAGGAGAGTGGGGAGGGAAGCAGAAGTGTCAAACAAGGAAGACCAAGTCAGAAGTTGATGCTAGGGCAAACTGCTCAGCTGTGGTAAAGTATGTATTCATTAGAATTAGCATTAGCACAATCTGAAAAGGCCTGAAGAACATAGCAAAAAGGTGTTAAATTCAGGTGTTAAGTTTCTGTACAGCAAAGGAAATAAGGTCTTATTTCACCAAGGTACTGAGGGGCTTTACTGCAGCAAACATAGCAGGCACATTTTAGTTGATGCCCATTTTCTTTTCTTTTCTTTTTTTTTTTAAAAAAAAAAAAAAAAAGCAAACAGGGCTTTTCTGTGTAGCCTTGGCTGTCCTGGAACTTCCTCTGTAGATCAAGCTGGCCTAAAGCTCACAGGTATCCACTTGCCTCTGTCTCCCGAGTTCAGGGATTAAAGAAGTGTGCTACTACCCCCTGGCTTGATGTTCATTCTTCAACAATAATCCTAACAAGACAGTGCTTGATTCTCAGAGAGTCTTTGGATAGTAGGCTCTCAAATTGCTTTTGTGCGGTTAATGTTTATGGACTATTGTCTATGGTTAGGCCAGCCTGTACATGCTCGATCTTGTCTGATCTTGTAAGGTAAGCAGGGCTATCCTGGTCAGTACTTGGATGGGACATTTTTCATGTTTATTGTCCATTTGCATTCTTACATATTTTCTTTTTGAGAATCGTCAGTTCATTTCAGCTCATTTGTTAACTAGGTCAGTTGATTTTTCTGTTAATTTTTTTGAATTTAAAAAAATTCTGTATATCAGTCCGCTATTAAACATATAATTATCAAAGAGGTCTCTCCTATTCTGTAGGCTGTTATTTCACTTAATTATTTCCTTTGCTGTACAGAAACTTCTTAATTTAATGAAATCTCTTTAGTCTATAGTTGCCTTTGTTTCTCAGGTGACTAAAGCTTTGTTTATTGCTATATCTTGAATGTTTCTTCCAACAGCGTCAGAGTTTCAGTTCTCATATTAATGTCTTTGATTCAGTTAGAGTTGATTCCTGTATGAGGTAAGAGATAGAAACCTGTTTTCACTCATCCACATATGGACATCAATTTTCACAGCATGATTTGTTGTCCAGGTAACCTTCCTCCCATGTGTACTTTTGGCATCTTTGTTAAAAATCAGGTGGCTGTATTGGCAATGCTATTGGTTCATCTCCACAAAATGATGGTCAGGCTCTATTGCTAAAGATAACACCTATGTAACTCATGGAACATGGAGAAATCGGGCTGTTGCCCACCTAGAACCTTATCCTTACTGACCGTTATTCATGATACTGGAAGGTACTCTGCATCCTACCATAGGAAAAAAGTAACACTCCTAAATGGAATGTCTCCATCAAATCCCTCTTTCCAAGGCTCAGGGAAGTCTGCTGAAGGGGGAACAGAAACATATTAAAAGCCAGTGGGGATGGAAGCTATGAAGGAAACAAGGCCTTCTAGGCACAGAACGGACACACATATGAACTCACAGAGACTGTGGCAACATGTACAGGGCCTGCACAAGTCTACGCCAGATGGAGTCCCAGTAGTGAGAGGGGAACTGGACAGAGACCCAACTCTAACCCAGAAGTTATCTCCAATTGATAACTGCTCACAAAGGAAAATTATCTTTCTCTAACTGAGTCTCACTGAGTATCTAAACTACACTTAAGGGGAAGTACCATGCTCAGCAGTAGATGGCCACCACAAAATGGACTCAGTGGTACTTATGGAGTCGTTTTTGTGTCATAATGCTTTGTCTGGGTATTTCCCCCTTACAGGTCTTTTAGTTGTGTATTATGGTTTCTGGCTTTGTGTTTTATGGGATTTCTGTGTGTGAGAATGTGTGTCTAAATGTGTTCCTTGTGCTTTAACTTTAGCTCCATTTTTCCAGTTTTGTTTAGCTTATTGTTTTTGGGTTTTTTTGTTTTCACTTTATCTTACTTTATTACTATTTTTATTTTTTAAATATCTACTGCTTGCTTTCTAATGAGAGGGAGAGCAAGAAAGGCTGTGGATTTGGGTAGGTGTGGAGGAGCTAGGAGGAATTAGGAAAGGGGAACCACAATTATATTCTATTTTATGAAAGAATCTATTTCCAACTAAAATCAAGTGGCTGTAGCTTTGTGGTTTATAACACACCCTCTATTCTGAAGAAAGGAAAGAAAGAAGAAATGTCTTCTTCCATCATCAGCCCTTCCCCTTGCCCACGCCCTTCCCAGTCCACCATAATCTCACTTCTGCTTTCAGGTCTTGGGTTCATTTTGCTTTCACATTCAATATCATGAGACACTCACCTCGATGTACCTGGCTTATTCTACTTAATAGCTTGCCTTCTGATTCCACTCTCTTTCCAGCTAATGACAAAGTTTTGTTGTTGTTTTCTCCTTTTATGTTCTTTTTTTTTAAACTTTTTTTGATACTTTATTTACATTTCCAATGTTTCCCCCTTTCTAGGTCTCCTCTTTGGAAACCACCTATCCCCTCCCCCTCCCCCACCTCTATGAGAGAATTCCACCTCCCACCCACCTGCCTGCCCACTCCCATATTCCCACCTTGACATTCCCCTTTACTGGGGCCTCTCCTCCCCCTGATGGCCAACAAGGCCCTCCTCTGCCACATATGTGGTCCGAACCATGGGTCCTTCCATGTGTATTCTTTGGTTGGTGGTCCAGCCTCTATGAGGACTGGGGGGGGTAGGGTCAGGCCAGTTGACACTGTTGCTCCCTCCATGGGGCTGCAGACTCCCTCAGTTACTTCAGTCCCTTCTCCCACTCCTCCATCTGGGACCTCACTCTCAGCCCAGCTGTTACTGTAAAGTGAAATTCCAAACGTTTCGGCTAATATCCACTTATCAGTGAGTACATACCATGTTCGTTCTTTTGTGACTGAGTTACCTCACTCAGGATGATATTTTCAA
>CM052713.1:35598502-35624315 GCA_028551405.1 Uromys caudimaculatus
CTCCTCACTCACCTCCCCAGCTTCCAGTATCAACCCACCTTGGTACATCAAGTCACTGCAGGACTAGGTGCATACCCTCCCACTGAACCAGACAAGGCAGCCCAGTTAGGAGAATGGGATCCACAGGCATGCAGCATAGTCAGGGATAGGCCCTGCTCCAGTTGTTGGGGAATCTTCATGAAGACCAAGCTTCACATCTACTACATATGTGTGATAGGCTTAGGTTGCTTGCTCTTTGGTTGGTGGTTCAGTCTCTGGGAGCCACCAAGAGTCCAAATTAGTTCACTCTAATGTTCTTTTTGTGGACTCTCTATCCCCCTTGGGTCCCCCAATCCTTCCTGCAACTCTTTCACAAGACTTCCTGAAGTCTGTGGTTCTCTGCATCTGTTTCCACCTGTTAGTGGGTGGAGCCCCTCAGAGGACAGCTATGTTACGCTCCTGTATGCAAGCATAATAGAGTATCATCAACAGTGTCAGGAATTTATTCTTGCCCATGGGATGTGTGTCAAGTTGGACCAGTCATTGGTTGGCCATTCCCTCAGTCTCTGATCCACCTTTGTCTCTGTACATCTTGTAGGCAGGACACATTTGGGTTGAAGGTTTTGTGGGTAGGTTGCTGTCCTTATACTTCCACTGGAAGTCCTGAGTGGCTACAGGAGATGGCTTAAGGGTCTATATCTCCCACTGCTAGGAATCTCAGCTAGTATCCCTCTATTTTCCCTGGAGTCTCCCTGTCCTGGGTCTCTGGCACTACCTAGAGATGCCCCCCTTCCCCTACCAGCTACCTATTTCCATTCCTTCTCCCCTGCTTTCCCTATACCTTATCCTCCACCCTGTTCCCACCTACATCTTCTCTCCCATCCAGTTCCCTCCCTCCCTCCACCTCCAATATTTATTTTATCTCACTCTTCTGAGTGAGATTCAAGCATCCTCTCTAGAACCTTCCTTGTTATTTGGCTTCTTTGGGTCTGTGGAGTGTAGTGTATTTATCCTATGCTTTATGGCTAATATCCATTTATAAGTGAGCACATACCATGTATGCCCATTGGGTCTGGGTTACTTCACTCAGTTCCATCTATTTGCCTGGTAATTTCATGATGTCCATGTTTTTAATAGCTGAGTAGTATTCCATTGTATAAATGAACCACATTTTCTTTACCCATTTTTGAGTTGAGGGACATCTATGCTGTTTCCAGTTTCTGGCTATTATGAATAAAGCTGCTATGAACATATTTGAGCAAGTGTCTTTGTAGTATGGTGGAGAATCTTTTGGGTATATGCTTAGGAGGGATATAGCTGGGTCATGGTGTCGAGCTATTCCCAATTTTTGAGAAACTGCCAAATTGATTTCTAGAGTGATTGTACAAGTTTTCATTCCCACCAGTAATGGAGGAGAGTGTTCCTGCTGCTCTACATCCTTGCCAGCATGTGCCATCCCTTGAGTTTTTTGTTTTGTTTTGTTTTGTTTTATCTTAGCCATTCTGATGGGTGTAAGGTGAAATCTCAGAATCATTTTGGTTTGCTTTTACATGATGACTAAAGATGTTGAACATTTATTTAACTGTTTCTCAGCAACCAGAGATTCCCTTGTTGAGAATTCTCCATTTAACTCTTACACCATTTTTAATTGGATTATTTTGTTTGTTGGTGTCTAACTTCTTGAGTTCTTTATGTATTTTGGATATCAGCCCTCATAGGGATATAGAATTGGTGAAAATCTTATCTTACTCTGTAGGCTGCTGTTTTGTCTTATTGACAGTATCCTTTGCCTTACAGAAGCTTTTCAGTTTTATGAGGTCCCATATATCAGTTGGAGATCTTAGTGACCGAGCTATTGGTGTTCTGTTCAGGAAGTTGTCTCCTATACAGATGTGTTAAAGGCTATTCTCCACTTTCTCTTCTATTAGATTTGGTACATCTGGTTTTATGTTGAGGTCTTTGATCCACTTGGACTTGAGTTTTGTGCAGGGTGCTATATATGAATCAATTTGCATTCTTCTTCATGCAGACATCCAGTTAGGCCAGCATCATTTGTTAAAAGGCTTTCCTTTTTCCATTGTATGCTTTTGGCTTCTTTGTCACAAATCAAGTGTCCATAGGCATATGGATTTATTTCTGGGTCTCCAATTTGATTCCATTGATCAACCAATCTTTTTCTATACCAATACCACACAGTTTTATTACTATTGCTCTGTAATACAACTTCAAGTCAGGGATAGAGATACCTCTAGAAGTTCTTTTATTGTACAGAATTGTTTAACCTATCCTGGGTTTTTTGTTTTTTCAATTGCAAAGCAATATAAATATAAGCAGCATGGAGATTTTTCTCATTGCTGAAATATTTGTTGTTAAATGTTTGTGAAGAACTAGGGAAGTGAGTGACTTGGTGAAAGTACAAGCTGGTACACAAATCGTGAAAGCTAATCTGATGGTGCTGTAGGTTTAAATGTGTATATCCTATATGTGTATGTATATCTAATTAATGTATATATCTGTAAGTTTAAAATACCTATACATATGGAATGATGGGAAATATATACATTGTACTTACACATATAAGAGCAAAATATTTTAAATGAGTTGCTTTTAGTCAGTAGCAAAGCACTTATAATTGAGGGTCTTAAATTACTCCCAAAGGCATCATGCTAAAGGTTTGGTTTAGGAATTGTAGGACTATTAGAAGTCAATGGAAATGTTTAGGAAGCAGGAGTGGGGGGCACTAATAGAAGAAATTTACGTCATTAGCATGTACCCTGGAAGTGGATATTGGGACTCTAGCCTCCCCTCCATTCTTTATTCCCCAGATTCCATAATGTAAACCACCCCGCTCTGTCTTACAACCTGCACCTTGATGTACTGCCCACTACAGGTCCAACACAAACAGAAGCCTCTATAACCATGGACCTTTTCAGATGATTTTCTTAGGTATTTTCTCATAGCAATAGAAAACTGATGAATGAATACCTGATTAAAAAAGAAACAGTACATCCATACTATAGGACAGTAAGCAACAGTTAAAAGGAAAGTTAGATATCTGTAAACTGATATGTAACTGTCTTCAAAACAAGATGGCAGGAAAAGCTAGTTATAGAATCACTTAAGTATTTACGAATCATTTAAGCATATCTGTATAAAAACCAATAAAAGGAGCATCTTTCATATTATATATATTGGAGGAAAACATTCTAGAAGGGTCACAAGTAATTGATAACAGTAGCCACATTTGAGAAAGGGAGAGGCAATGAGGATGATTTAAGCTTTATCTGTAGTATTACAATTTTCAGTAAGAATGAATTCACAGGCATGAGATGTGATGTTTTATTTAGACATTAAAGAGTTGTTTTGTCTGTTTGTTTTCTTAGTAACTGAAGATCATAAAGCAATTTACCTCAAAAATTTACTCTTCAGTGAAGCTAAAATCTGAGTTATTTTCTTACACTCTGTTATTTAAGCTTTATGCATATCCCACGTGCTAGAATACCACCCAGATGATTGATCTGATATCCTGAAGAACCTGGGCTTCCTGAGTCTCATTGTTTAATTTACCCAACAGTGAGACAGACCACTTGGCCTTGAAATTGTGTTCAGAAATTGTGATTCAGACTCTGTTCCAGCGAAGGGAGTTCAAGGATTTCAATGGTGACAGAATTCTTTCATCTCATTAAACTTAACAGCATGAGGTCAGAGAAGGCAGTAACACTTCTCCAGAAACAGATAATCACCTTAACCACAGCTGTCACTCTGCTGGGGAGCGGCTGTTGGTGTACACACAGAGCAGATTAAATTCCAGATCCTGGTTATAATTCTTCCCCTGGAATATGCTAAAAAGTCGATCCTATTCATCAAATATTAGCGATTTGGGAAAACAAACACAAGTTTAAAAATGATTGCTCCTTTTAGCAACAGAAAAAAAATTAGCAGAATATGAATGCTGGCAACAGACAGTGTCACCTAAAAACAGAAGGGAGAAGATATTTTACACATTAATAAAATAAGAATCATGGACAGTGAGGCAGCTCAGTGGGTAAACGTGATTGCTATCAAACCTGGGGACCTGAGTTCTAGTCCTTGGATCGACTGGAGGAAGTCACCAACTAGGCCAATTTGAATTCACAGAGAAACTGCTGAATGAGTTACCATATTCTTTGGTAAGTTTAAACCAGCATACAGGATGAACTCAGTAAGTCATTTTGTTTATGTGAAGCTCATTAACTAAGAAAATGAGCAAATGCCATAGATGTTAGAGCTGTCTTTGCTTCTTGAGAAGCAATACCAAGAAAAGGCATGTCGAGAGCTTTGAGTAACAAACTGTCAGCACATTTTGGAACTTTGGGAAATGCTTGTCCAAGTTCATGTAGATGTACAGATTCATCAGCTGTACACATAAGGTTTGCTCATTTTCCAGTATATGATTTACCCTTTAAAAACTACTGCTTTAGGCTGAGCAAGCCAGGGGAAGCAAGCAAGCAAGCCAGTAAGTAACATCCCTTCATGGTCTCTGCATCAGCTCCTGCTTCCTGACCTGCTTGAGTCCCACTCCTGACTTCCTTTCGTGATGAGCAGCAGCATGGAAGTGTAAGCTGAATAAACCCTTTCCCCCCACCCTCCAAAAAACCCTACTGCTTTAAAGGGGAATTGCCATAAACTCTATCTTAGTGTTTTAATACGGCGAGAGAATGAATGAGTTGTGCTTTGGCTTCTTTCTTTGTCATTCTGCAAACGTCACTGCTGGTTTCTCTGGTGCAGGCTTAGTCATCCGACTGGAGGCAGACTGGAGATGAAGATAAAGATAGGGGAAATGAGAAAGAAAAGTCACTCTTAAGTCAGTGAACTGACAGTGAACAAAGTTGACCAAGTTGGAATCACTGAGTCCACCCAGGGGCTTACGATTTTTGCTTAACTAGATTCCACTCCAGATGCATGCTTTGTGGAGGACTCCAGCTTTGACCTTGTTGATCTTCATCGATACTTTGGTGTCTGGTAAGTCTGACATTCTGAGAATTTTAGGAATGGAAATTTTCTTTGAGGTTAACTTTGGACTATGATGATCCTCCTGCCTCAGCCTCCCAACTCCTACATTTCCAGGCATACACCTTTGTTGCACGCTAATAGGTCTACTTTAACACTCGACCATTTACTTTTAAGTTGATTATTCTTGATAAACAGGTTTTCTACAAATATTCCACAAAAGAGATTATTCTATTAGTCATTGTAGTGAATTTGAAGATTAGAGACCGCCTGAAAAGAAATGCTTTACTAGATTTCTTGCTTGCTTCATCTTTACAGTTGACTTGTATTGAGACACACACACACAGAGAGAGAGAGAGAGAGAGAGAGAGAGAGAGAGAGAGAGAGAGAGAGAGAGAGAGAGAGAGAGAGAGGAGAGAGATCTGAAAAAGGAAGCATCTGGATCCAGAGTAAAGTGGAGGCACTGAGCTTAGCTAGGAGTGGGCAGTCCTCCACTATAAGGGAAAGGGGGAAACCGTGGTCTGGGTGCAGGCCAGTTTGTGCATTGGTGCCATAGATTATGGAATCTTTCTTAAAGCATTTGAAATAAAAGTGTAGGAAGTGACTAGTAGGAGGAGGGGGAAGCAGAGTCTGAAATAACCCTTATAAGGACAGGACGGTGGAGCCAACCAGCTACAGTGCTAGAGCTCTCTGCCTTAGCTCTGTTTCTCCAGAACCATAGCTCCTAAGCAGACTGATCAATGTAAAAGCAAATTGACTTCAAATAAAAAAAATACCAGTTATGTCCTTCTACTTCAAGATGTATAATAAGATAAAGAATCTGAGATCAAGTACACCATTAATAACCCTTTTTCATCTATTAAGATAGCAGAGAGGCATTACATGAAATTAATCTAACTTGCTTTAAAAAATTTAAAGTATGTATGTGTGCATTTACTGATCCCTTAAGGAATAGGCTTTAGTTTTGTTTATTTTCTCTCTTCTCTTGTGTTCACTGCTTTTGGCTCTAAATTATTTCTTCTTCTTCTTTTTCTTCTTCCTCTTCTCCTCCTCCTCCTCCTCCTCCTCCTCCTCCTCCCCCCTCCTTTTCCTCCTCCTCCTCCCTCCTCCTCCTCCTCCTCCTCCTCCTCCTCCTCTTCTTCTTCTTCTTCCTTCCTCTTCCTCCTCCTCTTCCTCTTCTACTCTTTTTTCCCAATTTCTTGAAATTGGAGTTTAAATGATTGATTTTAGATACATTTTCTCCACTCATACAAGCAAGTAAATCTAAAACTTTTCCTCTAAGCAGTGCTTTTCTGTATTCTACGTGTTTTGATAATTTCTATACTTAGTTTAAAATATTTTAAAAATTTCCTTAAGATTTCATCTTTTACTAAATTGTTATTTAAAAAATAATGACATCATCTTTAGATACTTGTAGGGTCTGTTATTGATTTCTAGTTTAATTCCAGTAGAGTCAAGGAGCAGGCATGGTATGATTCCATCCTTTAAAATTTGTTACTATATTGGGCCAGAGAGATAGATCAGTGGTTAACAGTAGTTAAGAGCACTGGCTGCTCTTTCAGAGGACTTGGGTTTGAATCCAAGCACCCACATGGTGGTTCACAACTATTTGTAACTCCAGTTCCAGAAGATCTAATGTCCTATTGGGGCTTTTGGGGGCAGCAGGCATATAAGTGATGCACATAGATACATACAGGTGATCTACCCATATACATAAAATAAAATTTAAGAAATTGTAATATGTGTCTTATGGCTCAGGATATAGTCTATCTTCACGAAAGCTCCATTTGAGCTTGGAAAAAATGTATTCTTCTACTACAGGAAGTCAGTTTGTGGAGATATAAATTATACTGAGCTGGTGACAGTCCTTACGTTCAGCTTTGCCTTGCATGATTTTGTAACTATTGTTGGTTTCTCCCTTTCTGAAGAGGGATGTTAAAATCTCTGAACTATAGAGTGTATTTATTTACCTTTTTCTTCTAGCAGTTTGCAACAGGTTTTGCTTTTTCATCTAGACTCTCTTTTGTTAGGTACCCACAAATAAGAATTGGGATTTGCTTTCCGAGAATTGATCATACATCTTTATATATGCCCATTTTTATCCTTATTATCTTTTATATTTTATTAAAACACTCACTCCGATTGGTTTACTTTGCTTGAGAGGGGCACTCCAAAGGGAGTTCCACGAAGAATCCCCCCTCCCCCCAAACAAGCCAGATGCTGTTTTGACTGACTTCGAAACATGCATGCCCACACTTCTGGGTCTAGTTTTCACCTATTCGCGGTGAAAGAAAGAAAGAAAGAGAGAGGGGGGGGGGGGAGGGAGGGAGGGAGGGAGGGAGGGAGGGAGGGAGGGGGGAGGGAGGAAGGAAGGAAGGAAGAAAGACAGAAAGAGGAGGAGGAGGAGGGAGGGAGGGAAGAAGGAAGGAAGGAAGGAAGAAAGAAAGAAAGTAAAGAAAACCAAACTGTCACATATCACAGAAGACTTTCCCCATTAGAGGGGGGAGGGGGAATGAAGAAAAACTCCAAAGGTAAATAAGCTGAGCAGCAACTGTCACCGCTAGTGTCTGTCTCCAGTTTTGGCTCTGTCGCTGTTCTGGTACTGTGACCTAGGTGGAGATCCCGTAGGAGGAGACAGACCCATGAAAACAAGGTTCAAACCAAGTCACACTGAGGCAGCCACAGGATGACCCGCTAGCCTTTGCAACCTGTTTACGATTATGTTGGAAATTAAAGCAAGCCTCCGCCGTGTCCCTTCCTTCTTAATATCTTTTCTTGACCTCAAATTTTATTTAAAATTGATACAATTATCCACCTTTTGTTCACTGTTAGCATAGATTTTGAAATTCATCTTCCTTCACACTCAAACCTTTGAGAATGGAAGAGGAATGGTTTCTCAAATTTTCAAGGAGAGTGGAAAAATGTGGAATCCTGAGGTAGAAGCATATCCCCGAAAGTAACAGGCCATAACTTCATTGTTTTCCTAGAATAGAGATGAAGCAGGTCGTAACTGCAAAGATCAACAAAAACTAAGATATGCCAGAATGAATAGATTAGGGCAATTTCGATTTTTAAGTATTCTACAGAAGTCAAGAGAAGTAATTGCCAGCAGAAATCTGGAGCTATGGAACTAGAAAATCAAAGTACACATGGATTATCATTTCAATTTTTCCTTTAATTTTTGCTTTTTTTTCCCCCCCTTGTTACGAAGTAGAAAAAATAAAGGAGGAAGGGAGATAATGGTTGGATCATTTTTCATTGTGAGTTTAAATTTATTGAAAAAAAAAAAAAACCCTCTACACTGTCTAGGTAAGATGCCAATCACATGATCAAACAAAATTAATTAGTTTGGTATTTCGAGAAAGTTTATAAGATCAGCTCATGTGTGGATGCTCACACTGACTAAGGCTATGCCTGGGAAATGGTTAGAATGTGGCGAAAGGGCAGGAGTCCCTTGTTGCATGTAATTTTAAATCTCCACGCTATTGCCTTCCCCGGCTTCGCCTTCAGCTCGGCTCGGAGAACAAGCTACTGCTAGTCCCACTCCTGACATAGCTCCCCCAACGGCCAGCTGGTTCCCTAACCAGGAACTTTGTTCCCTCAACCCCTCGTGCTAGCTCCCCCAAGCAGCCCTGGTCTCACTCAGCTCTGACAATTGCCAGCTGATGCGATTCCCATGAACACCAGGAGCTGCAATTTTGCTACACCAGTCAACCAACCCGAGGCTAGCTCTTTCAGTCCTCTAACAACCACCCAGGCTGTGTGCCCTTTCTCCTGCCCACCTGAGTCGCCGCAGATGGAAAACACCAGACAGCCTTAATGTTTTAAAACCAGCCAGACAACACAACTGCTGGGCACAGAATCTATAGCCCTAAACTCATCAGTTATCCTATGTGTAGAATTCCGCTGGTGGCGGAGGCCGCCATCAGTTCTAGTTCTCCCTAGGCCTTACACGGTTTGTGATCCTCCGTCCAAAGCCTGGCTGAAAAGCAACACCCCCCTTCTTCCTCTTCCTCTTGGGACCCGGAAATCCCACCTTCTTTTTCTCACCCAGCGATTGGCTTCTGCCGTCTTTATTGACTTAAGTAGGAAACAATTAGGGAACCAGATTTTAGTATCCGCACCTCCCCCTACAGTCCCTTGTAAAATATTATTTGTTAAATGAATTATCTTATAAATTGGAAACCATTAATTAATACTCTATAAGTGTGAATTTCAAGATATTAGTATGCTTTCATCCCCAGATGTCAAACATTTAATGTCTTACAATAATTTTGGGTGAACAATTTTAGTCATGGTTAACTGATTATCTATTATGTTGAATAAGACTTTGTTGAGAAAGAAGGCTTTTACTCTATATGAAAATATAAAATAGATCTTTTATTTTTAAAATATTTTCTAGATTCAAGTTGTTCAATTAAAGGACAGAAGCAGATGACACCGGATGGTGGTTCATTTCCTTTTTCAGACGGTAATATCTTCCTTGATGTAGTGGACATCACCGTGGAGATGGAGAGTGAGTCTTGGTAAGAAAAGTAGCTGATACACTGGCTGCAGCATGCCAGCCTTATGCTTAGTAGAGGCACTCAACGGTCCAAGTGCTTTGTTGTGACAGGTCCTGAAACTTGTTGCTGCCCAAGCAAAGCATATCCTTGTTTGCCTCTAAACCTTTGTCAACTTGAAGTCATGGAAAGGTCATGAGTATCTTAGTCACTGTTCTGATGTTGTAAAGAGACGATATGACCAGGTAACTTTTATAAAAGAAAGCATTTACTTGCGGGCTGGCTTACAGTTTCAGAAGTTTAGTACATTGCATCAGGGTGGGGAAATGGTAGCACTCACATGAGCTTTTGAAACCTCAAAGCCCAACCCTGGTGACACACTTACTTTGACAAGGCCACACTCACTCCAAGAAAGCCACACCTTCTAATTTTTCTAATCTGTTCAAATAGTTCCACTCGCTTGTGATTAAGCACTCAAATATAGGAGCCTATGGGACCATTCCTACTATAACCACCACCGTGGGTTTAATTCCCTCTTTGGTCTGTGTTAACGTTCCAGCTCATTCTTCATCTGCTTACATGGTCTTTATTTGGCCATAAAATGTGTGGCCAGAGGAGGTAAGCAATACAACAACAAGAAAAGAGAGATTATAGGAAAGCCAAGACTTGTTCGCCCAGTATGCTCCTTCATAATAAAACTGTTTCTGACCATGTTAAAGTGAGGTCATTCTGACACCTATATTTGTCACAGGCGAGTAGAAACAGATGCTTTGACTGAATAAATACCCTTCAGTAAACTCTTGCCAGTCAGTGCCTTTTGCCAATGTACAGGAGGCATGAAGTTCTAAGTTGGAAAATCTTGTAGATTCTTGAGTTTAAATTGTTTATAGAGAGCACAATGCTCAATCTGTGTATTTAATTCTGATAGAATACAGAAACAAAGTCTATGGGCAACACTCAAATAGCTGAACTGTCTGTGAATTTACACTTATCTAATAAGAAGGAAAGAAATGTATTGAAATTTTCATGGTTTTGCAAATATTCATACTTTTTCACTAGAGGTAAATATTTCTAACCATCTTCCATTTCTACTGATTACTATTATTATTTTTTGGAAGTAAATATTTCTAAGCATCTTTCTACTGATTTTTTTTTCATGAGATGATCTGGCTTGGGAAACTATAATCTTTTAAGTTGAATTGATCTTACTTACTTAGTAATCCAAAAATAAAAAATAAACACACAAATTTCTAACTAGTTTAATGTGAATGCCATGTGTTACTTTTAATGACAGTGTAGTATATTTTCTACTTTAATGCTTATCTAAATCCTTAGGAGAAGGCTTGCTGATTATATTAGTACTTATCAAGACTTAAGTGGAGACAATCACATGACTGAGTATTCCGTTTTATTTCCTGAGAAGCACAAATTGTATGATGACTCCAATATTGTCCACCACCCAAAATTTAGATTTAGAATACTATTTTTGTAATTTAATGTAATTATATTGTTTTCATGTCTGGCTTACTCAATCTTAGCACAAACACTAAGAAGCAATTGTCTGTCTCTAGATAGCAAAACTCCTGTGTTAACTACAAATACTTTAAAACACACACTGATTCACCAGAAATGTACATCAGAGGATACAATTAGTATATGAATTTGCTTAAAAATAATGCATGTTTTGTGAATTATAATTTATTATTTGTACTGGTTTTGGAACATAATTACCAGCACAAAAGATATTGTAGTACACCTTTATGTAATCTATTGTAGGTTGAACATACCAAATCCTTTTAAGCTCTCCTTTAAATCCTTTAAATCCTATTAAGCTCTCTCTCTCCTTGCCTGCCTGCCTGCCTGTCTGTCTGTTGGTCTGTCTGTCTGTGTCCAGTTAGCACTCCAGTGTCTGTACAGATAGGTACAAAGGCTCGGCTTTTCTGCCCTCCTATTCCATCAAAAAAAGCAACACTTATAATATGGGAAATAACCCCCCGAAGCTGGCCTTCCTGCAGACTACCCTACAGAGCAGAATTGCAGCGGATCAGTGAAAAAATCTGTACTGACAGAAGAATCACCTGGGACTCCACACTTCACCAGAGTCCTGACCTTCGGATCAGCGCAGTGGCCCTTGAGCATGGTGGGCATTACTCGTGTCAGACAGCAACAACTGATGGGATTTTCACAAGAGACATGATGTCCAGGTGTTGAGTAAGCCACACACTGTGCTATTTTAGGTCACCAGGTTTTAGATAGAAACAAATGCCTTCGTAATTTATGACAAGACTGAATCTTTATTTCCTTTCCATCTCCACAGTCCCCTCTGAAGTATCTCTCTTTCCAGGGAAAAATAGAACTGCAGTTTGTGAGACAATTGCAGGTAAGCCTGCTGCACAGATTTTTTGGACTCCAGATGGGGATTGTGTCACTAAGGATGAATCACATAGCAATGGCACCATGACTGTCAGGAGCACGTGCCACTGGGAGCAGAACAATGGCCATGCTGTGTCTGCTTTGTTTCCCATTTGACTGGCAACCAGATTAACTCTATAGAACAGAATCGAGGTAAGTATCCCGCCCCCTTTTTAAAAAGAAGAAATAATAGATATTTAACTTATTCTTCCATGAAAGATGAATATTTGAATTTCTGTCTATCTGTTTGTGACAAATGTGACTAAAAGCCACGTAGCGGAGGAAAGAGGAAAGAGCAATATCTTGAAGCCGAAACTGTGGAAGAATGCTGTTTGCTAGCTCCTTAGAGCCATACTAAGCCATGTCTGTGTGTGTGTGTGTGTGTGTGTATATGTATGTATGTATGTATGTATCTATCTATCTATCTATCTATCCATCTATCTAAAGTGTTTCATAATCCATATTTTTCATAATCCAGGATATTTTCATAATCCATATATTAAGTCCAGTGGTTTGCTAGGATGGTTCACAGAACTGAAGAAAGCACCTTGCTTACTCTTACTATACTGGCTTATTATGAAGACTGGAACACAGAGATAGACAAATTGAAGAGACTCATAGGGCCCTCTCTGGAAGAAGGAGCACAGAGCTTCATGCCATCGCAAGGATTTCTGTGCTCCCAGTTCCTTGATGTCATCCCCATACAGAAGCTCCTGAAACTGTACTGTTTAGGATTTATATTAATACATAGTCATGAGGGTTAATCATTGATCATTGGTAATTAACTCAATCTCCAGCCAATTTTCCTTTACAAGAGGTTTAATGATGGTGATGGTGGTAGTATCAGGCTCCAAGTCCTAACTCTCTAATTATAATTTAGTCTTTCTGGTGATAGCCCCAACCATGAAGTACTCTAAGAGCTTCTAGACACCAGTCATTTTATAGGCATACTAAAGATATTTTAATTGTGGTGGTGATTCTTTTAGGAGCTATATTTTAGGAGATGGAAAATAAAGATCATATATGTATATTTTATTTCTAATTTAATTTTTTTTGAGATAAGGTCTCTCTACATAGTCCTGGCTGGCTTACAATGTGTAAATAGGTTCTGCTTATTATAGATCTGATCTCCATATTTCCCTTTATGTGTCTCAAACAGGATGCAGATTAATTGATTCTCAGATGTTTTTTCAAGTTGCTCCTTTCCCCTGAAAAGTCCTCTTCCCTTAATCTCTTTCATCTAGTGGCCACCAAGGCACTGTCCTAAACCCACTTCTCCCCGACTCGCAGCTGGTGTTGAGTAACCATTCTGATTCTTCAGATGTTTTAGAGCATTTCATCCTCACTTAGCACTGTTTGATGGCTTGTAAGTCATCTAAAACAACCCTGACAACAAAATGTCACTGGAAGTGTCATCAGACCCAATTTCAAGTTGTACTATGCAGGAAAAGCAGCAAAACCAGAATGGTATTAGTATAAGTACAGACATATTGATCAATGCAGCAGGATCGAGAACTCGCATGTAAGTCCATATATCTGCAGTCACATGATTTTTCACAAGATTCTAAAAGTATTCACGAAGAAAAGATAGCATCTGTATAGATGGTGTTGGGAAATTGGATGCAGAATGAACATATAGAAGAATAAAACTTAATTCTTCTCTTTGTGTGGACAAAAATTCCAAATGGATCAAAGATCTCGATGTTAGCTCTGTAAAACTTAAAACTTCCATTAAAAAAAGCAGCTAGTATACTGAATACATAGGCTCAGGTAAGGACTTTCTGAATAGGACTCTGGTTGCTCAGGAAATAGGATAAAAACTCAGCAAGTGGGATGATAGTGTGATTTATTTTGTGTGCCTGGCCCTTTAACAGATCCCCAGTTGCTAGTCAACTGGCCCTTTGGGAATGCTTAGACCATAGGCTTGAGCCTATGACCTTTAGTGTGGCCTCCTGGACTTCAGGGAACAGGAGAGGATATAAAAAGCCAGCAGAGGCTGACAGAGGGAGTAGGATTGACATAGAGAGTAGGATCCAGGTAGTAGAAGAGTAGGGTCAGAGAGTAGGGTTACAGAAGACAGTTGGTGCAGAAAAGAGATTGAGCAGAGTTAAAATAGAAGAGAGCTGAGCCAGCAGAAACTGGGCGGAGCTGTAGAAGATATCGTTAGGAGACAGGAGAACACCCACAAAGAAAAAGCTACATGGGACTTCATGAGATTAAAAGGTTTCCTGCACTGCAAAGGATAACTGTTAAATAACTGGAGGCAGTCTACAGAGTGGGAAAATTAATTTGCCATTTGTAGATGATCTATAGAGGATTAATATCTAGAATGTGCAAGGCATCAAGAAACCATAAGCACTAGGAAAACAGACAACCAAACTGAAAGCTATGAGCTATGGAACTGAATATAGAGTTCTCAGAAGAAGAAAGGCAATTGGCTAAAAAAATATTTTTAAACCTGTTCACCATCCTTAGCCATCAGGGTAATGCAAATTCAAACCGCATTGAGATTTTTATCTTAATCCAATCAGAATGGTTAATATTAGGACAATAAAAACCAATGGGCATAGGGAGCAGGGAACTTTTACTCTTGGTAGGACTACAATTGGTGTAGGTACTGTGGAGATCAATGTTCCTTAGAAAACTAGAAATAGTGACCAAACTCTTCTATTCTCAGGAATATACCAAAGTATATGCCCATCTATATTTATAAGTGCTCTAGTCCTCACAGAACATGACACAGCCTAGATGTCCATCAACCAATGAATGAATGATGCCCTGCGTGTACTAATGGCCTGGATACTATAGAGGCTGCTAATTGCTTCTGATTGGATTTAAGGCCACAGGAGACAGTAAGTGCTTGGTATTTTAAGTGTGTCCAAGAGCCCATGGATGGAGAGCTCACAGCCTATTATTCTGCAAAAAGGATACAGAATAAAGCTACCCTCTCAATTTGAATCACTCTACCTCAATTTGCTACTCTCATATCTCTTCAGAGAAGTTTCTTTTTTCAGTGAAGAATGGTTAAAGCAGAAACTCTCAACTGGTTAATGAAGAAAAAGCAGAAAGACTGTAAAATTCAGCCATCAGGAAAGAGCACAGAAAAACAGCTTCTGAACATGACAGTGTCTCTGAGCTCATAAGCTCCTAATTCTGTACAGGACCCTTATAAAAACACACCAGTCAATATTCTAACACAGACTAGAAAGGCACTCATGAGTCCCAGCCCTGCCAACTGAGGAACTATGGACAGTTAATGGTCTCTTGAAGAGAGAAAGAGAGTCAGTTATCTCTAAGGGTATTGCTCCTGGTAGGCTCCAACCTCGTAGTATATGGACAAGACAAACTGAAGGCTATGGGCTATTTAAAAAGACACAAAGGTTGTGGGGTAACAAAGAGGTGTGTGGATCTGGCATGAGTTAAAGGAGGAGTTAGACATTAATATGATCACAATACTTGGTATGAAATTCTTAAGTTTTATAAAAAAATAAAATTAATAATGTCTTTCTAAAGATTAAGATGTTCATGAGGTGTACTTCAGACAGAGGACTCAGAGGATCTAAGCTGGATCTGAATGAAAAACCTCCTCCCTGAGGACTAACGTCCATAGTGACCAAAACTACTGTGCAAGCTGCCTAAAGGGCAAAGCAATAGGAAGTGTCACCTAGCTGCGAAGCTTATGAACCACAGCAATGACAAGCAAGGCTGGTCCCTAAGGTGTAATAGTGGCAATCAAATCTTGGCAGCAACCAATAGTTGTCCAATTATATTTCAGGCCCACTCATGAGGAGGAAAATCATGGCTGGTATTAGAGACCTAGCTAACTTACCAAAGTTGGTGATGCCACTGATGTTAGAGAGAAACCTACCACAGCTCTTCACCTAATCAGCATAACACCTATCTAATTCTAAATACTCTTACACCCCCAATAAGCGTGGCTCTTCACCCTTACCAAAGAAGCTTCTATTTGCGATAGAAACCATCACAAAGAGCCACAAATAGTCAGATAGCAGAGAACACTGATCTTAGGATGGTTACCTCCGTGGATACATCTACAACACAATTCCTATGTGTAATGAATGCTCAGGGAATATTGTCGAAGAGGAGGCAGAAACGACATAAGACCCAGAGAAACAAGAAATCTGTGCGAAGATTGTGTCTTCTAGAAATGTAGATGAAACTTCACCCATGAAACCTCAATAATATGGCTGCCTAAACAAGACCTGAACAATCGACATGCAAATATGGAAGGGGAAATCTCACTGGGCCTCACCCGTAGACAAAGAACTACAGTTAACTAAGGGGACTGAGAGTGGGAGAAGCAGTCTTCCCTCAGGGATTGCTCCCTAATTGGTTATCCAATATCAAGGGGTCATCCAATATCAAGCCTGAAATCATGTACATGCAAGCAAATCTGAATGAGCACAGCAGATTGTATTTACATATTATGTATAAATATGTAACAGTAACAATTTAAAAAGGAGAGATTGGGAGTTTGTGAGGGGGCATTAGGAGATGGGGCGCCTTGGGGAGCTTGGAGCAAGAAAAAGAAATAGATGGAATTGATGCAATTATATTTTCATAAGAACAAAATTTGCATGCAGAATTTTCCCTTATGTAACTGGGAAGTATTAATAATACTCAGTGTGCATTTCTTCACTTTAAAATATTTGCTAATGCCTATCAAGCACAAAAGCTAGACTTGATTCCTAAACTTGATCCTGAAATAATAGTCTGAGCTGTATCTGAGTTATAATGGATATAACTGACATTCTGTAAACCTTTGGAACTATTTTACATGATTTTAAAGCTGTTTGCCTCTAATTTCTTGCTAAGAACTATTACCAAACTGACCAGACATTTTACCCTTGCCTGTATTTAAAGGTACAACCAGCACCCTGCCTTCCTTGCTGACCATTCTCTATGTGAAACTGGCCATAATTCTTCTCATTATAGGATTTGCTTTGTTCCAGAAGAGAAATTATTTCAGATAGGAACTGAAAAATAAAATGTTAAGATTCATTAGAAAGAAAATATTGTCACAACTTGGAGTTCACAGTGGACTGAGAAAGTATGTTATGTGATCCCATCAAGGTGTTCCCTCAGCCCTTCTTCTGCTTTGGGCCTTTATGAACAATGGAGCCCAGACACAGTTGCCCACAGCTCTGGCAAGAGCTTCTGTCTTGCTACAGTTCTGATCCTGGAGGGACTTATCTTGATTCCATCTCTGAGGATTCAGTTGTAGAAATGAATTGCTGGAACTTAATTAGTGTTTGTTTCCCAGGTTCTTGATTTCTGTGGGCTTCTGTTCATTCCTGATTAATTGTACTTTATGTAATTTTTTGTTTTGTTTTTGTGTATTTCTAGAACATGAATATCCAAATTTCTGGAAGTGCATTAGTCTGATGACACAATACAAGAAAACAGCCATTTACAATCAACTTTCTCATTGAAATACAGCTTTCCTGTCCTAGTTGGCTTCATGTTTGTTAGAATTCATTCTACAGTTGGCAGTTGTGCAGTATGACCATATAGGCAAACGCTTGATGCTTTCCATCAGATATGCTGTAATGACCCATCTACTCTCTCCCGTCCACACTCCTCAGGCCAATGAAGAAAATGTCTTAGGAAAAGGTGAACAGAGGTGCTGGGTAATTTTTCCACTCAAGTCCCCCAGGAATGGCTTCCATCACCTTCTTCCCAGGATCATTTTACATGATCATAAAAGTTGCATTGTCAGGTACCATGACAAGCAGCACTTTCAAGTCTGCCACTAGCTGCCCTTCTTTATGTGCTTGCTTGCTTGTTACCAAGTAACATGACAGTTGCCTTTTGTATTAATCATTGAATACATGGTTAGGATCCATTATTTTTAGCAGTATCTCTGCACTTTAGGAGAAGTTAAAAGTTGATCCCAGAGAAGGCGCTGCCAGTATAATGGAGGTAAACCTGAAGACTCCTTTTACTATGTAGAGCCTTAGTGTCTAAATTCCATTTGCTGTCTGTATTCTGTCTTATAGAAGGTGGGGTGAATCAGTAAGGGTGATTCTGTAACAACTGTAAACCGAGATCTTGTGTTCACTGGATACACATAGTATTCCTATAATAAGAATATGTTTTTAGTTAAAAGAATTATATCTTACGTAAAGCGGCAAGTGATTGGATTATTTTGTTTTTGGTAGACATCAGGGTGCCTGATACTAGAGGGTACCTGGATGGTAGACTCAGATGGTAATTAAAGTTCAGCCCATATCATACTCTATTGTAGTGGATGGTGCCAGGGAAGTTGGTGGAGGTGTGTAGCTCTAAGCTTCTCTTTTATTCTATGACTCTGATCTCAGAGCAGTTTCTATTCAGGAAGTGACTAGGGAGAGTAGAGGATTGTGTGTGGGATACTTACGGACCAGGCCTGGAGTAGTAAACTTATCTGCTCAGATTCAACTGGCTAATACTTAGTCATCTAACCACATTAACTAGTAGGAAGCCTGGACAATGTGGGCTGGTTGACTTGAAGAAAAAGAATGAGGGTTGGTGCACGCAGCAAATCTATGCACACGATAAAGCAGGAACAGTACTACTACCAAGATTATTGCCTACTTTAATAGTAGGAAGTCACTTACTTCAAACAGTTTTCTTTGGCCAATAAGAAGATACATAAGTGGCAGTATGCCAGCTTTGCATTTGTGTCTCAAGAGGTCCTGAGTGTTTCTACTTTTTCTCCTATGGGAATATGGAAGGCTGAGCTGCTGAAGATCATTATAGAACACAGATGACCCATGTCAGTCCAGACTTTCATTTCTCTGTTGAGGCCAGCTGAAGGATCCAGGAGTCAGCTTTCCCTCAGATGCTCGAGCAAGCTCAATCAAAGATGGTAAGACGTGAGCCTGTGGTGATCCTAGACAAATAAAGAGTCATTGCCATACATTTCCTCTGGTTGTTTATCATGTAGCATATCTGTGGCATTAAGTAACTCATACATTGCTCAATAACTCAACTTCAGTTTTATAAGGATAGACATAGCCAGTAACCATTTCCGTTTACCTTGCATCTGACCCTGATGATTTGCTCTGGCAAATGAGATGTGTAATATTTTTAGGACAACCCTCTAAAGAAAAGGAAGGATTTTCTTTTGCTTTCTAACTTATCTGTGGAACTGCAATACTGATGTGGTGCCTGAGGTCCCAGAGCTAACCTGAGCCATGGATGACACTGAAGATGGCAGCTCCTTGATGAAGTGGAGAAGATTAACAATAGAAGGACTGGGCCTGATGACCATAGAGTTGCCCCACCAGCTGTAGAATATCTATTATCTGTTGTCTTAATGTGATAGACAATAAACTATGTTTTTCACACCACTGGTATTTTGGGTCTTACTTTGCACATAGCTGAGTTTAATTCTAGTTGAAACCAATACTTAGTTGGTCAATTGGAAAGTTTACTATCATAAAACTTGATTGCCTTCTATTCATGTACATATTATCAATTATTCCTATTCTTCCCTTCAAGGTGATGAAACAATTCAGGAGATAGCAATAATTGATTAGAGAGTGATCTCCAGGACAATTTTAGAGAATTGTCGCTTATGTAGGGTTACAGAAGGCTTGCAGTGGGAAAGCACTTGAAATATGAAGATGTGAAAAGATGATCCAGTAGTTAAATGATCCCTAGACCTTTGTAGACATATCTGTGCTGCAGAATAAACAGTGCCATGAGCTCCCACGAAGGATGTGAGTAGGAAGGACAAAGGAATTGAAACCAACTAGACTCCGTCACTTGTCAGAATGACGAATGTTACTTCTCTACTCATCTCCCACTGCTACCATTTTTCAATGTGGTGTTATATCGAAAGAGTAAACCGCTATGCAGCAGCCTTGTCCAAGCCCCCATCTTCCTATCGCTACACAGATGTAAAATACAGTTTCCTTGTTTGAACACACATCCATAGGTCCGCACATTTATCTGCATATGTATACGCACTCATGCATGTTTATATATTGTGATGCCTCCAGGCAAGAACATATTTATATCTTTCCACAGCATCAGATTTTACTAAACGACAATAAATTTATAAAGTACACTGTTCCATTGGTAGCACTTTGCCAGGTAGTACCAATTCCCTTGATAACTGGCCAAGCAACCCCGTTTATTTTGTTCCAATCTTAACTACTAATATTGACTCTCAGATCATACTTTACATATCATACAGAAAAATATATCTATTGTCTATATATGTATCTATATGTATGTATCTATCTCTATCTATCATCTAACTACCTATCATCTATCTGTGTAGGTTCCAGAATGTGTTTAAAAGGAATAAACATTTTCAGCAGACTTTAACAAGTTGCAAAGAAGTCTAGTTGACAAGCACAAACAGAAACAGATAGGGATGTAGAAGATGCTTCAGGGAGAAGAAGGGACAAATAATTAGCCGTTGAAAGACTATAAGAGATGCTGCTACGGTTGCCGTAGGATCAAGTAGCAGGGACACACTTCAGCTGCCTGACACGCTATCTAAGCATGGTGCAGGTGCAGACCAGGGAGGCAGTAGAGGCCAGTGGTCAAGAGAGATGAATGGATGGACTGATGGCAATTAGAGTGGACCACAACAGCACTGAGGAGCAAGCCAACCAGACGCCCCTGGCACAGTCAGAAATTGTCTGCTTGTTGATCTCTTGACTCACACGCAGGGTGGTCAGATGACAGGTTGGTGAGACTGCTGCCATCACAGCGTTAGGTGTCCTCCTCCTTATGTGATCCAGGTGAGGATGTTTTAATCTTCTCTCTGTTTGGTCCATTCAATAATTCCTTGGGCCTGGCTTTCCTGATGTGACTTTAATATACTCATGCAGTCCCAATTTGCTTTGATAAGTGTGTAGGGTCGTTCTGCTCTTACTTTTGGGAATAAGTAGGGTAGTCTGATCACAGCATGATAATTACACACAAATCAATATGGTCTCCAATGAGGGATATTGGGAGCAAAACACAGTTGAGAACCACTAGATGGTGCTTTGATTTAATCCTTTTGAACATCTTGAAGCAAACTAAAATCAGCATAGTAATCCTGCTTTTCTTTATTTTTTTCCCATACAGCAAGCCTATAGCTTGTTAACTCTAGCTTTTCTTGGGAGGTGTTTGGAATACCTACAAAAAGAGGCAGAGCTAAACTTTTGCTTTAAGGAGAAAAATATCTTTTCAGTTCCTAAATGTGTACTGCTGTTTTCACTTAACTTTAGTAGAAACATTTTGCTTACCAAATGAGCTGGGAGGGGATACTCACATGTGAGGGAAGGAAGATCGAAAAACTGTCTCCATGGTGAAGTCAAGATTAGCACTCATTTCTTCAGCTAGAGAAAATTCCCTGTCAGTGTCAATGGCTTCAGATAAAATTAGGTTTCCTTTTGTCCACCTCCTAGGCCCTCCCCCATCATATCTAGAGGCACACATGGTATTCTAATGCTGGAAGGAAGGTACAGATAAATTAGGTCAACTTCCTCTTTTTCTAAAAGAGGAAACTGAGACTCTCAGATTCGGTGGTCATGGGGTGTCAGTAAGAAGTCAGATGCCCTGCTTTACTTCTCACCAAGAGAAGGGAGCGACTTTCTAAGTCCAAGCCAGACAAGAGGAAGAGGTTTGGTCAGCTCTACTTTAGAGCATATCTTACTCATGTGGCCCGGCCCCAAAGCCCCCGCCTCCCTCACCTCTCCTGTCTGATTGGCCAAGCTCAAGTGATAGCTCTTTATCTAATTCATGGAAAAGAAGAGGGTAAGATACTTACACTGATTAGACTTTTTGTAGAGCTGAGTAGAGCTGGGCAGAGCTGGGCAGAGCTGGACTTAGGATCTATCCTTTACCAGACATGGGTCCTTACGAGAGAGAAGCCTGTGGAGACCTGGTGTACTGTGAAAAAGACAGACATAGAGGACATGTGTGAAGCCTTGCTGATGAAGAGGAAGACAGTTAAAACTGAGTTCAAAGATGCATAAAAATCAGACAGTGGGCAAGGTCAGGGAAGAAAGGCAGAGCAGGAAAAGGGGATGGACTGCGTGGGTCAGGGTAGGTCTCCATCAGGATGACAAAAGCTATGTTATTTCCTCACACACATCTTGCATTTCTTTTGGGAACAGAAGACAACTATTAAGAATGTCAGCAAGATTGGGCAGATACAGCTAATCTTGATGAATTTGCAGATCAAATGAGGAACCAGCAACACTGGCTCTTATGTAGTGAAGAACCAAAACAGTTTTGCGAAAGGGAGTGGGTTTGATGGGTGAGGCAGTTAGAGAGGGAGGGACTTCCTCTCTCAGCTGATGATGCCAATATTAATAAAGTACTTCTCCCTGTTCTGGTTACCCACCATGAAATGGGAAAACAAGTCTTACTACTAGGCCAGCTGAAGAGAGGATTTTGAAGATAGTCTTTATCTGGTTATTAATATCCCTGCAAAGTATGCTATAGAGACATAAAATCTTATTTTTCAGCCCAGTCTATCAGCTTCTAAAGGGTTCTCATGTCTCCACAAGCACACAGAAAAATATTTCAGTGATTTCTTCCTCATGTCATGTCTCCCTCCTCCTCCTCCTCCTCCTCCTCCTCCTCCTCCTCCTCCTCCTCCTCCTCCTCCTCCTCTTTCTCCTCCTCCTCCTACTCCTCCTGTTAACGTACAGAGAGCCCACACACAGATAAACACAGAAAGGATCCCATTCTTAGTATATCTTTCCACTCCAAAGCTCCAGAGATTTAGTCATCATGAAAGAGAGAAGAAGCAAGCATCCAGCATTGCAGACAGAAGCTCTGGGGTAAATGGAGAATATTTACAACTCTGATCAGATGAGGAGAGAAAGCATTCACAGGCTCATATACACACATAGTAAAAAGAACACGATACATCGAAACAGAATGAATCGTGAAGTCAACTAAATATTAGGGCTTTTAGGGAAAGATAGAATAAACCACATTTCAAATTGCTGGAATGATTCTCCTGTCAGTAGGAACAGGATCCTGAACGAGAGACAGGTCCTAGAATGCTGCCTGTGCCATCATCGTGCTAACATGATGTAAAATCTTGCATACATCACACTCTCTAGTTTCTTTTCTGAAAACAGAATGCCAGAAGGCTCCTGAGGCTCCTGAGAGGGGTCTGCGGCTAATGAGATTTACCACCATTCTGAGAGACATCTTGTCTACCATGCAGCATCCTGAGGTTCCATGAAGCAGCCACACAACCTATTAGGAAGATGAATCTGATGTGGTTGTCAAGCCTTTCAATGGACGTGAGTACTTCTATAGACCCAAGTGAGGTTGTGCTGGACCTAGGAGCCAGGCTAGGTTATATATCTTGATTTTTACTGCAAGACCTCATGGTTTATTTACAAATCCTAAATTCTTTCACTTCCAGTTTTAAAAATTTTGGCCTGAGCATTTTATCCACAGCATAACACCTTTAAGGAAACTCTCCCACAGGCCTGCTGGTTCCATGGAGTGGAAAATTGCAACATAGTTTACAAGACAGTGAAAACCCAGCAGCAGTCCAAGATATCAGCTCCAGAAAGCTACAGTAACTGTCTTGGGACTAGAAAGAATGATTAAACAGTTTCCAGGCCAGCAAGAAGCATCTGTCTTTTGTCATTTTCCCCAGGCAACATAAAATGTGCGGAGGAAGGCAGCCATGCCAGCAGGGGTGAGGGAGGTCAGTTGTTGGTAACATTTTCCACTGTTCCCTTACAACTGAAACCTCAAATCCCATTACAGTCCAACTGCCTGTCAGCTATGATACTGACCGATGCAAGCCAAAGTGGCCCATCCCTTTCCATCAAAAAAATAGGAAAAAGTTGTAAAGGCACAGTTTTACAAGATAGGGACTATTAATGCCCAACACATGTGAAATAATGTTCAGCCTACACATTAATAATCAAGGTAGTGGCAAATTTAAACTTATAATTTTTATGAATCAAATTATACTATTAATAATTTTGGTGGAATCCACAGTTGAGAGAAGGAAAAGGACACTCAGCATGTTATGAAAATACAGGTAAAGAGAGCAGAGAGCAGTCTGGGCTCCCAGTCTCACCTTCAGGATGTATTGAGTGCAACCATTCACATGCACTAGAGGAAACTGCTACAGCATTATTTATAACAGCAAAAGGGGGAGCAGCCGGGGATCGATCTCAGAATTACTCATATCATTTTTTTAAAAGAAGCATTCAATGTTATGAAGTAACCATAAAATATTTTTCATTGCTACTTTGTAACTGTAATTTTGCTACTGTTATGAACTGCAATGTAAATATCTGTGATTTAGGTGACCCCTGGGAAGGGTCCTTCAACCCCCAGGTTGATAGCCAATGGGATAGAGGCTACCAAGGGAAGACTTCAAATATAGTTGATGTTGCTGACCAATATGACCTGCAAGAAGCTATTTTCTTACTTCATTTTTTTCTCCACATAGGTCATTCTCTGGCCTACCTACAGATCTATTTAGCAGCCTAACAATATCAGAACTTATGAAAGTTTGTAATTAAAATTTAATTAAAGCCATATGAGAAGAAAAATGAAGCATCCAAGATCTTCCCTGGATATGTCTCCTTAATTAGTTTGGAAAACAACATAAAGTCTGATATTTATGACTAACTCATACACTTTTATATCTAGTTTTGATTCCAAGCACATTATGGTGTGTGCAGAATTAATTCTCTCTTCTTCGTGCTCCTTCTTTAACTGGGGAGGCTTTAAAATTATTTTTTTCTTTTCTAGATGCTTCTGTTCTTGAAGTTTGGGAAAGATTTTGAAATTATATTTAGCATGATAATAAACATGGTTCTGAGCATAAACCTACAGAAGGGAAAGTGTGTAGACTAAGGTCCATTTAGTTTGTAAATCACTAACAGTTGAGAACCCCAAGCTGCTGGTACCCATTGATGCTCCTGCCTATAATGAGTGAGAGTCTGTGCCCTTTAATCTTAGTCTTTCCATATCAAAACTCATCTTTTTCTTTCCCATTGAGTTGTAGCTTAGAAGACAGATCTGGTCAGAATGAGACACTTCCTATTAACAACAGATATTTTTGATGTTTCTGACTCTTCTCATGTGGCTTCTGTTCCACCCCTTATGATGCAGTAAGCATATGGTGATAGTGTGAATCTTTTTTTTCAGGAATCTTTTTCAACTGAAATCAACTTGGAATCAATCTTCACTGAAAGATCCTTTTTATGACTCTGTCAGAGTTGTCAGAATGAAATGAAACATTAGAAAATTAAGGAGATTTGCAGCATTATTTGGCAGATCAGTGAGCTTTTAAAACACTAGTTTCACTTTGCTTAGAATTAAAAGGAGTTGTGCGGTTTGAGGTATAGGTCTTAGGCTCTGAGATGCTCTGAGATGCATCTTCACTCTTGTTTCTATGTAACTCCACTTAGTTTGACTGAGTCACTATGAATTCTACTGCTGTCATAAAATCAGTGAAGAATGAAGATAATTTGTGTGAATTTTTCCTACTTAGCCATTTGGGCTGATGTCACAGAATAACTCTAGTTATTACAAATGAAAAAAATATAATACAATTCTGGTAGCCAAGAATGTCTCAAGAGTCTCTCTCTCTCTCTCTCTCTCTCTCTCTCTCTCTCTCTCTCTCTCTCTCTCTCTCTTCAAGAGGCCCCCCACTTTATGGTATGATCAATTTCTTAATGCTCTTTCTAAACTATCACTTTTGGAGGTTAAAATTTCAACATATGGCCATGAGGTGGTGGCACACCCACACCTTTAATCCCAGGACTTGGGAGGCAGGATTAGGTGAATCTGCGAGCTCAAAACCAGGGTAGTCTACAGAGCTTAGCCCTAGGATAGCATGAGCAGTTACACTGAGAAACCAACAATGTCTCAAAAAACAAAAAAGACACACAGACGCACACAGATACATGACACACACACAGAGG
>CM052713.1:35624815-35649294 GCA_028551405.1 Uromys caudimaculatus
ATGTTACAATAATGTTTTCATCTGCTTCACAATCAGGAACACTGAAGTTTCAATGGAAGTGGTAGAGTACAGGCTGTAGCACAGAGCCCCTCCATAATACTCTTCCCTTCTAGATTTGCTTCTTCAAGGGAACTGGGAAGAAGAAGAGAAGGAGGAAGTGGAATTGTTCTGGAATGAGAAATCTCCAGAAGGAACAGGAAATTTACTTCACAATCAGTAAAGAAAGTTCGTTCATAAATTATAAGACCCTACTTCTGAAGACGCAGCACACCTTGGATGCATCATACAGAGAAAGCTGTCTGGGACTAAGTTAGAATCTTCCTCATTACTGGCTAGTTTTCATATTCCCAGAACGTCTGATATAGAATAATGGGGGAGAATTGCAATCTTGTAGAAAACAAAGGAACATTTTTATGAACCACCAGATATAGTTGATAAATTAGGTTATTTAGCTACTCTAATATATTATAGAGGGTCCAAAAGGAGTTGATGATGAATCCCTTCACTTTGAGACTGACTGAAGGGAGAAAGGATGCTTCTTTTTAAACTCTGCTTTATTCTTATTTCCTATTTTGAACCTCTAATTCTTCAAAATGGCAGTCTCCTGGCATGAAAGAATGGCGCTGAGGGATGCATCACATGTTCCTAGAGGGGAAAAACACTGCCCTCTTCTTTAGTATGTCTTGTGACAGCCTGGCATACAGGATGAACAACAATTACTTTTTGAATAAACGTGTTGAGCAGGCATCTAAAGTCTCTGCTAAAAATAAAAATTGGCCTTGTCTC
Source organism: Uromys caudimaculatus (assembly GCA_028551405.1). NCBI lineage: Eukaryota > Metazoa > Chordata > Mammalia > Rodentia > Muridae > Uromys > Uromys caudimaculatus. The sequence goes on from CM052713.1 coordinate 35,625,602, forward strand.
CATGCGTTTACCTCTGTGGTCTCATTGTGAGTATATGTTTCATATCTTAGGCTGTTTGAGACATGTGGTCTGGTTTAATATTTTTAACAAACTGAAAAGGAAAAAAGCAACCAAAAACCTTAAAGAATTTGCCTAAGAACTGCAGTTGAACACATGCAGACTGTGAAGTGACCAAACTGTAGACTCAAGAATAACTAAGATTTATTCAGTGAAGATATGTAGCCCATGACTACGCAATGTACTCTTACTATGTATCTTACCCAGAAAGGAACCAAGACCATGGTGCCAAGTATCGTTAGCACATTTAGGTTTTCCCCCATCCTTTTTTGGTGTAAAAATTTGAAGATCTCAAAGCCAAGATTTACTACCATCTCTGTATGGGGTGTAGATACAACTCCTGTTTGTTGAAGTTTAGGATTCAGGTAAACCATTTGGTTCTTTGTACTGGCTAAGAAAGGTACTGGCAGACAAAACAAGATGACTTTTCAAATCCAGAGTTCAAGTATTGCTGAGTTCTGAGTGCAGAAAAGTGCAGTGTTTAAAAAAAACAAAAGCAAATCAAAGGAAAGCTTGAAGCCCTTCTACTGCTGAGAAGGGTTCCGGCAGTCATAACAGCTCAATGCAAGCATGTTCACCTATCTGTACTCAACATGGCAATGCCATCATGTGTGTTACTTGACTTTCTGTAGCAGTGATAAAATCCCTAAGAAAATCAACTTAATGAAATGTTTTGGCTTCCAGTATCAGAAGGTTTCACAGTCACTGGCCCTGTTGATCTGGGCTTATGACAGGTATCATATGTCACAACGGTAAGACCATATGGTAAAGGCAGACTGTGTACTTATGTCAGCTAGAAAGGGGGCAGGTACAAATGAACACAGGAATCCCTAATTCCTTTTCTTTCTTTTTTTTCCCAAGAGAGCAAAGGTTCCTTTTTTTTATTTATTTAGTTAAATGGTGAATATTCACAATGGTTAAAAAGGATGGAGCCTTTATATTGCTAATTTTTTTAAAAAAGGAAAGATCTTGGGTAAAGAAGCTCAACACATGAGTTTGCATAAACACACACACACACACACACACACACACACACACACACAGAGAGAGAGAGAGAGAGAGAGAGAGAGAGAGAGAGAGAGAGAGATTCTCTGATGACCTCTAAGTGATTGGCAGATCTCTGTTCTAAAAGTTGACTGAATAGAGGAACGAAATTGAGCTGTCACATGAGGATTTAGAGTAAGTTAGTACAAAGGGTTGTATTAAATTTTAAGTAGGAAATTTATAATGTATTAAATAATAATTGTGTTTAAGAATTAATGCCGTGGTGCTCAGTTATGTCTAATACTTACTTCTCTTGAAGTATTGTTTAAAGATCAACCCTTTAAAGACATGCTTAGCTCTGTAAGTAACGCCCGTATTTTAAAATCAGTGGTTTTTTTTTTGAAGAATGGAATACTGTGTGGAGGTCCTAATTCCTTTTCAAGTTACCATCCTGAATCCACTGTGTTCTACTTTTTAAAGGTTGCATCACCCCCAATAGCACAACAGGCTGGGAATTAAGCATTTAGCCTATGGACCTTTGAAGGTGCATGTAGAGCCAAACCATAAATAAGCATCCATGAAATTCTTACCTGCCAAGCAAGTGGACAGAAAGTATTCAGAATATATTATTGAACTTAGGATGTTTTAAGTCTCTTTATTTTTCTCATAGCACAGTATAAATATGAAGAAGAACCTTCAGTTTAATATGCCATCTTAAATTACTTTATGAATAAAGATGAAGTTCTGACAATGGTTTGACAGTAACCCTGTGTTCTTTTCCTTTTAGTAGATTATCAGGGGAAACTGCTAGAATTTGTTTACAAAATACGCTCACCACAGAAACCATATAGGCTAATGCAAGGCACCTCAACTGAAACCACAGGTTTCTTTAGTCCCATGCTCCATCTTAGTCTGCTAAGCTGTGAAGTACAGAGGTTAGATGAACTAATTCTTCTCTGAGGGTCTAGGCTTTCATGCAAAAGTAAGATTACAAACATGCACCTAGAAGGAAAATCTGAACCCAAAGATTATGGTATTTAGATTTGATTTTCATAGCTGGGGATGGTGGTACATTCCTATAATCCCTGTACAGGGGAGGGGGATGGTGAATTTGAGGATAGCCTGGACTACACAGGGAGATCCAATCTCAAAAACAACAACAACAACAACAACAACAACAACAACAACAACAATCACCCAACATTGTAGGGCTTCTTCAGCTCTATAGTGTAGAGAAGAGTGTCTCTCACTTAATTACAACAGTGATATGGAATTAGATATTTTCTTGGCAATTTTTTTGTTAACACAAATTGCTGCAAAATACTTACATTATTATTTGTTGGTTAAATAAAACTAAAAGTGGGCAAAGCTCCTTTTCCAAAATTTTACTATATTCAAAAGATTTAATTAAACAAACAATAGCTTCTATGTAGGAATATGCAAATTACTGAAAACAATAAAGTTGAAAAAGGACTTACTACATGTTAAAGGGATCTTATGAAAGTAAAAGTACATAAAGATCTTTTACTTTCAGTTTGTCATGTGGTGGATTAAATTGATGGATTTTTTTATATTGAACCATCCCTTCATCTCTGGGATGAAGCCTACTTGATCATGGTGTATGATGTTCTTGATTCTTGGAACTGGTATGCAAGCATTTTATTGAGGATTTTTGCATCAATGTTCATGAAGGAAATAGGTCTGAATTTTTTTTTCTTTGTTGAGTTTTTGTGTGGTTTAGGTGTCAGAGTGACTGTGGACTCATAAATGAATTGGGCAATTTTCCTTCTGTTTCAGTTTTGTGGAATAGTTTGAGAAGTATTGGTATTAGCTCTTCTTTGAAAGTCTGGTAGAATTATGTATTAAAATCATCTGGCCCTGGGCTTTTTTTTTTTTTTTTTTTTTTTTTTTGTTGGGAGACTTTTGATGGCTACTTTTATTTCCATAAGAGTTATACATCTATTTAAATAGTTTACCTGATCTTGATTTAGCTTTGGTAAGTGACATCTATCAGGAAAATCATTCATTTCATTTAGATTTTCCAATTTTGTGGAGTACAAATGACTCTTTAGATTTCCTCATTGTCTGTTATTATTTCTCCCTTTTCATTTCTTATTTTGTTTATTTGGGTGCTGTCTCTCTGTCTTTTGGTTACTTTGGCTAAGCGTTGTTGATTTTCTCAAAGAAACAGCTCTTGGTTTTGTTGATTCTTTGTATTGTTTTTCTTTGTCTCTAATCGATTAATTTCAGCCCTCAGTTTGATTATTTCCTGCTGTTTATTCCTTTTGGGTGTGTTTGCTTCTTTTGTTAGGCTTTCAGGTGTGCTGTCAAGTTGATAGTATGGGATCTCTCCAATTTCTTTATGAAGGCAGTTAGTGCTATAAACTTTCCTCTTAAGACTGCTTTCCTTGTGTCCCATAAGTTTGAGTATGTTGTGCCTTCATTTTGACTGAATTCTAGAAAGTTTTTAACTTCTTTCTTTCTGTTTCCCCCTATACATTTGTTATTGAGTAGAGAGTTGTTCAGTTTCCAAGAGTCTGTAGGTTTTCTATTGTTTCTGTTGTTGTTGAAGCTCAGCCTTAGTCCACGGCTGTCTGATAAAGTACAAGAGGACATTTGATTTTCTTGTCTCTGCTGAGCCTTGCTTTGGGACCAAGTATACGGTCAATTTTGAAGGAGGTTTATAAAGTACTGAGAAGAAGGTGTATTCTTTTGTATTTGAGTGAAATGTTCTGTGGATATCTGTTAGGTCTATTTAGTTCAAAATGTCTGTTAGTTTCATTTATCTCTCTGTTCAGTTTCTGTCCATTAATGAGAGTGGAGTTCCATGTGTGATTTAAATTCTGTACTGCTGCTTTTATGAATGTGAGTACCTTTGCATTTGGGTCATAGATGTTCAAAATTGAAAAGTCATCTTGGTGGATATTTTTCCCTTTGATGAATATGAAATGTCCTTCTCCAGCTCTTTTCATTAATTTTGACTGAAAGTCTTTTTTTATTAGATATTAGAATGGATACTCCAGCAAGAGTGGGGGGACACAAATAGAAGGAATTTAGGTCATTGTCGCATGCTCAGGAAGTGGATATTGGGATCCTAGCCTTACCTCTACTCTTTCTTCCCCAGGTTCAATAAGGTAAACACCTAGCTTTAGCTTACAATCCTACACATTAATATACTGCGCACTACAGGCCAACATGAACAGAAACCTTTATAATCACGGGTCCTTTCAAAAAAGACCCTTTCTTGGGTATTTTCTCATAGCAATAGAAAACTGATGAATGAAAACCTGATTAAAAAAAGAATCAGTACATTATACTATAGGGCAGAAAACAACAATTAAAAATGAAAGGTAGATATCTGTAAAATGATGTATAACTGTCTCTAAAAATATGACAGAGGGGAAAAACTAGTTATAAAATCACTTAAGTAGTTTTTTTTGATGAATACCCATTAAAGTGAACATCTCTCATATTATGTGTTTTGGAAAAAAACATTTTAGAACGTTCACAGTTAATTCGTAACAGTAGTCACCTTTGAGAAAGCAGAGGCAATAAAGAAGACTTAAGCTTTATCTGTTCAGTATTAAAATTTTTAGTAAGAATGTATTCACAGGGCTGGTGAGATGGCTCTGTGGTTAAAGCACTTGCCATGCATGGCTGGCGACCCAAGTTTGAGACCCAGAAACCATGCAAAAAGCTGTGTGGTGGTGTGCATATGGAATCCAAGCATACCTAGCAAGGAAAAAAAGGCAGGAAAAGTGCACAGAGGATCATGGCTCACTTAGCCTGGAGTATGCAACATGGCAGAAGAGAGAGACCCTGCCTCAGGTAGAGGGAGAGAATGGAGTGCTGAATGTTGTCTGAACTCTACACAGCCATCATGGTACACGGGGTTTCATTCTCTCACAAACACACACACTCTCTCTGTCTCTGTCTCTGTCTCTCTGTCTCTCTGTCTCTCTGTCTCTCTGTCTCTCTCTCTCTCTCTCTCTCTCTCTCTCTCTCTCTCTCTGTGTGTGTATGTGCTGTCTCCCTCTCTGTCACATATGGATATACATACACAAATAGTAAAAATTTAAAAAGTATGCATGATGTTTTTACTTAGACATTAAGGAGAGTTGTTTTAATTTTTTTAATAATTGAAGATCATATGGCCAATTACTTCAAATATTTACTCTTTAATGAAGCTAAAATCTGAGTTATTTTCTAGCAGTCTATGTTATTTAAGCTTTATGCATATCCCATGTGTTAGACTGCCACCCAGATGATTGATATGAACTTCTGAAGAACCTGGGATTTCCTGTGTCTTGTTTAATTCACCCAACAGTGAGACACACCACTTGGCCTTGAAATTCTTCAATGCCTCAAGTGTTCAGAAATTGTGACTCACTCTGTTCCAGGGAAGGGAGCTTGAGGACTTCTATGGTGGCAGAATTCTTCCATCTCATTAAACTTAAAAGCACAAGGTTAGAGAAGCCACTGCCTCTTCTCCATAGGTAGATATTTAACTTAACCACAGTTTGTATATGGGCAGAGCAGATTAAAATTCCAGAGCCTGGTTATAATTCTTCCACTGGAATATGCTAAAAAGCCTATCCTTTTCATCAAATGTTAGCAATTTGGGAAAATACAACCACAAGCTTAACAGTGGTTGCTACTTTTAGTAACAGAAAAAAATAATGAAAAGGAAAATGAATGTTGACAACACACAGTGTGATAAAAAACCAGAAAGGACAAGATATTTTTCACATTAAGAAAATAAGAATCACAGACAGTGAGATGGCTCAGTGGGTAAAGGTGATTGCCACCAAACTGGAAGACCTGAGTTCTAGCCCTTGGACCAACTGGTAGAAGGGGGAGAAAAGTTGTGTTCTCTCTCCTCCCTCTCTCTCTCCTCCCCCTCTCTCCCTCTCTTTCCCTCCTTTTCTCTCTCTTTCTCTGAAGAATGAAACAAAGTAAATGTATACATAAAATTTTAAAAGAACTAAAAGAGTTGGGAAAATTTGTCTGAAGATATCCTTCAATTTAGTTTTCCTTTGATTTCAAGTCTAACATCCTCTTGTAGTTGGCTATGATCTCTGTCCCCTTGAAACTAAGAGCTTAAGTTTCAAGACACATCCAAGTTCATCTACTGGGTCAGCTAATATGCTGCCTAATATTTACTTTACCAAGCATCTGGCTCTATTCCACATTCTTTCATAATATTTTCTTAAATCCTATCAGAACCCTGAGTTAGTACTCTGTCTCCCACATGAAGGAGTGAAGCAGTTTGCTTATGTCATCTCACCAGGAATTAGTAGACTGAACATTCAAACCTGTAACTTTCAGCTCACCTAACTGCCTGTCCTTCTGAGGTTGGGGTTTTACCAACACCAAGGGCTCCTTTCCTTCAGCAGACAATGAAACCCTTGAACAAAGTTCACCCTCAAATAGACACACACCTTTCAGTCTGGGTTAACTAGTCTTAAGACATTTGTCAAGCAAATCAGTATGGTTTAGGGTGTTTTTATATATGACTGGGAGCCATCTGGTCACATTAGGAAAATAAACCATTTCTAAATAATGTCATGTGTGAACCAACAAGAGCCCCATTTTCTCACTTCTTCTCATGCCCCCCTCCAGCCTTTTCTGCTCCCCCTTTACTGCCCTGAGTAATTTGTTTTTAATAATGTCTGAGAACGCTGAGGTAATGGTCTCCCCACTTCAACTTATGCTTTTAAGGAAAGAATCATTACTAAATAGAGCGTACTCTTTTATTTTGACTTGGTATTTGGAAAGAACTAGAAAAATTGGCCAGGCATTGCACAAGACTGTGGCTGCCATATGTTGCAGGAAAACAAATTGAATGCAAATACTTAATAGCAGGGTGAATCTAAAAGTGGCAGATAGACAGTAGACAGGAAGTTGAAAGAAAACAAGAAAGCACATCAGGAAAGACTGTTTTTTGGGGGGCTGGTGATTTACAAAACTCCTGACCTTGCTGTATATAAAAGCTTACTGTGTGTAGGCACCTCACATGAAGTAACCAATTCCACCCTTATTCAAAAATCCTTCTTAGAAGGACTGTCTTTTTAGTTTTGTCATATAAATAAATAATCTAAAGTTAAAATAGAATTCACGCCCAAATCTTGTTCTGTTTTTAAAGGAATTGTGTTCTTCCCTCTTTAGGAGATGGTGGTGCTCAGTCAGTGGGCTTCCCAGTGTTGGGGAAGCAAACCATAGTCTGGGCATCTGGAATCAGGACTACAGCTGTTGCCTAACTCAGATGCTCACAATTTATTTCTTGGTCATCTGGTACCCACTACCATTGACTGTATCTGGATAACTTTGTCTGATTTCACAAAGAGTAGTCAAGACCATTGGGGCGGATAATTTCCATCACTCTCTAGAAGTTCAAACTAATTTTGAACACATTTGCTTGGTTTCTGATCTCTGGTTTCTGCATCGGAAATGTGACAGTTGCTAACTTAGTCATGACCTTTACTGGAGGTTAGGAGAGATTGTATATGCACAGTGCCTTCACATTCAGTTAATGGTGATTCATTAGTGATGGTGTGGCCCAAGGAAATCCTCCTCCCACTGAAGAATGCTTTAATATCTTGCAATTTAATTTTACAAAGAAAATATGTCTCCATCCTCTGTTAAGAGCCTCTATTAAGGCTCTTTGTGGAGGCCCAAAGATTTCTCTGGAAAAGTTATAGCTCTGTAAAGAAACTGGCATCTTCTCTTCCTTCTTACCAAACAAAACTGTTGGTCTGACCAGGCTGCTGAGCTACATAAGAACATGCTACCTTAGGCTGGGCCCTGAAAAACAGTAGAACTAGAAACGATAACTTGTTCCCACTGAGAAGACAGAGCTAACCCAGGTTGACCTTGGCAGAAAATTTTGTTTGGCCACAATGTTTTTCAAAGCTACAGAACACTCTAGTTCTTTCGCTTTATACAATGTGCTTATTCTTAGCTTTCCCCTGCTCTATATTAAAGTGTCTACCCCACAGACAGTGCTAACACACACACAAACACACAGAAACACACCCAATATACACAGTAGTGCTTAAATAGAGCTAGTCTGTAAATAGAAAGGGACTTTTTATAAAATAATGGGGATGAGTTTAGATTTTATTTTCAGCTATGAACTACTTGGTTCTCCTGGAGATACCTACTTCTAGAGTTTCCCAAATACCTAGTTTTTCTGATGGGACTCAGAACCTCTTTATGTTGGGGCATTTTATACTTCTTTCATCTAGCACTGACAGATAAATCTAAAGAGGTCTTGGTGAGGTAGACACATGAACGGGCTGAAAATGAGCACAGACAGCCAGAAATCTGAGTTTGGAATCATGAAATATACAACTCATCACTTGAGGAACCTGATGCAGTCCCTCTGATCCCAAGTTTATATACAAGAAGAGTCTGAACAGATGCTAGAGACTAGAGAGTAAGGGCCACTGCTGACTAGTGCAAAGTGATGTTAAACAACATGTCCTATTAAAAAAAATACAACCTGAACCTGAGGATGTATCCTGGGTGGTAGAATGTTCTCCTAGCATGCATGAAACTGTATAAACAGACCATGGTGGCATATGTGTGTGTGTGTGTGTGTGTGTGTGTGTGTGTGTGTGTGTGTGTGTGACACACACACATATAAGATTTCCATAATCCCATCACATGCCAGAGTTTAGGTTCCAGAAGGACCAGCCCAGTAGGTGAATGTGTCCAGTTAGGGACGTCATGTCACAGGTAACCTGTGCCCAGTGTCAAGGAAGCAGCAGTACTTGGTACCTCATTTTCCCTTTTCTGGGGTGCCCGTAAACAAGCAGCAGGAGGTAAGTGTGAGGGCTCCTGTTTCTCCCTCCCCTTGCTGCTATTTTTGCAAAGGCCACTGCTGCTTCTTTCAGGAGCCAGGTAGACCAGGGATGCCTTTGGTTTGCTGACTCAGGGTCATTTCTGGTGTTCTTCTGGAGGTTGGTGGGTGGGGCAGGAAAAGGTCTCCCAGATGTTTACTTCTCAGAAAAGCTTTGAGACCAGAGTCCTGGCAGGCTAGTCCCAGCTCCCACTGGGTGAGCAGGGTGAGTGGGGACACAGAACAGCTCAACAGGGAAGGTGGGCATATCCAGCCTTAGGAGGCAACATGAGATTCCAAAGTTGCTCTGCAGGATCCTTTCGTCATGGTGAGACGCTCAGCTTGGAGTGCTCTACTGACATGAAGGGAAAGCACTGGGAAATGGTGAGAAGTGTGTCTCTAACAACAAGCATGAGCTCAATATTTTCTCAAGCTCACTGTGCTTCAAACTCTAGTTTCTGTAGAGATGTCATTGTGAGACCAGAGAAGGCCAGGGGACCCATTTTTAAAGATTATATTGTTTAGACTGGAAGTACCAAAATTTTAAACAATCATGGCCATACATGAGGATCCTGTTAAATACAGATATAGAGGTGTTTTGCTGAGACACCTTCATGCTTTCTTTGTATATCTTCATCTCTCCCAGAGGAAGAATTTGCTTGGGTAGAAAAGTGTGCTGTGGATACAGAAAGCAAACATTACCACCAGCAATGGTTCTTTCTGGGTTTTATGCCTGGAAAGACTGAAGTACTTAATGGGGAGCAGTATATTAGAGTGAAAATTGTAGGTGGGAAAGAAGCGAATATTCTTTAAGAAGGGCAGTGTATTGGCTGGTTTTGTGTCAACTCGACACAAGCTGGAGTTATTATAGAGAAAGGAGCCTCTGTTGAGAAAATGCCTCCATGAGATCCAGGTATAAGGCATTTTCTCAATTAGTGATCAAGAGGGAGGGCCCCTAGTGGGTGGTACCATCACTGGGCTGGTAGTCTTGGATTCTATAAGAGAGCAAGCTGAGCAAGCCAGGGGAAGCAAGCCAGTATGTAACATCCTTCCATGATCTCTACATCAGTTCCTGCTTCCTGACCTGCTTGAGTTCCAGTCCTGACTTTCTTTGGTAATGAACGGCAATGTGGGAAGAGTAAGCTGAATAAACGCGTTCCTCCACAACTTGCTTCTTGGTCATGATGTTTTGTGCAGGAATAGAAACCCTGCCTAAGACAGGCAACTTCTGAGATTGCAGGCAGATGTGCTCATTCTCTGCACCATACAGAGACACAAGAAGGAACAGGAAACTCTGTCTAAGGAGTCTAAACATTTACACAAGCCCATACCTCAACTATGAGTTCTCTGTCAAGAGACACTACAGGGATACCTCAACATTGTTAACTGGGCATAGTGTCTCATAACCAAAGCTTGGTTTTTCAGGCTGCTGGAATTTAGCTGGAGACTAAAGAGCATCCTCTTCCCTCATAATCCAGGTGGACCTAAAGACCTTGAAGAAGCCACATCTATATTGACTGAGCACCATGCCATGACTGTGGAGAGATGGAATATAGAATGGAGCCAACATTTTCATAGGCTATCTACACTAGCCATTTACTTTCAACCTCTGCATCTGACCTCACATTCATTCCTGAGACAATTAGGCAAAGCTCCTGGAATGCACTGCTAAGCTTAGCAGACCTCTTGCCCCCACCAAGGCAAAGGCTAAGACTACTATAGCATCTGGAACATTTAGTGAAGATTTACCCAATTTTTTGTAGCCTAATTACCTATTGTCCCACCAATATATTTTTGAGTAAAAGTTCATGTGCCTTCTTCCATTAGTGGAGCATATTATTCAGGGCAAACTGAATCTGTGTTCCGGATCTTTGGTCATTCATATTTGGCTCATCCTAAATGATCTCTTATTCCTTTGGAGTGCAAGCTATGTTTTAGTGTCAATATCAGTAATGGCCAAAGTTGAATTTCTCTCATACCTTAGCAGAGGCTTGTCCAAAAATAAAACGTGTCCTCTATCTACTTAGCTTTAGTATTTGTAGGCCTGCAAAGTAAACTAGCAAAACCAATTTTGAGAGGCACGATGAATGATGAAAATTCAAAGAAAAATGTGGCTCAAGGCCATGGATGGAATTTGGAGCCAATATTCCATCTTAATAAGTGTTGGGTGACCCCTGAAGGCAAATTATGATTTCTTTGACACTTCTTTTTTCCCCTTGAAAAACATTGAGGATCTGCTGTCAAAACATCACAGCAGGTGAACATGTAGACATATTTACCACTCTGTGGGCTTTCTAGACTTCTGGCAGTTTCTGAATATAGCCTATTTCTTCTTTTTACTAATCTTAATGCCTCTGCACTTCCCTAAACCTCTAGCACCAAGACAGTTCTTAAGCAATGTTTTGTTTACTGCAGCTCTGGTATGGTATTGCTTCCCACAACACCTCTTCACCTCTTTTCCCTGAAGTCTCACTTTGGCTACGCAGACGAAGGGTGTTCTCCATTCTGTGAGAGTCAAGCATGGTTTGCTTTCCTCTATTGTTCTGAGTAATTCAGTTTCTCCTAAGTTCACAAGTCCTAAATCTTCAACAAGGTAAAAGGTCTACAGTGTCTGAGACGCCTTTCCCTCTAACAGTGGTTCTTAATTTGTGTGTTTTTACCCCTTTGGGGGTTCACATATCAGATATTCTGCATATCAGATATTTACATTATGATTTATAGCAATATAAAATTACAGTTTTGAAGTAGCAACAAAATAATTTTATGGTTGGAGTTGCCACAGCATGAGGAACTGTATTAAAGGGCTGCAGCATTAGGAAGACTGAGAACCACTGCCTTAGAGTACACTTAGTAAATAATTATTACTGCTGGAAAATGACTTGAATATCTTGCTCTAACCTACTCTCAAATTTGTCCTTTGTCTGTAGTTGATTCAGGTGCATTTTCCCATGTATATGGGCAGTATCTTAGAAAATGCTGGTCAATAAAGCCCCACCCCCCTGCCCCAGCTGATTACATACGAATCCAGCTAAATGTCAGTGTCACTTGCTGATTTGAAATACCAGGATGTTGGAAATTTCAGTGGTCACATGCTTCAGAGAAGGTGTTTTTCTATGGGGGTAAACAGAAAGGTCTGGTTTCCTTATATTCTGACATAGCCTATAATCACAATATGATTAAGCACACAGTAAGACCACATCTTTCTCGGTGAGTTAAAATTCCTCATGGAAAGAGGCTTTTACTCTTCTTTCAGAAGAGTCAGTTCTACAGCCTCTTTTCTTGGCAGCGTCTCCTACAAAATTATCCGTCATCGCACTATAAGGTTTGTGCTAGGGAGATGTAACTTGGATTTCTAAGGTGTGTCAATGGACAGAGAATGCAGAGGGATCTGACTTTTTCTTACTTTTTAAAAAATTAATTAATTAATTAATTTATTTATTTAATGTATGTGAATGCACTGTCGCTGTCTTCAGACATACCAAAAGAGGGCATCAGATCCCATTACAGATGGTTGTGAGCCACCATGTGGTTGCTGTGAATTGAACTCATGACCACTGGAAGAGCAGTCAGTGCTCTTAACCTCTGAGCCATTCCTCTAGCTCCCAGTAGATTTTCTTTAAGATCACATTTTTTTATATAGAAGTAGGAATAATTTTGAATTGGCTTGGAGAATTGGGGTAATTATGTGGACATAGGTCATCTGTTTTACTAGTTTGGTCTCTAGAGGATAAAGACAATATTAAATCTTTAATCTGTGGAGATCTACATTAAATGTGCTGTCCTAGCATTCGCTGCCTTTCTCAAACCTTCTGGGAAAACCACAAATACCATGTCCACAGTTGAGAATGAACTTGCTGGGCCGAGAGAATTGTATAAACTTGACAAATTTTTCTGCTTGCTTATTCTGCTTTCTGCCACAAAGAGTAGTCGAGTGTCTCACTCAGTATCCATGGAAGCACTCTTTGTGTATTATTTAATTATAAGTAGACTCCACAAAAAGGACAGATTTAATGATAAAATATGTGTGTATGTATGTGTGTTGTGTCAAAGTGTAGTGTTTTATCTTCTAATGAAGATAAAGTTCAGAATTTCTACTTCTATCATGTTCAACTTTCTGCATACAGAGGTCAGCACTGTTTAATATTAGAATATTACTTTCTTCCTAAAGATAATATAATTCCAAGGGACACTGAGCAAGCTGTTTATATTTCTGCATAACTGGGGGCTTGAACTTTATTTAATGGGATCTTTGGCTTCAGCATACTGTGAGGGGATGGATACTGTATCTGGAAAAGCTATGTGTCAGCCTTACAAAATAAACTTTGCATAAAGCTGTAGTTCCTCTGCTGGCTTAACCATAATTAGATATTAGACTCTAAAAACATCTGCAAAATATTTTCACATAACATAGACATGAACATATTCACAAGGAATCCAGGGGAGATATGTTGGTCTCTTTGATAAATACACTTTAAAGTTGATTAGACCTGCCTCTAATTCTGAAATAGTTGAAAATTTCCCTATTCTTTCTTCTATGAGTACTGGAAGTTTGTCGATGGTATATCAGTCAGGAAGAAGGTAATATATTTTCCATGTCAACCTGGATTAATGGAGAAAACGTGGGACTTTCATGGTTTGGTTATGGGGTTGGATTCAGCCTGATTTAACATCATGCCAAGAGAGCAAATAACAACCCAAGAGGGGATCGGACTTATCTCACTGTGCCTACGTATTGTGGAAGGATGGACAGGTTTTAATGAGATAGGCTCTGGATGGAAGAAGGTCTGTAGGGGCTCTGTGGGATCACAGAGAAGACAACGCCAATGCTGAGTTACAACCAGAAGGAAGAGAAGATGAAGTTGGTGGAATCCTCCAGCTTTCCCTTCCTCACTTTCTCTGGTGATTATATCTAGCTGAAGCCATTCAGCTATAGGATTTGGAAACAATATTTGCAGGCAAGAGTGCAACATAGAAGTATGGAATGACAGAGAAATGATCAGACCTTGAATTATATAAATTTATTTTTCCTACTTAATAAGGTAGACACTTATTGATGTTTTAGTTTCTGTATAAGTTAGCTCTCATTTACTGTAACAAAATACCTGAAAAAATAACAGTATTTGAGTGTTTAGTCTGTGTTTGGTTGATTTGTCCATTGCTTTTGGACCTGTGGTGAGTGTGGGGAGCAAATGAAGTCCTGAGTAGAAGTATATTATTGACTCGAGCATAACTGTGTCAAGCATTTCAATGCTGCAGACTCATGGGAATGCAAAGCCTTCCTCTTGTCTGCGTGTGGATGTTGACAGCATGTTCAGAGAGTATTAACCACAGCTTCTTCTTCCTGGATGCTTCTAGCTACTCAGGTTCCCTATAAGAATCTCAGATTAGTTAATCTGAGACTAGCTAAACGTGCTTCCTTGTTCAGCCGTGCACAACAAACCTGCATCAATTCAGATAAATAAATAAATGCTTCAAGTTTTCCTGCTGGGGCTGGTGCATCTCCATCAGAGTGCATGCCCACACAATCCAGCTTTCTCTCTGTGTTTCATACTCTGCTGGCTGGAAAGTAAAAAGAGGAATAGCCTGACATCCCACTGTCTCCTTTCAGGCATAGCCCCCAAAGACCTAACTTCTTTTTGCTAGGATCTTTGTCTAGGTTTCTAATATCTCCCAATAATGCCATGAACCAGGGGTTTAACTATTGATACAGGATCCTTTGAGGGACATTAAAAATCCAAACTAGAGTAGTGTCCTTGAAGGAAAGACATGAGATCCTGGCCATTTCCTAGGGCATCTGATCTGTCCCAGTACTATGTTTATATTTCAGATAGAAGCAAGAGAGACAGGAAGTTCAAACTGTGTGTCTGTTCCCATTGTTTGTGTGTCTATGGCTCCGTGACTGCAGAGCTACAAACTTGTACCAGGCACTGCTCTAGAAAGTTGAGATAACCGAGTAAACAAAACCACCAACAGTGTTAAACCCTTCATGCTACTGATGTTCTGGTTAAGACAGACAGTAGGAAATTATTAGCCTGTTGGGAGAAAATGGGTGCTAGGGACAAAACACACAGAGCTAATTGTACAGAATTAAGCTCCTCCAAAGATGTGACAATGTCTGTAATTTTATATAGAACAGTCAGTATACAGATCAGGATACAGACATGGTTCTATTCTTTCTATAAAAAGTCAGTCTAGATTTCCTCATATCACATGAGGCCATTCACTTCCCAACTGATCTGGTCAAATCCATAACACGCTATTAAGTTTAAAGCTTCTCTATCTTTGAAGTAGTAATAATTTTCTGTCTTTAAAGACTTTGTTCCAGACTGTTAATGAAAGGCTAAATTATTCAGAAAAAATTTAAGTTGCTTATATCATTATTTATAGTTTGATTAATTTCCGTGCATGTTTACTTTCTTTAAACTTTAAGAAAATTATTAACAATTCCAAAGATAGATGTGTTAATGCGAAGTTGCATGTAGCTGAAGACTTTCTATCCATTGACTTCATACTAAATTTATGCTTAAGCACATAATTTTTCTACTTAAAATCTGTTCTGCTAAATCCTATAAAGTATTTTCTTCATCAAAAAGGTGGTTCTATATGAAGACCGTATCTACTGTAAAGAGCATCCTGCCAACCTTGTGCCTGGGTATCTACCCCTTCTTTCTCATGCTCCAGTTGGCTTTCCAGTTGACTTTGCCACACTACATTGTGCATCTTGTTCTTACTCTCACTACTCACAACAGGTCCTGAGCTAGGCCAGAAGAGCTGCCCCACAGGTAAAACCCATGAATTTTTAAAAGGATATCCTGGGTTGAAAGCAATTGTTCTTTGTCCTAGAGCTATAAAGTGATCCTTACTGAAATCTAAACCGCAATATCCTCTAGTTCCCTTGGGTGTCTGCTTAGAGGATAGCCACTTTCTCTAAATTTTTTCTTAAAGATTTATTTACTTTATCTGCATGAGTGCTTTATGTACATGTATACCACAGACACACGATGTATCCATGGAGGCCAGGAGAGAGCATTAGATCCCCTAGAACTGGAATTACAAAGTCTGTGAATCACCACATGGATACTAGAAACAAACTGAGTCCTTTGCCAGAACAACAAATGCTCTTAAACCCCGAGTCATCTTTCCAGAATGAGAGCATCTCCCTTTTAGGACTTATTAAGAATTGTCTTAGTTGAGCCTGGAGATGTGATTAAGCACTTACTACTTGTTGCTCTTGCAGAGGACCTGGGTTCAATGCCCAGAACTACTTGCAACCATCTGTAACTCCATTTCCAGGGGATCCAAAGGCCTCTTCTGGCCGACACTAGCACCCAAGCATGCATTTGATACACAAATACATTCAAGCAAACACTTATAGACATAACACAACAGCTGTATTAGTTATCTTTCACACAACTGTGACAGAAGGCCTGAAATCATTTTAAAGAAGGAAGGATATATCTTGATTCACAGACTCAGGAAATATACATTTATTAACAGTGGGGGAAGATATGGTAGTCTAGCTCTATGGGGCAGAATTCTATTTGTTACACCTTGGAATACAGGAAGTAGAGATCTTGAGGTAGAATTGCAGAACCAGAACCAGATTATAACCTCAGGTCCTGCCCCCACAGTGATCCTCTTCCTCCAGTTAGGCAACCTCTCCTACAGGTTCCACAGTTTCCCAAAGCAGCACTACCATCTATGGACAAAGTGTGGGGACAAAGTGTCCAAAATGCATGAGGTTGTGGAGGACATTTCACATTGATGACACAACAGGAACATACTAGTAGTAAGTCAGGAGGGGTACTTACGCATTTGAAGTAATATGGAGATAAAAATCCAGGCAGCACAGAAACCTATCTGCTGGCCAAGCACTCCAGCAGTTGTATGCTGATGATAGAAAGAGGTTGCTGTTTCCACTGGTCACAGAAAAGACAAGTGGAGAAGTCGTTGGTGAGCTTGTAGGCATTGCTTCTTACAGTACCCAACTGTGAAATCTAGAAAGCACATTGCCAGAGTATTGCTTTGAGACAGCAAGAATTTTTATATGAATCAAAAGGCTAGAAAAAAAAAAGACTTCTGAAAAGAGAGGAGGTAGGAGAGACAGAGATCAGCAAAGTGCCCAGTGTGATACTGTGCGGCATGATTATGCAGTATTTTATTCCATGGAATTTAAGGAACTTGTAGAAAGAGGGACATTTTTTGCTGGAGTCCGTGTGTGTATTCTTAATGAATAATCACTATCTGATTGAGAGCAGTTCATTCCAGGCTTTACTAAAAGACATAAAACCATCATTGTGATGATCCAGCCTAAGGAATTACAGGCAGAATAAAGCTATTAGCTAACGGTAGTAGGTGGGTGATTGGGTGGGAGGTGGAATAACCTCATAGAGGTGGGGAAGGGGGAGCGGATAGGGGGTTTCCTAACAGGAGACCTGGAAAGGGGGAAAAGAAAGAAAGAAAGAAAGAAAGAAAGAAAGAAAGAAAGAAAGAAAGAAAGAAAGAAAGAAAGAAAGAAAGAAGGAAAATAAATTTACAATGGCAATAAATAAATAAATAAATAAAAGATCATTTTATACAATGAATGCACAGTTCTTACGCCATAAAGGACCAGGAAGACTCGAGACATAGAAAATAGCTTTTTCTGAGAGAGACTTAACAGTTTCCTCTCAACAAGGGAAATGGCAACAAAATAAATTTGGTGTACTTGTAGCTCTGAGATAAGATTAGCACTAGCTCAGAGGTCTGCAGGAGAAAGGCCTGCTGGTACTATGCAAAGACAGAGAAGCAACAGGAAGGCCTGGGGCAGACTCCCAGTGAAGAAGATGTCCTGCCTGACTTCCTTTCTTTAAAGTGATTGGATGAATGTGTTCCCAGGGAGAGGCAAACAAACAATGGAACCTTAAAATATAAAGGAGCCTTGGATGGTTATGTGATTTCCCTTTCAAACTGTAAGCCTGTTTATCAATTTGACTTTCTTTAGTAAGTCTACAGCATCATCCCTACTCCTGAGAACCCCTGGAGTAAAAAAAATAGAATCATAAGAAACATAGAGAGATATTTAGTGAGGTTTTCTTACAAACCACACCTCTCATCACCTCTCCCTTGATGCCACAAGTTAGTCCCAAAGCAAAGAACATTGTTGTCCCTGGCAGACAAATATTCATAGATTACCAGTGTCCACTGAAGTAAGGGCATCGTAACACTAATTGTTTTCTACTGTGAGAGACATTAGAGTGGCCAAGATGCTAGAGAAATGGGAATTCTCTTCAGCAGATACAGCTTTTCCAAATTAATAGTGAAGCCTACCCATCGGCCTGCAATGCTATGGCAAAGATGATCCAAAGTGAAGGGAGGTCTGGCTGGACCTAATAGAAACTTGGGGTGGGGGCAGGGAAGGATCTCTGATAGCAGTATTCTGTTCAATTCCATGTTCCTACCCTCCACGGGAAGCCAGAATTCTATCAGCCTTAGCTAATGGACTTTTTGGCATGAATCCTCTAAATCTAATTGAGTAGAATAGATGAGCTATGGATCTAACACTTCCCCCACTTGATGGAAACAGCTACAGTGGAAACCCACAAAGAAATCCAAGTGAGATCCCTACCTGAAACATGAGCAACAGTTAGGGTAGGCATGACTGAGTATGAATAAGGCAAATGAATGCACAGCATTATTGAACATATATTACAAGACCAAGCTAGGAGTTATCACTGTGTTCACCTCATCTAACCCCTTAAAACTCTGTAAAGTAACTCCCCTCCTTCTTTGGCAAGTGATACATGTGTCAAAGAAGTCAAGTGGATGTAGATGTCAAACAACTTTATTGTCCAAATCCACAGAAAATCAAATGGAATCACTTCTGTGGCTCCAAGTATATTGTATATAGACCCTTGAATGTGTCCTGTTTGCTTCAATCTCTGTGGCTTGAACTTCTATTCCTTTCCAACACCAGCATCCCACGCACACCACAGACATCTACTCAGTTCAGTCCTACTTGTCCTTTGTATCAGGATTCATTCTCGCTTCCTCAAAGAGTCCTTCCTGTCCTACACACCTTCTTAACCCCCCAGTTTCAGTTAGCTGCTCTCTGACATGTTTCCATTTCTCCATCACAGCGTCTGTTATCTTACTGAAGCTATCTATGTACTAGATGCTCTCCCTTGGCTACAGTCTCCATGAACCCAGAGCCAACACCTTAATTTTAACTTCATTTTCAGCAAGTATAAGAGGAACTGGTTCGCAGCAGAATTCCATAAGAGGTTTTGTGTTGACTGAGACACAGTGTTTAGAATTTAGGGGTAAATTAAGAAATAGACCATAAGCTATAGTTATTGGGGCTATCTCCCAGATGGCTGGCAGAAACTGGGACCCCTTATACCTGTTTCTTCTGAAAGTAAGGAAGGACTTTGGATGGGAAGTGAGAGCCCCACATTTGAACAGCTGTGGTGGCTTGAGTCTATAAGCCTGGGCTCCCAAAAACCCAGAAAGATACATTTACTGCAATCAACTTAATGCTGGTAAGAAGATCAAATTTCAGAACTGCCTCCCTTGGATGCCACGGGATGAAACTAGGTAAGGGGGAGAGGCCATAAGGAAAACCTGTACCAGAACCATCCACTGTGTACTCTAGAATTGGGTCTGAAACCTCAACTTCTTGTTGTTTTACTGACCATAACCTCTTCTACCCTCATTATAAGTGATCCCACCCAAAACTACCTCCAGCATTTCTTCAGCCTTGCCACTCTACGGTTTGCTCCCTATGTAGTTTATCCTTTCTGAGCAGCATCTCTCCTCGCTTCCTAAATGTTCATTGTTCTCCAGGCTATCATAACAACACACTCACCAACAGATGTGTTCTGAGAACCTCCTGGGTATAAGTGGATTGGTGCATCTAAAAATTATCAAGAAGAAAAGTAACAAGAAGCCAGCTGTGTTGGTACACATCTATAAGTCCATCTGCTGAAGAGTCCAAGGAGGAGGATTTAAGTTTATGGCCAGCCTGAGTAGTAACACAGACTCTGTCTCAAAAGAAAAGAGTAACAAGAAAGACTGACAGTACTTAAAACTGAGAAATCTGCTAGTACTTCAGATGATTGGTCTTCATTGTTGACTAGATTGGATCTATATTCACCTAGGAGATACCTTTCTGTATATATCTGTGATGGTCCCTCATCATTTTAACTAAGAAGAGAATAACTTTGGATATCATCAATATGGGTGGCACAATTTCATGAGCTTGGGTCTTGGAATGAGGACTATGTGAGGAAAAAAGAGAAAGCCAGCAAAGTAGCGGTTCTCAACCTGAACAACCCTGTCACAGGGGCTGCATATCAGATATCCTGCATATCAGAAACTTACAATTTATAACAGCAGCAAAAATATGGTTATAAAGTAGCAATAAAAAGAAATTTATGGTTAGGAGGTCACCACAACATGAGGAACTCTATAAAAAGAGTTGCAGCATTAAGAAGGTTGAGAACCACTACAGTAGATAATACGATTCATGTTTGTCCCAGACTACTAAGATGCAGGAAAGCAGCCATACAATGTCTGCCATCAAAGCAACATTTCACTATGCCTTCTCAGCATATTGTACCCCCTCAAGCTATAAACCAAACTAAGCTTTCCATCCCTTAAGTTGCTTGTCAGTTGTTTGATACCAGTAATGAGAAAAGTCATCTATGTATCCCGCTATTTGAATTTCCCTCCCCTATCTTCTGTTGTATTAAAGACTACAGGTAGGCAGATAACTTTCCGATGACAGCACAAAAACATACAGAAGCCAGGATGCTTCGCACAGTTGATACTCACAGCAGCTGCCTGTCCATTGTCTGGTTCAGGGCTTCATTCTCTGCTTCTGTCATCCCTCAGATTTCTACACCTTCATGAATCTCAGTTGATTTCCATTTCTAACAGCTTTAGCATAGCTGTAGTTTTGTTTTTGGAAGTGGAAACTCACTCTGTGTGAGGAACAGCTCAGTGGTGTGTAAGGAACAGATGATTTATTTGGTTTCTGTTTTTAAAATTCAATAAACGTTTCTGAGAAAGACATATACCCTACATAATTTTACTGACTTATTTCTCAAGAAAGAGAGCATACTTGAAGTTATTGAATTCTTCATCTAGATCTTAGACTTGTAACAGCTCTTAAACTTAGTATTTTTTTTTTAATTGAGGGTTTTGAGAGATGGCTCAGTGGTTAAGAGCTCCAGCTGCTCTTCCAAAGGTCGTGAGTTCAAATCCCAGCAACCACATGATAGCTCACAACCATCCATAATGAGATCTGACCCCCTCTTCTAGGGTGTCTGAAGACAGCTAATCCCCTCAACCACATGATGGCTCACAACCATCCATAATGAGACCTGACCCCCTCTTCTGGGGTGTCTGAAGACAGGTACAGCGAGCGAGGCCTGAGCGAGTGGGGCTGGAACGATTACAAGCCTGCCTATCAATCCAGGAATTTTTATTATCTTTATGAAGATATGAGTGTCAGGCTGGATATAAATGGTACATCTTATGAGATTGCCTGGAGTATACTCTAGATCTATACTTATAGTCCCTGGAAGCCCAAGACACATATTCTAAACATTCATCACACTTTAAATACCAAACATTTATCATATGCCCAAGTCCTTTAGTGTCTGTGGCTTCAATGTTTACACCCAAGGGGGTTTGCAGCCCCATGGAGGGAGTAACAGTGTCAACCGGCCAGACCCCCTGGAGCTCCCGGAGACTGGACCACCAACCACATGGAGGGACCCATGGTGCTGGCCACATATGTGTCAGAGGAGGGTCTTTTTGGCCATCAGTGGGAGGAGAGGCCCTTGGGCCTGAGGGTGTTAGATGCCCCAGTGTAGGGGAATGCTAGGGAAGGAAGATGGGAATGAGCAGGTGGGTAGGGGAGCACCCTCATAGAGGCAGGAGGATGGGGATGGGATAGGGGGTTTCTGAAGGGGAGACCTGGAAAGGAAAAAGATTTGAAATGTAAATAAAGTAAATATCCAAAATAATAATAATAATAATAATAATAATAATAATAATAAATAATAATAATAATAGGAACTGAGCCTAGAACCCTCACAGATAATGATGCTGTACTACCTTCTAGGGAAAATGTTGTAGGGTTCAGAGGGCAGCACAAACCCTCTCATTTATATTATCCTTTAAACTTTGATAAGACCGTTGACAACAAGAAGATTTGGTGATGCCCGTGTCTCCAGCTCCATCCTTTCACATTACCAGTTTGTAGGTCTTCAGAGCCCTGACACACTGCGGACCTGTCTCTCTTACAATATCTTTGCCTGGTACCCTAAGATGACATCATCCATCATTAATGGTGGCTCCCAGAAATAGGAATTTTTACCCAGGATAGGGATCTGGATGGCCATGACCTCTTATAGAGTAAGCCAGAGAACCCAAGGAATCACTCTGAGCCATGTGCCCATCTGAGGGTGATTTTGACTTTCTTTTGATGAACCTTGAAGGACTCAGGGCTCTGGGAGACATAATGGCACAGGCATTGGCAGCATGTCAGTGAGCTGTTTCTCCACCCAACTTGGACAAAAGTCTCTCAGACAGATGAAGTCAGTGGAACTTGAGGGAATACTCATAAAAATCTGTGCTTTCAGTGGCTGACAAAACATTTCCCAGAACCCTTAGGAACTCATGATGTGAACTTTGTGTAGTCATTCTGTGGTAAAAATTGGCAGTACATAGTGAAATCATGAGAGCCTACACCCTATGACCTAGCTAGTTCTCTCTGTAATGTACACCTCAGAGAAGCTCTGGCGTGCTTCATAAAGGGACATGTACAAGGTTGATCACTGCAGCCCAGACAAGGGAATAGTAGTCATGATAGTGCTACTTAGGTTTGGTTAATACCTGCTCATGACCTAGAAGTTGAGTTTTTCAGTGTTTAGAGACAACACTTGAGGTTTTTTCTTGCTGTTGGTGACTCTGCAGAGTCATGAAGAGTCGTGGAACATCATATGAACAGATGAACACATCTATAAGACATGGGGACTAACTTGACTTTTATATCGATTTTTTTAAATTAATTAATTTATTTTTTTTGATTATTTACATTTCCAATGTGTCTCCTATTTTAGGTCTCCTCTTTGGAAACCCCCTTTTCCCTATGCCTCCCCCGCCTCTATGAGAAAATTCCACCTCCCACCCACTCGCCCACCCATTCCCGTATTCCCACCTTGACATTCCCCTTTACTGGGGCCTCTAACACCCTCAGGCCCAAGGGCCTCTCCTCTCCCTGATGGCCAACGAGGCCATCCTCTGCCACATATGTGGTCCGAACCATGGGTCCCTTGATGTGTATTCTTTGGTTGGTGGTCCAAACTCCAGGATGATCGGGGGAGGGGGGGTAAGGTCAGTTGACACTGTTGCTCCTTCCATCGGGCTGCAAACTCCCTCAGCTCCTTCAGTCCTTTCTCCAACTCCTCCATCTGGGACCTCACTCTCAGTCCAGCGGTTACTGTAAAGTGAAACTTGGGCATTCTCAACTTTTGGCTAATATCGACTTATCAGTGAGTACATACCATGTTCGTTCTTTTGTGACTGAGTTACCTCACTCAGAATATTTTCAAGTTCCATCCATTTGCCTGCAAATTTCATTAAGTCATTGTTTTTAATAGCTGAGTTACTACTGTAGATGTACCACAATTTCTGTATCCATTCCTCTGCTGAGGGACATCTGGGTTGTTTCCAGCTCTGGCTATTATAAATATGGCTGCTATGAACATAGTGGAGCATGTGTCTTTATTACATGTTGGAGCATCTTCTGGGTATATGT
>CM052713.1:35649794-35677022 GCA_028551405.1 Uromys caudimaculatus
GATAGTGGGGTGTTGAAGTCTCCTATTATTATTGTGTGAGGTGCGATGTGTGCTTTGAGCTTTAGTAAGGTTTCTTTTATGAATGTGGGTGCTCTTGCATTTGGAGCATAGATGTTTAGAATTGAGAGTTCTTCTTGGTAGATTTTTCCTTTGATGAGTCTGAAGTGTCCTTCCTTATCTTTTTTGATGACTTTTGGGTGAAAGTCAATTTTATCCGATATTAGAATGGCTACTCTAGCCTGTTTCTTGGGACCATTTGCCTGCAATATTGTTTTCCAGCCCTTTACTCTGAGGTAGTGTTTGTCTTTATCACAGAGGTGTGTTTCCTGAATGCAGCAAAATGCTGGATCCTCTTTATGGATCCAGTTTGTCAGTCTATGTCTTTATATTGGGGAATTGAGTCCATTGATGTTAAGAGATATTAAGGAATAGTGATGCTTGGTTCCTGTTATTTTCAATGTAACTTTTAGGTTTGTGTTGCTGTCTTCTTTTCAGTTCGTCGAAAGATTACTTTCTTGTGTTTTCTCGAGTGTGGTTTCCCTCGTTGGGTTGACGTTTACCATTTAATATCCTTTGTAGGGCAGGGTTTGTGGAAACATATTGTATAAATTTGGCTTTGTCATAGAATATTTTGGTTTCACCATCTATGTTAATTGAGAGTTTTGCTGGGTATAGCAGCCTGGGTTGGCAGTTGTGTTCTCTTAGGTTCTGTATGAGTTCTGCTCAGGATCTTCTAGCTTTCATAGTCTCTGGTGAGAAGTCAGGTGTAATTCTGATAGGTCTGCCTTTATATGTTACTTGACCTTTTTCCCTTACTGCTTTTAATATTCTTTCCTTGTCTTGCGTATTTGGTGTTTTCACTATAATGTGGCAGGATGAATTTCTTTTCTGGTCCAATCTATTTCGTGTTCTGTAAGTTTCTTGTATGTTTATGTTCATCTCTTTCTTTATGTTAGGGAAGTTTTCTTCTATGATTTTGTTGAAGATATTTACTGGTCCTTTAAGTTGGGAATCTTCACTCTCTTTGATACCTATTATTCTTAGGTTCTGTCTTCTCATTGTGTCCTGGATTTCATGGATGTTTTGGGTTAGGAGCTTTTTGCATTTTGCATGTTATTTTACTGTTGTGTCCATGTTGTCTATGGTATCTTCTGCTCCTGGGATTCTCTCTTCTATCTCTTATATTCTGTTGGTTATACTTGCATCTATGACTCCTGATCTCTTTCCTAGGTTTTCTAACTCCAGGGTTGTCTCGTTTTGTGATTTCTTTATTGTTTCTATTTCTATTTTTAGCTCCTGGATAGTTTTGTTCATTTCCTTTGTCCGTTTGATTGTGTTTTCCTATAATTCTTTAATGGATTTCTGTGTTTCCTCTTTAAGGGCTTCTAGTTATTTACCTCTATTCTCTTGTGTTTCTTTAAGGGTGTTAATTTCTTTCTTAAAGTCTTCTATCATCATCATGAGAACTGAGTTTAAATCTGAGTCTTGCTTTTCTGATGTGTTGGGGAATCTAGGGCTTGCTGTGGTGAGAGAGCTGGGTTCTGATATTGCCAAGTAGCCTTGGTTTCTGTTCCTTAGGTTCTTGCCCTTGCCTTTTGCCATCTTATTAACTCTGATGTTAGCTGATCTTACTTTGTCTGGCTATGACTTGTCCCTCCTGCAGGCCTCTGTATCAATACTCCTTGAAGACCAGCTCTCTCTGAGAGGTGTTTGGGTTTGGAGTGCTGTGGCACAGGGTCAGATCTGGGATGCAGATAGAAACCAGAAGGATCATGTCCCCAGCTGTCCCTTGGCTCCTATGTCCTGATGGCTCTGCAAGGGTCCCTCTTGATCCAATGAGTTTGAACTGAAGTGGTGGTTTTGCCTATGCTCGAAGGTGTGTCAGCACTCCTGAGATACCAGCTCTCTCCTGGAGCCCTGTGGCCCAGGCTGAGGTCTCCAGGTTCCAGTGAGCAGTCGTGCTTGTCTTATCCCCACTCACGGCTTTTCCACCCTCCTGGGAGGGTGACTTTCTCCTTGTACTACTTGTCTATGTAACCTTGGTTGCCCAGGCACAGGTCTCCTGCCACAGATAGAAACCGGAAGGTTGACGTCCCTTACTTTTCCTCCTCAGTCTCTGTGTCCTGAGGGCCTGGGAGAGTAATTTTCTCATGGTGCTGCTTGGCTGTGGGGCCCTGGTGGCCCAGGCAGAGGTCTCCTGCCACAGATGGGAACCAGAGGGTTCCTATGCCCACCTACCTCATTCCCTGTGTCCCGCAGGTTCGGGGTGGTTCCTGGTGAGCAGTGGTTCACGCCTTGGCCCCACTCCCGGCTTTTCCAAGCTTCTGGGAGGGTAGCTTTCTCCTGGCGCTAATTGGCTATCGACTTTTATATCAGTCTTAAGGTTTAGTCTCAAGGTAACTTATTATTACATGAATGGACTCTACCATTCATCGGAGCAGAGCCCTCCCAGCCTAATGATGTCTTACAGACTCCATCTGCCTTGTCTCTTAATGCCTTGTAATGCAGATGAGATTTCTGCATGAGCTTTGGGTAGGACATTCAAACCAAGTGGTTTCTTGTAAATTTAATTTAACACTAGTGGTAAGGGATATTTACTGTGTGTCAATTATATACATGTGTTCTTACCATGTGCCAAACACAGTAATAAATGCTTTCTGTGTCTTCCCTCATTAATCTCATGAAAATCTCATCAGAAACGAACTAGCACATATTTAGCTAAACAGGTGGCATTCGAAGGGTCCAATGTCATGCAGCCATAAAGCTATGTAGTGAAGATTCAAATTAGAGTTGACATGGCTCAAAGTTGGTTCCCTGAACATTAGCTTTACATTAGCTTTTGGGCCGTGGTGGGAGTGGCATACCTATCCAGAACAGGAAGACCATTGAGTATTGTTTCTTGATTGACTGGTCAACTTCTGAGCAAGAAAATGAAAAGTTTGCATTTGGGGGAAGTACCTCCCTTGCAGCTTGTACCTTAATGGACCCTGATTTGGCTTTTTCCTTTGAGAGATTTTTGCTGTCTCTAGCAGACCAATTCATATTCCACTTAATCATGACCTTCCTACAGGTCCACTGCTGCTGCTTCCTGCTGGCTATGACTCCATGCGCTGTACAGCGCACAGTGAGTAACTGCTCCCCCCTTGATCCCTGAGTGGAGTCAAGAAGTGACCTCAAAAATAAAACCTGGTACCTGATGGGCTCAAAGAGAACATGAGGTAAGCTCCCTAAATCTATGTAGGGATCCAGGTTGAGAACAAAGAGGAAATTAAAAAAATATATCATGGGATAATATAATAAAAATATTTCTATTTCTACTGCACAATGAGAGTCACAAGATCTAACCCCCTGGCTTCTTGTATTCCAACTCATCCCAAATCACATGGATGGAGACCGGAAGCCCTTTGTAAACTCCATCTTATAGTTGACTTACACATTGCCCTTTCTAGGACAGTCTTTGTGATATCAAGACGGCAAGTGCAAGAAAGTCTATTTTATAGTCACATAAAGTGAGTCTAAAAAACCAAAGACTTGTCAACATTTAATCAGCCTAGGACAGCAGACCTATGACCAAAATTTGAGCCTGGACATTTGTGGTTTATTGCCTTATTATTGGACTTTTCCATTTCTACAAAAGGTTCATTAATATTGAAATCAATGCCCTATGATAATCCTTTAGGTACTACCCATTTTTTTGCCCATACTTTTGAGACAGATGAAAAAAAGTAGTCTTCAGAGGATAGATGAGTGGAAGGAATGGGAGAATTTAATATCTGCTTATTGAAATATGACAGAACAGAAATCCTGAATATTCAGCTAGTGGGCTCTCATAAAGAAAATAATACTATGAATCATTTTCTAGATCAAAAAACAAAAATAGATTACTTGCATCCTAGCAGCTTGTTTTATACTAGCAACTCGGTATACTACAAGGCAGACCAATGTTACCATTAATAGCTGCAGAAATAAAGTTTTCAGTGATAATGGAAGAAGGCTCCTTGAGGGGGACTCTTAGGTGAAGCGATGCATGAAAATATACTAGACAGTATTGTGGCTCAAAAAAGGTTGAGTTTGCTATTAGCTCTGTAGTAAGGAGAGTGGGGATCTTGGGAGAAGATGAGAAGACCCATCATCAGAAGAGACCCTTATGACTGTTGGGTCTCTGCTTCTGAGCTGGCCGAGGTATCTCATGGAGAAATCCTCCAAGTTACTTCTACATACAACATGGAGCTCTCCCTCCTAACCTGTGTGAGGTTCCAATGGTGATGAGAAATGGAAGCATAGCAAGTAACCTAGATGAAGAGAGTTAGAAGAGGCTCTTGTGGCTTTAGCTTAGAGATCCAGCTCCTGCCTGCCCGAGAGCACAGCAGGCGAAGGAACCACACACTCATTCTTTGCTCAATTTCAAGAAAACAGAGAAGTGCATGTGGGTGAAATAGATCCTTCTTTTTTTATTTTTCATTTGTCCCTTTTATTAAAAATAGATTACTTTATCATACAGTACTCCTCCCAGTTCCTCCCTACCTCCCCTCCCCTCTGTATTCACTTCCTCTCTGTCTCTCATTAGAAAAGAACAGGCTTCTAAGAGATAACAATCAAACATGACAAAATAAAATATAATAAGGTAAAAGCAAAACCCATCACCTTGAGATGGACAAGGCAAATCAGCAGAAGAAAATGAGCCCCAAGAGCAGACACAAGGATCAGAGAACCACTTGTTCACACACTCAGGAATCTCATAAAAATACTAAACTGAAAACGATAACATGTATATGCAGAGGACCTAGTGCAGACCTATTTAGACCCTGTGCTAGCTACTTCATTCTCTGTGAGTTCATCTGTGCCTTGCTTGGCCAATTCAGAGGGTCTTGTTCTCCTGGTATCCTCCATCCCTTCTGGTGTTTACAGTTCTTTCTGCCTCCTCTTCTGTGGGGTTCCCTGAGCTCTGAGGGGGAGGGATTTGATGAAGACGTTCCTTTTAGATCTGAGTATTACAAAGACTCTCTCTCTCTCTCTCTCTCTCTCTCTCTCTCTCTCTCTCTCTCTCTCTTTCTCCTTGCCTGGCTGCAGAAAAACAGACCTTGCTTTAGGAAAATCTGTTGCAATATTTTTAGTCAATGTGTTATAGCTGGTATCAAAGCTGAAACTTTAATCTTTCTTATGTTTTAACAGTAACTGCTTATCTAACTTGAAACTGGGAGTTGTATCTATGTAAGATAGCTTTATTAATCTAAATATTCCAAAACTGTGTTGTTAATGAGTAGATTAATCACTTTTTCATTAACTATTTAAGCCTAAGAAAGAAACTGAGGTCTTAGTTTGCTCTAGACTTTTCTAAGGGCAGATTCCTGAACTGATGTTTGCCATAGAGCTTCTTTCAGACCATAGGCAGCAATTGGGAAAATTTAGTGGCAGACAATTGTGTATATAGTGTGTGATGTGGTGCTGGGTGGTGCAGTGTGGTGCGGTATTGTATGGTGTGGTGATGTATGTAAAAGTTTGGCAGAGTGAGGTCCCAGAGGGAGGAGTTAGAGAAGGGACTGAAGGAGCTGAGGGAGTTTGCAGCCCTATAGAGGGAGCAACAGTGTCAACTGGCCTGACCTCCAGATGCTCCCGGAGACTGGATCACCAACCAAAGAATACACATGGAGGGACCCATGGTACTGGCCACATATGTGGCAGAGGAGGGCCTTGTTAGCCATTAGGGGGAGGAGAGGCTCTTGGGCCTGAGGGTGTTAGATGCCCCAGTATAGGGGAATGCCAAGGAGGGAAGACGAGAGTGGGTGGGTGTGTGGGTGGGGGAATACCCTCATAGAGGCAGGGGGAGGGGTAAGGGGATGGGGGTTTCCAAAGGGGAGAGCTGGAAAGGGGGAAACATTTGAAATGTAAATAAAGTATCTAAATAAATAAATAAATAAATAAATAAATAAATAAATAAATAGATAGTTTGGCAGAGTTATGAGGAGAATTAGCTGGAAAGGGGGAAACATTTGAAATGTAAATAAAGTATATAAATAAATAAATAAATAAATAAATAAATAAATAAATAAATAAATAAATAAATAAATAGTTTGGCAGAGTTATGAGGAGAATTAGCCTGCCTTTAAAATCACCAACGCCCATCTTGCCTGTCATTATCCTACTTTTCCCTCCCTGCCTCCTTCCAACTTCAGATGCCATCCAGTTCTTGACTTGGGTCAAACTCTTATCCTTCCCAGGCAGAGCAAAATGCATATCATTTTAAATTAACAGCAATATGTGGCTCCTAGTCCTGAGCCATCAAGAGCTAGAGGTCTGTAGATTGTGTGGTGAGAGGTCATTCTTCCCATAGGGTACCTTCTTTGTGGTATCACTCAAAATCCATATATATAATTTCTTTTGGTCCTTTTGGTTGTGAGCCTAGCCTCTAATGGCCAAGCCATCTCTCCAGCCTCCCTTAGTCCTTAAAACATTAATTTTACTTACCTGCCCTCACTATTAAATCATCTCCTAAAATATCTTAAACTGCCACATTCAGGCTTAGAGGTCAACAAATGAATTGGTTGCAGAGCACAGACGATTTATGTTGTACCACAGTTGTCTCCTCTTCCCCCTCCTTCCTCCTCCTCCTCTCCTCACTTTCTCCTTTCCTCTTCTTTTATTTAAAAAAAGAAATTTGAAAGGATTTATTTGTTTGTTTTATGTGTAAGAATGTTTTACCTACATGCATGCATGCATATCTGGTGCCAGGGGAGGTCAGCAGATGGCATTAGACTTCCTGGAACTGGAGTTACAGACAGTTGTGAGATGCCAAGTGGATACTGGGAACCAGGTCCTCTAGAAGAGCAGTCAGTGCCTCTTAACCACATAGAACAATTTTAAAACCCTTCTGACTAATTATATATGGAAATATTTTTACCTTGAGGTTAGTTTAAAGTTTATGAAACAGTATCCAATGGGAACCCCAAATAACCCTCAATTGCTTTCATGTACTTAGTTGCCACCAATGTCAGAGCTTCCCTTCCCTAAGCAATATATTCTCATTTTTGCTATAGATATTGAAGTTGTCTGAGTTTTTCTTTTTGATTTTCTTTGTCTTTTTTTTTTTCATTTTGTTTTGTTTTGTTTTGTTTTGCTTTGCTTTGTTTTGTTTGAGACTGGGTTTTTCTGTGTAGCTCTGGATATCTCAGAATTCACTTTGTAGGCCAGGCTGGCCTAAAACTCAGAGATCCACCTGTCCCTGCCTCCCAAGTGCTGGGATTAAAGGTGTCAGCCACCACTGCTGACTGGCCCTAGGTTTTTCAAGAACTTTTTAGATTTAAAACCAGTTGAGACTTCTCACCCTTTATCTGGGTTCTCTAAGATTCCAAAGGATGACCATTTTAATATCCGAGGGCCCAGACTGTATCCCCAGGGCACAGCGATAGTGCTTTGAGGTGTCATATAAAGAGCCATATAAAGAATGTTGAGATTCGATTATTTCAGCACAGACTACCTGTGTTACCTTTCCCCAACTTTAGGTAACCAGACTTGATTACCATTAATACCCTCAAGCCAGTTCCTCTAGCTTGGATCTCCCTCTTCCTCACTGTTGGCTGCCTTGTGAATAATGTCTTTTTAGCAGTGTGTGTGTGTGTGTGTGTGTGTGTGTGTGTCGGGAAGGGGGTACCTTTTAATGTTAATTTTTGGCTGACTTCAAGAGCTAAGAGGTAGAGCTTGTAGATTTGCATATGAGTGGCCCCTTTCCAACACAGAGAGTGAGGCAGCATATGACTGGTAGAGGCTTGTAAGGAAGGTCCATGAAAGAAAGGCTAAACCTGCTACAAGGAGAGTCAGAAGTCTGGGGGAGAGCAAATGAGAGATTCAGGAATATGAGGTTCACTAAGTTCATAACAGTGAAAACTAAGCAAATCTCAAAATATCATCAAAGGTAAACAGTAACCCCACCCAGCCAGCCCTGGCAGCTAGATGAAAAGCAGCAGTACTTGCTCTTCCAATGATCCAAAGATGTAAAAGTGATTCGATTCGTCATTCGGTTTCCATTGGTTAAGCATATTATAAAATTTAATGACACTGTGCATGGTCTCACACTTAGGGTTGTACTTAAATCCAGCTCTCTTTGACTCAAATGGTGATGCTCTTGTCACAAAATTCTACCAACTCCTAGAATTGTTTCCAAGCAATTAGGATTCTAGGTAGGTGTGTGGCCAATGGGATGTGTGTCCTTTAGCTCCATGTGGATGTCAACCATGAATAGACAAGATGCAGTTCCTTTCTTTCCAGGAACAGAACTTCAGATGTTGGCGTGCTCTGTCCTTAGCATTCCAACTTGGGCTTTAGGTACAAGTCTCCAAGAATCCATCAGTTTGTGTTACATCTCTGGGTTCAGAGTGTCATGACACCGGCTTTTAGTTCCTTGAATTCCATGGATTCCAGACCTAGTAATTTTGGTGACTTTCCGGTATTCTCTTAGGCCTTACAGAGTTTCTGCCATGTCAGGTCTTGGTAGCTTTTTCCTCTCCTCTCATATTTCCACTCCCATCAGCCTTAATTTCAGGTCTGCACAGGTTCTGCTCTTCAGCCATCTTCTAGCGATTGCTGGTTGTACATGGATGGCTTTTAGCTCAGGGGCTGCTTGCTTTTCATGCTACCAGCTCAATCTAATCTGCTCTACTAACAATAAAGAACACAATCGGGAAGAGAGTCATTCCAATGTGACATTGTTGAGACATATGCTGCAGCATAGGAGGGTAGTGTACAGGAGGGATGTCTACAGGAGTGAACTTAGGGAAGCGAGATGAGGGCTGGCTATAGATAGTCACACATATGCATAGCCTCTCTCTTGCTGGCCACCCACTTTCTACTTAGTCATGCTGGGTGCAGGCATGCTAGGCTCACTGCCCCAGGCATTATGGGCAGAAGAAGAATTCCTTTCTCACCTTTTAAAAACAACTGTAGACATCCTAAAGAATCTGTAGAAAATCTACAGAATATCTTGAGAATACTCAGCGTTTGAGAAAGTGTTGCCAATTTTTATTAAGTAAGACATCAAAGCTACATGTCATACACACAAAGGATACTGTCCTAGTTTCAGGATTAATGGGGATGTCTGGAGTGTACCTTAGAGGCAGTATGTGGCTCTGATCTGGATAAGTTGCTCATGGTTTTGTGATCTTGAAGAAAAACAATCCTAAGTAATGAAATCTCCAGGTGGTGCCTTGGAAGCATTCTGAGTTATGAAAGGAGGCCAAAGAAGACTAATTGAGATTAAGAAAGACTTAAAAAGCTTACTTTAGAGAGAAAAAACCCATTGCTTTAGAAGTAGCTATCACATTGGTAGCTTCCCATCTGATGTAATACTGGAATGGGATGGGGGATTTGTATGAAAGGGTATCCTTCACTGCAGAATCTGTGACCCAGAGATCAAATGCAGCTGACCAATTGCATCAGAAAGAACCTGACGAATTTTGGTTCTGACAGCAGTAAGAGAAGCAATCTAGAGGGCATCTTTCTTCACTCTGGCAAGTTTGCATTGGAATCTGAATCAAGGCTGTAAACTGGCCTTACCCTTATTCTGCTCTCTGAACATGCGGCCTTGGCTTCAGCTGCAAGTTGGCCTGAATCAGGCCAGGCACCAAGCAATAGGGCTCTCACTTCCTCAATGTATTTCCCTTTCCTCCTCTTCACTTTCTCCCCTCTTCCTTTTCCTGTTAGGAATCATCAGACAACAAGCTCCCGGTCTTGATCACATTTTTGCCTGTGCCAGTAGCACAGTAGCAGAACTCTGTTTATCTGAAGTCTAGTTTCAAGCTTTACTCTTCTGCAAACACAGCAGTTAAATCTCTTCTTGAGTTTCTTGCAAAACTGAGGACTTCGACTCTAGGAACTTTTAAAAAATTAACTTTTTACTTATTCACTTTATATCCTGCTCACTGCCCTCCTTCCGGTCACTCCTTCCCACAATCCTTCTCCCATCCCCCTCCCTTTCTCCTCTGAGCGGGTGGGGCCCCCTTGAGTATCCCCCAATCTTGGCACTTCAAGTCTCTATGAAGCTAGGCGCTTCCTCTCCCACTTAGGCCAGACAAGGCAGCCCAGCTAGAAGAACATATCCCACGTACAGGCAACAGCTTTTGGGAGAGCCCCCTTTCCAGTCGTTCAGGACCCAATGAAGACCAAGTTGTACATCCGCTATATATGTATGGGGAGGCCTAGGTTTAGCCTGTGTATGTTCTTCGGTTGGTGATTCGGTCTCTGAGAGCCCCAAGGGTCCAGGTTAGTTGACTCTGTTGGTCTTCCTGCGCAGTTCCCCTTAGGGGCTGCAATCCTTCCTTCTGTTCTTCCATAAGAGTCCCCACGCTCCATCCACTGTTGGGCTAGGGACTTTGTAAATGAACAGTTCTTCTTTTATGTTCGCCCCTTGGCTTTCAGAGGCCATAGCACTGAGCCTGCATTGGACAGAACCTGTTCATGAAATGGCAGCAAAGGTTCAGAAAAATGCACAGGTACAACAACTGGAGAAAAGAATGGAGCCTGAGGTGGGGTGGGGTTGGGTGGGGTGGGGTGGGGTAGGGATTAGAGGCATTTTTAAATCCCTCCTTTTCAGAGTCATTTCGTAACTCTGGCTTTTGTGAATCTGGGCAGTGTATAAGTCTTGTTTTTGTGAACTATCCATGAAATCCACATCAGCGTAAGAAGAAGACAAAGTGCAGTGGCTTCTTTTGGTTAGAAGACGGTGCTCTTGGGAAACTTGCCAGTATTTCTGGGATGGTTACAGTGAGAACAGTTTGCTGAAGCCAACACATTGCCCATCTTTGATGGTTTGGTGCCTTTTTGGGAGCCTTAGGAGGCTGATTGCTTACTACAGTAAAAGGCTGTTTTAAGCTCCACCTTCACCTACCAGTGTCTGGCCACGGGCATCAAAGGGAGTCTGAACCAGCCAGAGTTCTGCTACATACCACATGGAATCGTTTCAAAGAGTCAGGGTTGGCACGCCTTAACTCTTGCCTGCTTCCTGTACTGCCAGCTTTCATATTCTGGGTTCACAGCAAAGGCAAAGGAAATGATGGCATTTCCTCTAACTGAGGTTTGAGGAGAGACTTTTTGTTGATGTTACAATTATTCATATGTGATAAATATGCAAGTGTCCAACAGCATAACAGCATAAAGTCTGCGACTGCACTGGTGTCTTTGATCACTTGCTTATGACCCAGTTATTAGATTACAGTTTATAGGACAGTGTTATAGCTCATCCGTTTTGATATTACTGGCTCCAAGCTGGACTCCTATTTTATGACAGAAATTCAATTTTTTTCTAGGTTTGTGATTAACTCTGCCTGTGATATTACATAACTCTAGTATGTAGCAAGTCTAAATCAAAACAAGCAAATCCAAAGGAGGTCCACGGTGTGGTGAGTGGTGCTCCCTCCTTCCCAAGGCTGGTCCATGGCTCAAGGTCTGAACTTATAGATGTGTCTTTGTTTGGAAAAGAGCCTTGGATATAGTTAGGTTAAGATTCTGAGGTTATCTTCAGGTCCCCAAACTCAGCTCAAAGAGGAAGACAAAAGCTGGGCTTCAAATGGTGCACCTACACCAATGACTGCCTCCCCTCACCAGAACAGATGCCTGACACCGATTTCCCCAGAAATCTGGAAGAAACCGACATCGCTTGTGTTTTAGTTTCAGAATTACAGCATTCAGAATGGTGAACTCTTACTTAACACCACAGAACTGGCAGTAAGGAATCATGACAGGCCCAGAATCAGTTATAAGATCATGATGTTAAAAAAAGCAATCCAGTACAAGCGACTCTCAGTTCACCTTGTATGTGGGCAGGTAGGTGGAACATAGACCATGTCTAATGCAAAGTATTGCACTGTCCTGAAAATTTGTTGAACCAGGAAGTCCTACTTCAAGGTCCAATCCAATGTCAATATGAGTGAGCCTCTCTTTCTCCTTAGACTTCTCTTTTTCCACTATAAAAGGAAGATGCTCCCATATTCCGCAGACAAGGTGGAGGGCATTGAGCTTGGAGAAAGGGTGAATGTGTGAGAGAAGAACAGGAATGCCATAATTTAAAGTCTGACTAGTGGAGCACACAGTGGCAGAGAAGGTGTAGATTATGGAGTAGCATCCCATCAGTGAGCCTTCAGGCCCTTTGTAGTTTAAGAGTCAGGACACTCGTGTCTCAAATAGACCCAGACCAAAGCTTGTGTGTCATTACATTTTTATGGGGACTTAACAATCTTCAGATGGCAACATAGCTGTGCCAGCTGAGAGGCTGCAGACGAAGTAGTATAAAATGTGACCAAGATCACTGAAAGCTAGAAAAGTGGTCTGTGCTGAAATGTCATCAGTCCCAAGATGTGTTCTCATAGGGTAGTACACATGGCACTGGAACAGTAGCTGGGAGCTACATCCCCTAGTCTGTGGGTGGGGGTCTGGGAAGGGTCTGGCTTGAGCTCAAAGCCCACGCCTAGTGATACCCTGCTTCCAACAAGGCCACACCTACTTATCCTTTCAAATAGTGCCACTCCTTGGCAATCAAATATATGAGCCTAAGGGGCCATTGTTATTCAAAGCTCCACAAATATTAATTAGAAGTAATGCTCCAAACCAGATAGCTCTGGGTAGAGTTTATATGCTATTAGTACTACATTTTGAGGAAAGTCACCCTCTGGGTCACAAGTTAAAACACCAAAGTTTGAAGAACAAAACTCCTTCCTGGGTTAACAATCATGTGTAAATTAGTTTTCTACTTTTCTTTACTCACCAACATTTGAGAAAGTATAATAACTCTCATAATCCTGGACTGTAGATTTTATCTTATAAAGTTGGTTACATTACTGCCTTGATAGATGCTTATCATCAATAGAAAGGGTTCTTTTTTGTATCTTTTTTCCTCTTAGCAAGGCTGGGGGTAGGGACAGAATCTCTCCAGGCATTCTAGGCTGGCCTTGAACTCACAGTTTTCTTGCCTCAAACTCTGGTTATGAATGCTGCTGGGTTAGAGGCATGCAGTATACCATCCTTCCTGGCTGTGTATCTCCTATTTGTAGTCCCCAAGCCTAGAACAGTGAAAGGTAAGGGCTAGCAGTGTAACTTAGTGGTGTGGTAGAGCACTTGCCTTGGCTGTACAAGTCCCTAGGTCTAATCCCAGCACTAAAAAGCATCAACAACATGAGCAGAAGAGGGTAGGGTAGGGTAGGGCAGGGCAGGGCAGGGCAGGGTAGGGTAGGGTAGGGTAATACAGAGCTGCTGGTTAGTGCTTGTTCATTGAGCTAGCCAATGAAATAGTTTGCATGGATTCACTTTGTAGCTTCAATCTGTTCTTCAGTATATATGTGTGTAGCTAACTAGGGGACTTCGCCTAATGGCGAAGCCTGGTCATTCTGGCAAAATGAAAGCTGGGGATTCTTTCCAGCTTCTGGCTATTATAAATGTGGCTGCTATGAATATAGTGGAGCATCTATACTTGTTATATGTTGGAGCATCTTCTGGGTATATGCCCAGGAGTGGTATGGCTGGGTCTTCAGGTAGTACTATGTCCAATTTTCTGAGGAACCACCAGACTGATTTCCATGGTTGTACCAGCTTGCAATCCCACCAACAATGGAGGAGTGTTCCTCTTTCTCCGCATCCTCGCCAGAATCTGCTGTCACCTGAGTTTTTGATCTTAGCTATGCTGACCGGTGGGATGTGGAATCTCAGGGTTGTTTTGATTTGCATTTCCCTGATGACTGACATTGTTGAACATTTCTTTAGGTACTTCTCAGCCATTTGATATTCCTCAGTTGAGAATTCTTTGTTTACCTCTTTACCCCATCTTTTAATAGGGTTATTTGGCTCTCTGGAGTCTAACTTCTTGAGTTCTTTGTACATATTGGATATTAGCCCTCTAATGGATGTAGAATTAGTAAAGATCTTTTCCCAATCTGTTGGTTGCCATTTTGTCCTATTGACAGTGTCTTTTGCCTTATAGAAGCTTTGCAATTTCATGAGGTCCCATTTGTCGATTCTTGATCTTAGAGCATAAGCCATTGGTGTTCTATTCAGGAACTTTTCCCCTGTACCCATGTGTTCAAGACTTTTCCCCACTTTCTCTTCTATTAGATTCAGTGTATCTGGTTTTATGCAGAGGTCCTTG
This sequence comes from Uromys caudimaculatus, assembly GCA_028551405.1. Classification (NCBI taxonomy): domain Eukaryota; kingdom Metazoa; phylum Chordata; class Mammalia; order Rodentia; family Muridae; genus Uromys; species Uromys caudimaculatus. The sequence continues at coordinate 35,663,917 of CM052713.1, forward strand.
ATCCACTTGGACTTGAGCTTTGTACAGGAGATAAGAATGGATCAATTCATATTCTTCTACATGTAGACTGCCAGTTGAACCAGCACCATTTGTTGAAAATGCTGTCTTTTTTCTACTGGATGGTTTTAGCTCCTTTGTCAAAGATCAAGTGATCGTAGGTGTGTGGGTTCATTTCTGGGTCTTCAATTCTGTTCCATTGATCTTCCTGTCTGTCATTGTACCAATACCTTGTAGTTTTTATCACTACTGCTCTGTAGTACAACTTGAGGTCAGGGATGCTGATTCTCCCAGACATTCTTTTGTTGTTGAGAATAGTTTTTGCTATCCTAGGTTTTTTTGTTATTACAAATGAATATGCAAATTTCTCTTTCTTACTCTATGAAGGATTGAGTTGCAATTTTGATGGGAATTGCATTGAATCTGTAGATTGCTTTCAGCAAGATGGCCATTTTTACTATATTAATTCTGCCAACCCATGAGTATGGGAGATCTTTCCATCTTCTGAGATCTTCTTTGATTTCTTTCTTCAGAGACTTGAAATTATTGTCATATAGATCTTTTACTTGCCTGGTTAGAGTCACACCAAGGTATTTTATATTATTTGTGACTATTGTGAAGGGTGTCATTTCCCTAATTTCTTTCTCATTTTGTTTATGTTTTGAGCAGAGGAAGGCCTCTGATTTTTTTGAGTTAATTTTATATCCAGCCACTTTGCTGAAGTTGTTTATCAGGTTTAGGAGTTCTCTGATAGAATTTTTGGGGTCACTTAAATATACTATCATATCATCTGCAAATAGTGATATTTTGACTTCTTCCTTTCCAATTTGTATCCCTTTGACTTTCTTTTGTTGTCTAGTTGCTCTGGCTGTGACTTCTAGTACTATATTGAATAGGTAAAAAGAGAGAGTGGGCAGCCTTGTCTAGTCCCTGATTTTAGTGGGATTGAGGAATAGACACAGAAAATGTGAAACATTTACACAGTGTAGTACTGCTCAGCTATTAAAACCAATGACTTCATGCAACTCTTAGGGAAATGGATGGAACTAGAAACTATCATCCTGCGTGAGGTAACCCAGTCACAAAAGGAGACTCATGGTATGCACTCACTGATAAGTAGATATTAGCCCAAAAGCTTGGAATACTCAAGATACAATTCACAGACCACATGAAGCTCAAGAAGAAGGAAAACCAAAGTGTGGATGCTTTGGTTCTTCTTAGAAGGGGGACCAAAATATTCACATAAGAAAATACGGAGTCAAAGTGTGGAGCAGAGACTGAAGGAAAGGCCATCCCACCCGGGGATCCATCCAAACCCAGACACTATTGTGGATGCCAAGAAGTGCTTGCTGACAGGAGCCTGGTATAGCTGTCTCCTGAGAGTCTCTGACAGAGCCTGACAGGACAAGAGGCAGATGCTTGCAGCCAACCGTTGGACTTAGTACAGGGTCCTCCATGGAGGAGTTAGAGAAAGGCCTGAAGGAGCTGAAGGGGTTTGCAACCCCATAGGAAGAACAACAATATCAACCAACCAGACCCTCTGGAGCTCCCAGGGACTAAACCACCATCTAAAGAGTAGAGGCAAGGGGAGGGAGGATGGGATAGAGGGTTTCCAAAGGGGAGACCTGGAAAGGGGAAAACATTTGAAATGTAAATAAAGCATTAAAAAAAAAAAAAAAAAAGAGTACACATGGAGGGGCCCATGGCTCCAGCTGCATATGTAGCAGAAGATGGCCTTGTCGGGCATCAATAGGAGGAGTGGCCCTTGAAGGCTGGATGCCCCAGTGTAGGGGAATGCTAGGGTGGGGAGGTGGGAGTGGGTGGGTGGGTGAGGGAGCACCCTCATAGAAGCAGCAGGAGGGGGGATGGGATAGGGAGTTTCGGGGGAGGGGGACTGGGAAGGGGTTAACATTTGAAATGTAAATAAAGAAAATATACAAGAAAAAAAAGCTGAGGAGAAGAAATGATAGATATAATGTGGATTTTTTTTCGAATAGTTTTTGGAAATTGCAACAAGAATTGAGTAAACGTCTGAAGGCTTTTTAAGTCACAGTGCTATGGTTTGACTATTGTCCCTTGAATGCACTTGGCTTCAGAGCAAGTATACCAGGCTGTTTCTTGTATGGGTTACAATCCCATGAGAAATCAAGTCAACCCATTTTTCCCCCAAGAATCTTTTAAATGATTATCTTCTCCAGTTTTATCCTGGTTCCCCACAAGCCTCTGTGATTAAAAGTCTAGAAACAGCAGCAGTGCTGAGCTTACAGAGTCACCCAGTCCTGATGGAGCCGGCCTGTCTTCACAGGTTTCATACATACAGCCACTTGTTTTGAATGTTTTTGTGAAAACTCACAAAAGCCTGAAAGACCATGACCAAGAATGAATATCAAAAGTTGGATTATTTTTTTAATTGAGCAGCTTCTGCGATAATGGACCAACAAAGCAGTCAGCCAGTTGTATGTGTGTCCAGTACGATTCCAGCTGGGAGATAGAGAAGCCAGGCTGTGTTAGGCAATCTGGAAAAGGGGTTGGATAACTCTTGGAAAATCTTTCTGCCAAGAAGGACTGAATGTTCAAAACAGATAAGCACCCTGTCGAGTTGAGGATTGGGGTGAGAGTCTTTGGTGCCAAATAAATGTGAAGATTACATTGTTCTTGAAGCCAAAGCCCAGATGTTCAGAGCTCCAGAGGGCTGTGCTGGCCCAGTTAGTGACCCAGCTCTGAGGGGGAAGAAATTCTGTTCCCAGCATGGAAGAAGCTGCTTTGGTGCTGGGCTGTCGAATTCTGCCTTTGCTTACTCAGCTCCTTGCATGGTTTTTTTTTCATCCATGTTTTGTGTGTCCTACGTTCATTTGCATGTTCTAACGAGAACTCCTACAGCAGGAGGAACAAAATGGCTCAAGCTGGGTGTTTCACACTTTGTCTTCTTGGGCTTATTTTCCTTGTTTCATTTCTTGGTGTGATATAGAGGTGAGAATGCCCAAGGGGGTATTCCTTTCAGCATCACTTTAGACATCACTGTCGGTTGCAGATAGTCTCAACTATTTATTAGGAAAGATGAAAAATAGATTCCTCAAATGTTGATTTTTATTCAGTTCTAATTCTGCAAATTCAATTTAAATAAAAAACAAATGTTCCAAATTTAGTTTTGTCTCTTTGTTTCTTTGTTTCTTTGTTTCTTTCTTTCTTTGTTTCTTTCTTTCTTTCTTTCTTTCTTTCTTTCTTTCTTTCTTTCTTTCTTTCTTTCTTTCTTTCTTTCTTTCTTTCTTTGTTATTTATGATGGCACCAGATCTAAGTTTCTTAGGGATATAAGAAGCACCTGACAGTGGTTCAGTGCATCTCATGTCTGTGTTAGAACCTCATGAGCCCTTTGGCTCCTTCTTGTGCATGGAAACATGGGTACCTATAGCCTAATGGCGGCCATAGTTGGTCAGTGTTGAATCCTCAACATTGCCTCATCCTCCTGTCCCAAAATGCATGCAAACACAGCTCATGCTAGGACAGGATGGTACCCAAGGAGAGGATACTGGAGGAAGAGCGAGTACCACTGAACAGCTAAGTAAGTCTCTCTATCCCTGTCCTCCTTAAGCAAAGCAATGGAACTGGCATAGGTAACAGGTAACCGTAAAAGTTCCCATGTGAATGAAGCCCAGGAAGCTTGGAGAATCCAAAGGCAGACAATGGTGGGGAAGACAGAATGCATAAAGACTCAGTGTCTTCCTTATGGTTGCAAATGGAAGAAAGTTCTCTGCTGCACCCTGTGGACTGATGATACTGCTCCTCTGGTTCGGAAAGAAGCCAGAATAAAAGATAACTTAAGAAAGTGCGTGTTCACAATGGTTTCTTTTAATGAACTCTTGAAACACAATTTTTTATAAAAGCAAAAACCAATCACCACTTTCCTTAAAGGCTTCTCCAGAAACCAGAGATTATTTTTGTTTCCCATATCCAATTCCAAGAAGCTTCTAAGCTCTCCATGTTGTTGAATGTTTGCAAAACATTGACCCATTGTATGAGATTATGAGTGTTCATTTTGAGATATTTTCTTTATTTATGTAAGCATGAATTTGGGGTCATTTGTGCAGTTTATTTTTGGAGTTTGTACTGCACCAAATGAATCAGCCTCCTACAAAGTGAACTCTATGTTCTGTAAGTTAGATCCACTGGCATATTCTCTCTTCACTTCTGTGCGACCCATATTTAATTTCTGTGCCATGCTGTTCCCTATTCTGACAAGCTCTGCTCTCCATCCTCTGTCCCAGTAGGGCACACACCAGAGTTAGAAGTAGCAGCTTCCACCTGTAGTTACCATCCATGTTTCTGGTAGAATTCCTATATAACCTTTTGTCTTTATAGTACAATCCTTTATCCACTGATTATGCTTATCTCAAGACTAGTTTATGTGCCCAACACTTGGCTAAAGCGTGAAGATCCCATAGTTTAAAAGACAGGAAGGAGGTCATGTTGTCAAAATGTTTTCGAAGCATTTATGCTTATACTAGTAGATTTGGGCTGCTCTCAACTTCTGCCAAAAAAGCTTCTTTTGGGAGTGCTAGAGGTTGATACAGAGACTCACAACTGCTGAAAGTTGTGAGTCAACAAATGACTGTGAGGGCTCAGCTCTAAGTGGGCTTAAGTGAGTCATCTATATCGACCCCTCCCCACCCAGGGCTTAAGGAACATAGCATAGGATTGGTCAGAAAGAATGTAAGAGCTAGAGGAAGGAAGGAGAGTGAGCATGAAATGCTGTCCTCTGGAGATGATGTGGCCTGTGCAATGAATTCACACCAGTCGTGGTTGTCTGCACAAGACCAGCAGAAGATCAAGCCAGTCAAACTTGTAGTAGGGCTGGTAGAGGGGATCACAGCGCCACACTCCTAGCTAAGGGGCTATTGCAGCTGATACCTGCTAAAGGAGGGTTAATCTCCTTTTTCAGAGAGTGTCACCACTGGGAGGTTGGTTGCCCACCACCCTGGATGGCCTCACTGCCATGAATGTATGGGCAATACTAATTGAAGTCACGGTTTCTTTCTTTCTCTCTCTCTCTCTCTCTCTCTCTCTCTCTCTCTCTCTCTCTGTGTGTGTGTGTGTGTGTGTGTGTGTGTGTGTGTGTGTGTGTGTGTGTGTTGAGACAGAGTCTAGCTATATCACCCTGGCTGGCCTAGAACTCATTATAGAGGCCAAATTGACCTTGATCTCAGAGATCTACTTGCCTCCACTTCCACCCACCCCTCAAATACCTGACTAAGTGTATGTTCCACCATTCCCTGCTAGAGTCATTAAGTAAATAAGATAGAGAATGTGAAGTTAGGAGTAAAATGCAGGTAGGGGCCCAAGAGGTAGTAAAACTACAGTAAATATATATACTCTGTTCAAGTACCACACATCACAGTATAATGAAGGAAAGTAGACATTAAACAAAAACTGGTTCGTCCATTTATAATGAAACTAGTGCTACATAAGAAAACTCAGCAGCATAAAATGGTGGAATTACTTTACTGGTAACTGTATTGATAAAACATTCCTGTTGACATCCCAGAGAAAATGATCATTTCTTAGACTAGAGGAAGATAAAGTCTGGCCCAATTAAAGGATAAATCTGACAATGATAAACAGTCTGTTCTTTTTCAGCTTTCTGTTACTACCACGAAATACCCAAGATATTCAAATAACAAGAAAGAAAGTTTTGTTTTGTCTCATGGTTTTAATATTTTAGTTCATGCCCCAACCTGCTTCTTTGGTTTTGGTTAGCAACAAACAAATTTTGATTGAAATGGTATAACTTAGGAAAGTTATTTACCACATGGCTTGGGGCTGAAAGAGAGGGATCATAAAGTCCAGGGGTTCTACTATCTCCTTCAGTGGCATGCTCCCAGTAACCAGAAGCGTCCCAGTAAGCCTTACACATTTAATATCTTCACTATCTCTCAATGGTACTAATTTTGAAGTTAAGCCTTTAGCAAATGGGTCTTTAGGAGACATTTTCAATCTAAACTACAGGAACCAGTAAATTTAAGCACAAACGTTTAGATTCCAGTCCCTATCTGTGACTCTGCCAAAACCCACATCTCAGGACATACTACAATCTTTCAAACACAACAGCTCTGAAACATTCACCCATTAAACCCGCCCAAGTTAATAGTAATTCTCTCTAGGGGTTCCTACCATGAATATTAACTTTTCCATATTTTTATAGCAATCTCATATTAGTTTTATAATGAAATGGCATATTTACAACAATGAATTTTAGTTTTAAAGAAAAACAACCCAGGGGAAAATGAAGTCTACACTATGTGGCTGCCTAGTGTATATTGATTGACATATGGTAAGTTGGTTGGCATAATGCCTGGTACAGCCTAGGCTCATAAGTGATTACTCCATTTTCTCAAATTCATCTTCAAATCACCAGGACTAGGCAGGATGCTCACTAAATATTTGTTGAATGAATTTGTAAGCAAACTTCTAACTAAAATTAAAGATATTAATTGTAAGGCTGCTGACCATGAAAGTTACTACCTTTAAGAAAAAGACAAAAGCTTAACATCTTTTAGGGCCTAGCAGCTCTTATTCAAATGTCAAATTATTTATGTCAAATAATAAATGCCTATTTACTGTCTCAGATTCTACTTTTAACCTTATCCTAATTAATTCAGGACCCACTCAGGTAAATAATCACAGATAATTGTGATTTATGAACATTGTAAAAAACCTCTATTATAAGAACTATTGATGGTCTTACGGAAAGACTCCTGGTCACAATGTTGTATTACAGACTAAAACATAACAGACTCCTGGTTGGCCTATCTGGTAAAACTTACATATTTACCACAATAACCACTGAAAATCTTTATGGGACTATATGGAACTATCATCTTGTGCCTACAATTGTTAATGATGAACTGATTTTTAGTCAAAATCATTTTCTTGGCTCTGGAAATTGTTGTGCATCTTTGAACCATCAGGGGAAGGGAAAGTAGGGTTGACTGAAATCCCAAAGTACTCACATCCTTTTGTTTTCCAACTACTCCCAGACCTTCATCAACAGCACAGAAATCCTTTTACACTATGATAGTCAAGGGTTTGTTACATAATTTGTGGCATGAGTTTTCTTCACTTTAGTTCAAGAAACCTGATTTTGCTTATTTTCTTCCTGGATTCTTTCCCTTGGCCTAGGAAATAGAAAATAAATCTCACACCATCTTCTTCCATTTCTTGTCTGCTGTAACCAAGTGTTTTTCCTTAGGTTAATACTGCCCCATCAGATACCACTTCTGTGCAGCTTGTCTCACCAAGCAATATACCACTTCCTCCCTCTCTCCCCCTGACAGTCTTAATTGTGGAAATGAGCCTTCTGTCATGACCCCAGGACCTACCCACCTCTCCTCTTCTCACCCCGTGTCACCTCTGCCACGTAAGTAATTAAAATCAAATGGTTTTAGGATGCTGACACTTCCCACTCCAGCACAAGTAGCATCTGGTGTTTTTATTAAGTCCATACATGGGTTTTAGGTCTTCGATTTGAAAGAAGAATAATACAAAAGGACAGCTAATATGTTTCTTTAAATTCCTTTAAAATTTAGTATTGTGGGTCGATAAAGATCTGGAGAACACCATAGACTTGGTGGAGAAATCCTCCAAATACTAACCGACTGTTTAATTTTCTTGTTTTGAAATATTTCTAGTTTTACTTGGAAGTTGTTTTGTTCTGGTTTTCTTCTGTATAAACACAGTAAAGTTAGTGCTTATGAAAGGTTGACTTAATAGACAGTTCAAGGACCAGCAATCTAGAAAATGTAGATGTAATTATAAAATTTAAAATAGTACAGCTGAGATAATAGTCTATACATAGACTCTGAAAAATTAAGAAGCTGAAGTAAGAGAATTGTTGTTAGTTCAAAGCCAGTCTGAACTATATATAAAGACCTTGTCTCAACAAAACAAAAGAAAATAGACAATAAATATCCCAATAGATTTTAATAGTACCTATGATCCCAAATTTTGCCTATATGTAAAATGAAGGAAAAATGCCATTCTGTCCCAGTCTTAGTGAGGTACTCTATGGCTTCAAATTGAGTACAGATGTGGTGGTTTTCATAAGAATAGTCCTCATAGGCTCATATATTTAAATGCTTGGTCTTCAGTTGTTAGAACTATTTGGAAAGGATTAGGAGGTGTGGCTTTGTTGAAAGACATGTATAACTGAGGCAGTTCTTGGAGGTTTTATAAGCTCACACTATTCCCAGTTACCCCTCTCTCTGTCTTGTGCTTACATCTAAAGATGTAAGATCTCAGCTATGGCTCCATGCCTGCCTTACCTGCCGCCATGCTGTCCTTCATGGTGGTCATGAAATCACTCTCTAAAACTGTGAGCTCCCAATATACCCTTTCTTCTATAAATTGCCTTGGTCATGGTGTGCTGTCACTGCAATTGAAGACAAGAGGTTTGATAAATTCCTTTACTAGTGTCAGAGTTAAAGGGCCAATGCATTGTTACAAAACTATTATGTTAAACATTGAGACAATCTGTTATAAAGTGCTATTAAAAACAATTATTTGTAAACCATGACTTTAGCAGGCATAACAGATCTTGCAAATTGTACTGAAATACAATTTCTTTCTTTTTTTGGGGGGGATATACAATTTCTTGATGAAAATGTGGCAATCTTGTGTTCTTATACTATCTGGAACTATCTAGCGAGTTATCTTGTACTGTACTTCTTTCAAACAAGTAACTCTGCATTGATACTTTGGAAGTCAACTATAACTGCCCAATCAGATTAAAGAGATTTCTTTTCAAATTCTCCCAGTATTTTTGGTCTTGCCTTGCGCACGCACATGCGCGCGCGCACACACACACACACACACACACACACACACACACACATACACACACACACACACACACACTCACATGTTTATAGCCAGATAAAGATCCTCCAAATTATATATTAGAAATTATATAGCAAAAGCAGAGAGGAGGGCTGGGGAGGTAGTTCAGTGGCAGAAAAATGATTAACATGTAAGAAGTTCTGGCTTCAACCTGCAAAGGTCAGGAAAGAAGATGGAAGAGAAAAGAAGAGAGAGGAGAAAGAGAGTGAGAAAGGGAGGAGAGAAAGAAAGAGAGAGAGAATGAGAAAGAGAGAGTGCACCATCCTGGGGGAGAATGAATAGAAGGACATATTTTGTTAATTCAAACCACCTTAAGGTTTATCAGCACAAGTGGCATCCACTGAGTAGAAGAGATAAAAAAATGCTGTGACTTCCTCACCCTTCAGCATTTTCATAAACAAACTACATGCCCTACCTTCTCCATGATCTCAAGAAGGCTAACGTCAAGCTTCTTATATTGACAATTCCCCTAAGAGGCATGTGTACCCACTTTGAACCCGGGTTGGTTCTTAAGACTCTGCCTCTTACGTGTCCTCATTTACCAGAACTCCTCATGCAGCACTAACTGCTCTATCCAGACAAACGTTACAGGCCTCCGTGTCTTGCTCAACATCTGACTTGAAGGTGCAGCATGTTCTTTCAAGGCCTTTTGCTCAAAGGGTTGCATCCTGCAGTGTTCTCAGATGTCTGATTCTCACAAATCAGAATCAGTAGATCATCAGGTGATTTAAAACTTTTTCATTGGTTTCTGTGTTTTCCTGTCTTACAGCATGAGGAAGGCTGGCCCTGAATGATTGCATCAACTAAACAACTAAAACCACAATACCTAACAGGAAATTCTGCATTTCTCTCCAAACATGTGAAGAGCAGAATTGGGTGGCTATGGAAAACCTACTGCAGCTTGGTTTCAGGGTCATCACTTGTGGAGATTTGATGGGAGATAGTTAGGTTCCTGAAAATTTGTATACTTGTTTTATGGGTTTGGTGTAGTTGTGTTTTTATAATTCTCTGAGTTCTCGTGAACTCCCATCCCTTTGCCCTTTGTGTTTCTGCTATCAGCAGTCCTACACTGCCTACTAACAGAAAAAGAAACATGCTTTAATAATGCTGTGTAAGGAGATCAATAGCGATTGAAAGTGAGGTTTTCCAAATCTATACAGAGTTGTCATTGAACCTACAACTATGCATCGTGCTTGCACACAAGAAGGAAAGTAAATGGCGAGAAGGAAAGGTCCACCTAGTCAGGGTCTCTGATTAGAGATGTAGAAGAAATTGTGTCAAATTTCCACCCTGGGGTTCATGTTTATCTCAGGAGCCTTGTGGAAAAAAGGGAGAAGCTGAGTGAGGAACCAGAACAAGATTGTCACCCACTGCTTTGAACAATGGAGCACCATATGGAAGTTTGTTGAGGGAGAAGTTTTGACTAAATGAACTTGAAAAATGTAAATAGCACAAAAGTCTAATGTTGGATTCAGTCCAGGAGAGCCTATGTAAATATAACAACAACAACAACAACAATAATAATAATAATAATAATAATAATAATATAGTAGTAGTAGTAATACTAGATTGTAAGTATATAATTGGCAAGACTGTATTCTTCTAGGTACAGCTCCACATGCATTCAAAGTAATTCTGTACCTGTTCCTATTCATTCATTCTGATGTTTATTCATGTGTGTGCATGTGTGTGTGCATGTGTGTACATGCATATGTGTGTGTGTGTGTGTGTGTGTGTGTGTGTGTGTGCGCATGGGTGTGTGTGTGTGTAAACACTTTCTTTTGGGAGACACCATCATTTACTTGTAGTTCTAAAGAAGACATATTTAAATAGGATACATAAAACATTTTGAAGGCTTAGTATATTTTCTCACTCATTTGTTTTACCAAGTGCCCAACCTGCAATTTAAACATTATCATCCATTTGCTTCAGTTAAGAAAAGTTATGCTCAAGTTTCTGTCTATGCCCAGAGCTGATCCTGTGCCATAGCGCTGCATACCCAAATACTGCTGGGAGAGAACTGGTCTCCCAGGAGTGCTGACATACCTGTGAGCACAAGTAAGACCACCACTTCTGTTCAAATTCCTGGCTCAAGAGGGATCTGCCCAGAGCCATCAGGACATGGGAACCAAGGAACAGCCAGGGACAAGATCCTTCTGGTTTCTCTCTGCATCCTGGAGCTGACCCTGTGCTACAGCTCTCCATAGCCAAATTCCTCCCAGAGAGAACAGGTCTCCTAGAAGTACTGACACACAGGCTTGCAGGAGGGACAAGCCACAGTCAGAGAGAGCAAGACCAGCTAACACCAGAGATAACCAGATCACGAGGTGAGGGAAAGAACATAAGGAACAGAAACCAAGGCTACTTGGCATCATCAGAACCCAGTTCTCCCACCACAGCGAGCCCTGGATATCCCAACACACCAGAAAAGCAAGACTCTGATTTAAAATCACATCTCATGATGATGAGAGAGGACTTTAAGAAGGACATAAAAACAAATGCCTTACAGAAATACAGGAAAACACAGGTAAACAGGTAGAAGCCCTTAAAAAGGAAACACAAAAGTTCCTTAAAGAATTACAAGAAATCACAAGCAAACAGGTGAAGGAATTGAACAGAACCATCCAGGATCTAAAAATGGAAATAGAAACAATAAAGAAATCACAAAGGGAGACAACCTTGGAAAGAGAAAACCTAGGAAAGAGATCAGGAGCCATAGATGCTAGCATCACCAACAGAATACATTAGTTAGAAAAGAGAATCTCAGGTGCAGAAGATACCATAGGAAATATTGACACAACAGTCAAAGAAAATGCAAAACGCAAAAAGCTCCTAACCCAAAACATTCAGGAAATCCAGGACACAATGAGAAGGCAGAACCAAAAGATAATAGGTATAGAAGAGAGTGAAGACTCCCAAATTAAAGGCCAGTAAAAATCTTCAACAAAATTATGGAGGAAAACTTCCCTAAGTAAAGAAAGAAATGCCCATAAACATACAAGAAGCCTATAGAACTCCAAATAGATTGGATCAGAAAAGAAACTCCTCCCATCACATAATAGTCAAAACACCAAATGCAGAAAACAAAAAAAGAATATTAAAAGCAGTAAGGGAAAAAGGTCAAGTAACAAATAAAGGCAGACCTATCTGAATTACACCAGACTTTTCATCAGAGACTATGAACGCTAGAAGATCCTGAGCAGATGTCACAAAGACCCTAAGAGAACACAAACGCCAGCCCAGACTACTATACCCAGAAAAATTTTCAATTACAATAGGTGGAGAAACCAAAATATTCCACGACAAAGTCAAATTTACACATATCTTTCCACAAATCTAGACCTACAAAGGATAAAAGATGGAAAACACCAACACAGGGAAGGAAATTCCACCCTAGAAAACGCAAGAAAGTAATCTTTCAACAAAACCAAAAGAAGATAGCCACACAAACATAAGAATAACATCAAAGAAGCACCTAAAGAAATGCTCAACATCCTTAGTCATCAGGGAAATGCAAATCAAAACAAGTCTGAGATTCCACCTCACACCAGTCAGAAAGGCTAAGATCAAAAACTCAGGTGACAGCAGATGCTGGCGAGGATGTGGAGAAAGAGGAACACTCCTCCATTATTGGTGGGATTGCAAGCTGGTACAACTACTCTGGAAATCAGTTTGGCAGACCCTTAGAAAAATGGACATAATACTACCTGAGGACCCAGCTATACCACTCCTGGGCATATACCCAGAAGATGCTCCAACATGTAATAAGGACACATGCTCCACTATGTTCACAGCAGCCATGTTTATAATAGATAGAAGCTGGAAACAACCCAGATGTCCCTCATCAGAGGAATGGATACAGAAAATGTGGTACATTTACACAATGGAGTACTACTCAGGTATTAAAAACAATGACTTAATGAAATTTGCAGGCAAATGAATGGAACTTGAAAATAGCATCCTGAGTGTGTTAACTCCTCAGTCAGAAAAGAACACACACAGTATGTGATAAGTGGATATTAGCTCAAAAGTTCGGAATACCCAACATTCAATTCAGAGGTCATATGGAGCCCAAGAAGAAGGAAGTCCTTTAGTGGAAGTCACTCCCCAAATCCACAATACAGTGGATTTGGGGAGTGACTTGAATTGAAGAATGCACAAGAATGGAGCACAAGATGGTGTTATCAAACCCGAGCCTTGATTCTTATTCTTCTCCTTC
>CM052713.1:35683416-35737440 GCA_028551405.1 Uromys caudimaculatus
ATGTGTCTTTATTACATGTTGGAGCATCTTCTGGGTATATGCCCAGGAGTGGTATAGCTGGGACCTCAGGTAGTATTATGTCCATTTTTCTGAGGGTCTGCCAAACTGATTTCCAGAATAGTTGTATCCGCTTCATTTGGAACAACAAAAAACCCAGGATAGCAAAAGCTATTCTCAACAACAAAAGAACGTCTGGGGGAATCAGCATTCCTGACCTCAAGCTGTACTACAGAGCAGTAGTGATAAAAACTGCATGGTATTGGTACAGCAACAGGCAGGTAGATCAATGGAATAGAATTGAAGACCCAGAAATGAACCCACACATCTACAGTCACTTGATTTTCGACAAAGGAGCCAAAACCATCCAGTGGAGAAAAGTCAGAATTTTCAACAAATGGTGCTGGTTCAACTGGTGGTCTACATGCAGAAGAATGCAAATTGATCCATTCCTATTTCCCTGTACAAAGCTCAAGTTCGAGTGGATCAAGGACCTCCACATAAAACCAGATACACTGAATCTAATAGAAGAGAAAGTGGGGAAAAGCTTGGAACACATGGGTACAGGGGAAAAGTTCCTGAACAGAACACCAATGGCTTATGCTCTAAGATCAAGAATGGACAAATGGGACCTCATGAAATTGCAAAGCTTCTGTCAATAGGACAAAATGGCAACCAACAGATTGGGAAAAGATCTTTACCAATCCTACATCCAATAGGGGCTAATATCCAACATACACAAAGAACTCAAGAAGTTAGACTCCAGAAAACCAAATAACCCCATCAAAAAATGGGGAACAGAGCCAAACAGAGAATTCTCAACTAAGGAAATTCACAGGGCTGAGAAGCACCTAAAGAAATGTTCAACATCCTTAGTCATCAGGGAAATGCAAATCAAAACAAGTCTGAGATTCCACCTCACACCAGTCAGAATGGCTAAGATCAAAAACTCAGGTGACAGCAGATGCTGGTGAGGATGTGGAGAAAGAGGAACACTCCTCCATTGTTGGTGAGAAGAAAGATTTCCAACACAAACAAACAAAAACAAAACACCAGTAAAGAGTCTTCAGTAGTTGTGGGATGGTTCACTAAAAGCCCTTGTGGGCGTGTCTGGATGGTTGCCTCGGCCTATGGGTTGATATGAGGAGCGGTGCAGCAATGAGACCGAACCAGAGGCCTGGAGCTCCCCCTAAAGGCTAAATCTATTCTACCCTGACTGACAGCAAACTGCACTAGTTAGAAAGGGGATTGCTCAAGCCTAAAACCAAGGAGTCAGATCTCAGAGAGAGGGGGAGGGGGAGGGGAAGGGGGAGCGGAGGGGGAGGGGGAGGGGGAGGGCGAGCAGGTCCACACCTGGACTCAAAAGGCAGACCATGGAAGCTGTTTCAAGATTCATTTGACAACAAAATACTTTATATTTCAGAATAAAATTTAATTTATTTGGGTGTGTAGATGTCTTTGTGTGGGCATGCGAGTGTGTGCGCATGTGTATGAGCACTGGCATGTAGAGGTAGAAGAGGATGTCAGATCCTAGGGGATCGAGTCACCAGCCTTTGCAGAAAGCCAAGCTTGTGGGTGTTGGGATCCCGTTCTGTCATCATGATTGGACAGCAAGCATTTGTAAATGCTGGGCCAACTCTCCATCCCCCCAAATGCCTGATTTATGATATATATATTCATGCTTTAGAATAACAAGACATAGCCCAAATTTCCTTCAAGGCTGTAGTATATTATAATAATCTAAAAGCCTTACAATGTATAGTAATGTAGGCATGTCGCGGTGCACACTCCTACTAGGAGTGGTGCAAAGTACATGACCTGTCAGTTTCTCTAAAACACTAAACTTCTGAACTCTGACTTGTGGTGCCTGGCCCCAATCAGATAAGGGCCTGGGCGCCTGTGTTTCATGGCCACGCTTCCTGCCACACAGGCTTCAATGATGATACAACGATTCCTGTGCCATGTGACACTGAACAAATGACCTATTATCTTGGTGGTTTGGTTTGTGTTGTAGTAACTAGTCGTATTGCACATAAAAAGCAGCGTCTATCTCACTTGATAGCAACTGGACCAGTGGATAGCTCCTTAAGGGTCATTTAACCACTGGGTTCTACGGTTTTAGCTGCAAGGAAGCTGGGACATCAGACACTGATAATTAGTTTTTGAGGTCACTGGTTATTCATTTTATACTCACATTTGGGCATCTTAAATCCTACATAAATCTCTTGAGTACCTTAAACATTTAAGTAAGACAGAGACAGCTTCATTTCTGAGACAGAGCTATATGCATACCTGCAACCCAACTGGATGCACGTGCTTTAGTCACAAATAATTAAGAACATTTTGAAGTTAAATCAAAGAATTAATACATATCTTTCCTGATATGAGCTCTATAATGTATGAGTCTTGGTTATGGGTTTGTCAACAGTAGGATCCTAGAGCCTAGAATAAGACTTTCTAAAGAATATTTACACCCCAAACAGACACCAAAAGGGGATTGGTAAATAAAATATCTCCTCAGTTTATTTTAAAATGAAACCTTCCTTTCAGGGAATATTTCTTTTAACACTCATAAAATCATTGTTCGCTGGATTGTACCATAGAGAAAGCGTTCTAGCTCCTGTGGTTGACAGGTAGTTCTTGGCTGCTGGGTGATTTCAAGGATGTTAAAATCAACTTTTAAAGGTAAAACCAACATACCCTGGGATTCTGACACTTGGGAAACATGGGAGGATTTCTGCAAATTTGAGGATAACCTAGTCTACATAGCAAGTTCTAGGCTAGCCCAGGCTAACTCATGAGATTCTGTATAATAAATTACATAATAAATTACAAAGATTCACATAATAAATTACATACTATTAAGGGAAGAGTAAGACAGTAAGACCAATAATTATGTTGTTTTTATTAATTCTTTGAGAAATCATGCATTCATATGATGTATTTTGACTGTCTTCACCCTCCCTCCTACCCCACCTCCTCTTAGATTTATGCTTCAATCTCCTAACTCCACATTCTTTTTTAAATAACCCTCTGAGTTCAATTTATGCTAATGAGTGTGGAGCCATCCACTGGACTGTGGTCAACCCATCAGGGGACACATCTTTAAAGAAAGCTTACTATAAGGTGAAAAAATAAGAGGTTTTAAAGCTTAAAGATGGAATTAAGTTTATTAATCCATTGACTTGAAGATACTGGGTTATCCAGGAGGACCCAGTGGAAAGTAGGGCAGTTTTATATTCAGTTTTTTCCTCCTTGAGGTTTTGATAATTTGAGTCTGTGTAGTGATAAGTGCATTAAGGAAGAACATACAAACTTATACACTAAGCATGGGAAGCACATGAGTCCAGTACAAGATCCAAAAAGGGGCCGTGGTGGCTGGATCTGATGGAGAACTAAACAAGGACAGAAGCTTAAGCTTCCAGAGAAATGGAAGTGACCTAAGACTTGGAGGGCAGAGTGGGGTGTACATGAAGAGCAAAAGGGTCTCCTTTTACAGGTGGAGTATCCCAGCGCCAACTCTCAGGCCCCAGTCTCCAAAACTCTTTTCTGGACAGACAGGAAATTATCTTTTTTAAAAAGTATCAATACATCTCTGACAGTGTACTGGTGTGCAGTTTCTCTGACTAGCCATCTTGATGTAAGGCAAACAAATATATCTTTCCAGGTATATTTTAGGGTTTCATGATAACCACAAAGGCCTTTCAAGGTGAAAAAGGAGTCACAGGTGTTCCCAGAGATAGGTGATAGATAGATAGATAGATAGATAGATAGATAGATAGATAGATAGATAGATAGATAGGAGAGATTTGAACTTATTGCATGCTCACTCTGGATATGGAGAGAGAGTCAAGAAATGCCAGTGGCTTTTAGAAGCAAGAAACTGGATTTGCCCTACTGAATTTAAGTATAATGAGACCCATTTCAGACTTCTGTCATTCAGAGGTATAAAATAACATATTTGTATTGTTTTATTTTGCAATGCAATGTGAAGGCCTAGAAAATCACCACTGAGGTCCTTTGAACTAAAGGAAAATGGGAGGGCTGTAGGTCACTCTGGCCTCTCTGTCCCCAGGTCTGGTCATAAAAAAACCCTCTGAAATTCCCTTGAAAATAGGCTACGAAGTTCATTTCAAATGGATTCTGCTCTATCTGGTGGGAGGAAAGAATACTTTTAGGGAAGAAGAAATGGCTTCCTTATTCCTTTCCAAATTTGTTGCCCATGGTACAAGCTAAATTCCCATAGAGCATACTATCAGGGGAGAAAACTTTTTAGTTGCCTACATGCACTCAACAGTTTCACAAAATATAGGACTTGAAGACGTGTCTGGTGATGGAAGCTGAGCTATAGAAAGAAGTATCGTTGTGTGTGTATGTGTGGGGGTCTTCTGAGGGCTGTGGTCATGAATTATAAGAGGGTGGGGGGAGGGAATTAGTGGTGGAATATTTATGTCAGATAAAAGGTATTTTAGGTAATAACAAAATTGGTAATTGTCACGATGTCAACCAACCTCTAACTAGTTTTCTGCCTGTCATCCAAGTTCGTCTTCCCTGATGAGTGTTTAGGTTGGGACTGAGAATTCCTGACAGTGAGTTTGTTTAGAGGGCAGCTCTCTATGAGTAAATAAAGAGTGTTTTAAGAAAATTCTTACTGTGTCTGGTGTTCCTCATATGACCTCAGAGTGTGGGGTGGCATCCTCTGAACTCCTTCTCTACACAAAGAGGACAGGAATCAAAGCAGCCTAGTTGAGTGTCCCTCAGTTTGTCACCACTTGTCACAGCCTTTAATCCAATCACACATCTACACTACTGTCCATTTTTAGATGAATCTAAGCATAGATACTTATGCAGGGCGCTGTGCTCCATAAAACTTTGATTATGATTAGGGGATAGAGAGACAATGGTTCAATGGTTAAAAGCACTTGCTACTCCTACAGAGGGCTTGCATCTGAATCCCAGTAGCCACATCAGGCAGCTCACATTCACCTGCAACTCCAGTTTCAGGGAATTTGACATACATACATGTGTGTACATACATACACACACATATAATTTTTTAACTATTGATTCAATAAAGACAGCATGTTTTTCTCTTGTTAGCTTGTCCTTTGTTATAGGAATGTTGACCACAAGTCTAGGATAAGTGAGTAATAGAACCACACCTCCCCACGGACTGTGATAACTTGTCTTGTGATAGCAAGAATTGAGGCAACAAGAGAAAGGAAAATAACCCATCCTGCCTCTGAATTTTAAGTCTCTTGTTGGCTGAGAGTCAAGAATTTCAACACAGCTGATGAAATTTCCTGCAAAGTGCTATCCTCTTTTTGTTCTGAGAAAGTTGCACAAACAAGGTTCTGACCATGTTAGTTACCAAATGTATGTCTTGACTCTTGGAGATCTGTGTATATATAATAAGACCTCCTTTGACCTTTGGGATTGAGGTTTATCTTGTCAGCCCCCCTCTCTTATCTGGAAACTTGAGCAATGTAGTCAATAAATTGCTTTATAATCTCATTTACAAGAAAACTCCACCTTTCTTAGATAAGCACACCAAAACATCATTTTTTACTTAAACCTTAGTTTAGCTGTAGATTAGGTGGTTTTTAACAGTGCAATTCAAAAGCCAAACATTCTATGGCAAAATACAGTCTTGTTGGGACATGGATCTCATTCTCTTTGTCTCTGCAGAAACAATATGCACCCATCCCTTGAATGCACATGCTTGTCCTTTACTTCAGGTTTATCTTGAAATTGTGTATATGCGTTTGTGTTTGTGTATCAAGATCCTGGTTCCACCTGAGTGGCAGTCCTGGAAGGAACGCTGCAGGCTGCAGAGCTGGCAGAGTTGAGTTGGGTTTCTTGCTGCTGCTGACCACTGAAGGAGGAGAAAATGAATAGGGCATGAAGTAATCCATCTGACCATTTCACAGTTATACTCACCCTCTCCCCTGTGTGAGAAAGTACCAAATTTTGTAAAAGTAAGAATTAATTTAAGTCCTTAAGTTTTTCTTTCAGTGTTTACAGTTAAGTATGTGTAATAGTGTATGTTCATGAGGGTACTTAAAATGTTCATCAAATAGGAAAATGGCCAGCCTAGAAAAGAGAAATAATTAAAAATACTTGAGTAAAACTGTGAGCAAATTCAGTAACTTCCTTGGACTCTAACAGTTGCAAGGTTTTATTGCTTCACAGTAAACATTTCCATCATACCTAGACGGCTGCCAAATAGCACTGTCTACGGCCTGGGCCAGATGGGGATTGAATTTATTGCAGTAGAGCAGGTCCCTAGGGTGATTCTATTCTGAATTCTGAGTTTTCAGCCCAACTTGGTGGGACTTTGATTGTTCTGCAAATCGCTGCCACACTTCAAAAGCATGTCAGTTTTTACCGGGTGAGTTTTAACTAGATGTGAACTCTGTGTGGCAAATAGTTCTCCTGTCTACTGCTTGAGGCAACTTCCTCTCCCTGAATGGCTTAAGAAATAGGAGGGTCACCCACAGGAAAATGTATCAAGTGCTTGTGAGACAGGTCCCTACTGTGTCCTTCCTTCCTGGGTGACTTAGTTGAAAATGGTTGCTGTGAAGACAAGCCCCCTCAGAAATATCTAAAATCAAAGTTTATACCTCCAGTTCTTGCCCTGGTGTGGTGCTTTGAATAATAATGGACCCCATAGGCTCATATTTAAATGAGCTCTTTGGTAGGATTAGAAGGATTAGGAAGCCTTCCTCTCTCTCTCTCTCTCTCTCTCTCTCTCTCTCTCTCTCTCTCTCTCTCTCTCTCTCTTCCTGCCCATGGATTGCATGCAGAACTCTCACCATGTCTGCCTGCCTGCCACTATGCTCCTAGCCATGATGATAATGGAGTAACCTCTGAAATTGTAAGCAAGACCCTAATTACACACTTCATTTTGTAAGAGTTGTCTTGGTCATAGTGTCTCTTCACAGCAATAGAACAGTGACTAAGATACCTGGCAAGTGACAGGCTTCAGGAAAAGGCTGAATAAAGAGTGCTCTGCAGTAGAAATGGGGACAGACCTGTTGCTGCTTAGGGCTGGGTAGCAAGGTAGTCTCCTTTCTGAATGCAGACTACATCATGTGGTTGTCTCCTTTCTGAATGCAGACTACATCATGTGGTAGTCTCCTTTCTGAATGCAGAATACACCAAGTGTGAAGATTTGAGGGGAAATGGTGGGTGATGCATCTCTCTTGAAAGTTTGGAAGGTAAAGAGCAGAGGATAAAGCAATATCCTTATGTGGGTGAATTAGTGAATTTTCCTGGGCACAGCCTTAGACTGGCAGCCACACCGCCGTTGGGCTGTGTGGAAACATGGTAATTAGGCGTCTGGGACAAGAGCAACGATTTCCCCATTTGTCATATTCAATTTCCCTCAAGAGTTTACAATTTTAAGCTGAGTAAAATTCCCTTATGGTTCCAGGGAGTTTTTGATAGTAGTAGATACTTTTATTAGTATACTTTAATACTATATTAATATAATAAAAGTATATTTTATTAGTTAACTCTTTTAGAGGCCCTATAGCCAATTATGCAGACAAGCAGAAACACGCTCATTGGTTATGTGGGGTGAGTGACTACACATTTGTAGGATCAATTGAAGCCAAATGTTTAGGGAAAAATGGTTATCATATTCCAGTCAGCTTTCACCTGCAATTTTCCATTAAAGGATGCTTCTTAATTTATGGACTGACAATCTCACACATGCACATGAAAGCGCTTTGATCACACTCATCACCCACTACCTTCTGGGATCCCCTCCCACTGGAACCCTTCTTTCCACCACATCCCCTCCTACTTGTCTGCCTTTTCTTTTTTAATGAACCCCTGGGTTTTATTAGTGTTGCTTGCATATTCATGGATGGGTGAGGGGTGATTTACTGAACCATGGGCAACTTATTGATGGGGTAGCTACACCACTGAAGATGACTTCTCCTCCCCCAACAATCATTAAAGATCAACAGCTCCTCTCCTAGGGGTCAACTTGTCCTCTTTCCTCTGCCCATTGACTACTGACAAACTAGATGTCGGGCATTATCTACAGTTTTCTGTATCTGATGATCATTCCGGGCCCTTTACTAATTCAGAAAGACAGCACAAGGCCTGGAGAAAGTAGGGGCATTGCTCTGTATACTCTAGGACTGTTGCTCCCTAATAGCTTGGGGAGGGAAAGAAGAAATATCTGTGTGAACCAGCTCATTTTTTTGGGTGTGATTACCTACCTTGAACTTGATTTTATGAGCACCAATCTCTGAAAGTGACAGAATAAATGTTCCACTATTAAAACAAATAAGGGCTCACAAATCACAAAATTTATGCAAAGTTACAGAACGAACTGTTTCAGAACTCCTGATATAGGTGGTCAGTTGTAATAGAGAAACTTCACACAAGTTTCAACAACATACATGGGGGGGGGGGGGGGAAGAACACAAGCCAGGGAAGAAGTTAAGAAAAAAAAAATCCCCAAGAAACAAAACGGAATCGAAACCAATGTCAAGTCATTGATGTGTAGAGAAGGCGACTCACTCAGAAGATGGGTGGTGCGATCTTCTAAAAGAGTAACAAGTACTGACTCTTCTCAAACCCACGAACTACTGGATGCTTTGCTGACCTCTTCGGGAACTGATAATACATCAGCCGAAGAAATCTGCTGAGTGTTGCTGGTGGCTTTGAAGTCAGGTTGCATACAGGCTGAAGCTTTTAGAAGAGGAAAGGGCGCCTGGAAAGCAAACATTGCCTACAGAAATGGCTTTAAAGTGCTTCCAATCATGATTTCCAATCCAGAGCTCGAGAGCTATGGCAAGGGAGGTGTAGCCCACGAGAATAAACTATGTTTGACAGAAGAATTCTTAACCTGTTCAAAGGGGGTTTACTCTAAAATATGAAGGAGAACAAGGAGGGGGAAAATACAAAGAAAATGCTCTAAGATAAGTGTGCCGAATAACTGATACAATTTTGGGGGAAATTGTTATAAAGAACAGAAGCACTTATTCCAGTAAGAAAATAGGGCAGGAATCAGCATGCACATCTATGGTCCCTCTTACTGTATGTCCCTCCACACGGAGGATGGGTACGTGTGAACAGTACTTGTTTGAATCATAGGCGGTGGCAGGGATTTTTGTGAAAGTCACTGTGAAGGCAAAAGAATGAGGTTTATGGTGAGAAATAGAAAGCTAAAATAAGACTGCTTTGGTCTGTTCTGCCACCCTGGAGAGGAAAGTGACAACTCTTGGTTATATTTATTATGTGTGTGTCAACGCTCAGTGATGTGGCTTTCGGGTATCTGTCTCAGTAGAGCAAAACACAGTAATCAGAACCAAGCATGGAAGTAGAAGTAACCTTGTGTGTGGATGGCGTCGTAGATGATGCTGAGACAAAACAACCAAGATACTGGAGGAAATGTGTATAGCATGATATCAATTATATTATTCTAAAAAATGTAACCATATGGGAAACTGTGCAGCTTTGGAGAGTACATTTATTAATGTGTACATAAATCCACCAGGCAGGTGAAGATATGAAATTCGGCCAATGCTATATCTTAACCTAGGACTCTTTTTCTCTTGCATATCAGCTGGCTTGCTTTATTTGTAAGTAACAACATAGTTCTTGGTGACTGCAGTCAAGTGTGCACACGGTTCTCTCTAGCCATGTGCACAGGCAAGGCTGAGCCACGGGGGAAAGCTGAACTCTAATCAGCAGCAGCTGGGCAGTGGAGGCCAGGGGCTGGCTAAAGCAACCTGTTTTTCGGTTCATTTTGTCTGCTCAGTGTTTATTTGTTTGTGTCTCTGAAACAAGAAAAAGAACCCTCCTTACAGTGTTCCAGATTCAACAGGGGAAAGTGATTAAGTGATTGGATGGCAATTTGCTGTAGAGGAAGGCCTCTTTTTGGCAACCTCGGGCCTGAGAGCAAGGTCAAGTACTGGCTGAGGACTTTGGGAAGAAAAACTCATTTCGGGAATGAAGGAAGACAACCATTTGAGCTTTTGTTGGGGGCTGTTTTGGCACCTGATTTGATGGATAATAAAAGATGTAAAACCTTATGTTTTCTCTCACTTAGAAAGAAAATAGACTTAATTGTGTGTGTGTGTGTGTGCGCGCGCACGCGTGCGTGAGAGCGCGCTCTTGGAGGCCAGAAGAGAGAACCAAATCCCTTGGAGCTGGAGTTACAGACCATTGTATGATACCGAATGCGGGTCTCCTGGTAGAGCAAGAAGCACCATTAACTGTTGAGTCATCTCTCCAGCTCCCAGATTTTGTAATAATTTTTTTTACATTAATTTACTTATTTATTGTTTGTATGTATGTATTTATGAATGTGGGCACATGTGGTGATCAGAAGACAACTTGTTGAAGTCCATTCTCTCCTGTCACCATGTGGGTACTGGGGATCCAACTCGGTTGTCAGTTTTAGTGGTCACTTGACAGGAAGTTTCAAACCTTTAGTGCCTTTCTCCCCTTTCCCTCATCTCTCAACTCTTTCTGTCACCTCTCTTTTCATTTCCTCCCATCCTCTTCTTCCTCTTTCTTTCTCTACCCCCCTTCTCACCTCCTGTAAACATCTCATTTGTTTACTTGCCTAATCCGGCTCGAGTTTGTTGGGCATGCGCACTCCAGTTCCTCGCCTTCCCGTTCTTTATCTGCCTTTTAACCTAGTATTTTGCAGACAGCTTTTCTCAATAAAAATGTGCTATGTTGACATGCATATGGATATACCAATTAGCCAGTCATGATCATTCTTCTTGCAAAACACTTGGGGAAAGCCATTGCCTCAGCTGCCAAGGGAGGGGAAAAATTAAACAGAACTACCCGGCTACAACAACCATGAACCATGACAGTTACCAGTAAGGCAAGCTATGCATGAAGTTTTAATAATTGGCACTCTCATGTCAGCAGCCATCAATAGCTGTCTGAGTGAACTTGAGTCCCACTCAACAGGAAGGAAATCATGCCTGGTACCGGAAACTTAGCCAGCTTCCCAGGGCTAGTAAAGTAATGATCTTAGAAAATAATCTTTGCTAAATCAGCCTAATTCCTTACTACATCCTAAATCCTATCCATATACACACAGATAAGTGTGGCTACCAACCCTCATTTAAGAAGCATCTCTTTGTAGCAAATGGGGCAAATGGAGACTATTACAGAAAACTGCAACTGAACACATGCTGCAATCAAGAGATCGTGGGGAGCCCTGCCCCAGGGGTCACATCTATCTCACAGTTCCTGCATCTATGGCTTAGGTAAATCTCAGAAGAGGGGGCAGAAAGATTATAAAAGTAAGAATACCCGGTCTCCTATTAAATAGTCTGTCCTAGAAATTGCAGCTTAAACAAGACCAGGAAAATAGCAATATCGATGGACATATGTACTGGCTGGTTTTGTGTGTCAACTTGACACAAGCTGGAGCTGTCACAGAGAAAGGAGTTTCAGTTGAGAAAATGCCTCCATGAGATTCAGCGGTAAGGCATTTTCTCAATTACTGATCAAGGGGGGAGGGCCCCTTGTGGATGGTACCATCTGTGGGCTGGTAGTCTTGAGTTCTATAAGAAAGCAGGCTGAACGAGCCAGGAGAAGTGAGCAAGCCAGTAAGCAGCATCCCTTCATGGCCTCTGCATCAGCTCCTGCTTCCTGCCCTGCTTGAGTTCCAGTCCTGACTTCCTTTCGTGATGATGAACAGCAGCATGGAAGTGTAAGCTCAATAAACCCTTTCCTCCCCAATTTGCATCTTGGTCATGATGTGTGTGCAGGAATAGAAACCCTGACTAAGACAACATATTACTCTGTAAAGGGACATTTTCGAGGCGTCTCACCACTAGACAGAAAACAATAGGCAATGGGTTGTTGCTGGGAAACAGCATCAGCATGCTAGGGATGAGACCCCTTATTGGTTTCCAACACGGTTGCCAGCCTGCAAACTGTATGTGCACATAAACAGAGAAGAAAAATGGACTAAACAGGTCACACACACATGCATATGTAACAATAATAGTAACGAAAATAGACTAACAATTTGGGCAGGCATGAGAAGGGCTCAAGAGTGGGTTTCTGGTATTGGCTGGAGAGAGGAAAGGGAGGGGGAAAGTGATGTAACTCTATTTCAATTAAAAGCACATTTTCGTAAAAGGCCATTGCCTCCAGTCATTGCATTGGTTGGTATTATTTTATGACTGTTTCTTCCATTTTCTGGAAACTGTCACTGAAATCTATTATGTAAGACTGAAGATAAATTGTTTCTCTTATAAGATCAGAATATCTTTTAATTAATTTATTTAACAAAATTATTTATTGAGATAGGTTCTCACTATGTAGTCCAGACTCTCTACTCTGACCTCAGCTGCAGGAATGTTGGGGTTACAAAGATGTGCCACCATGTCTGGCTTTATTCTTTCCTTCATCTTCCATTTTTCTATTTTTTTAAATTTTGTGTGAGCTTCATTTTGTCATTGTTCAAAGAAATAGAATAATTTAGTAATAAATTTAGTTAGACATAGCCAGGCTATCAGTAACTTTAATATAATATAGGTCTTTCTTACATATTTATTAGATCAACAATTTTTCTTTCTTTAGCAATGGCTGTCTAGGCTAGATTTGACTTGTTTTTATTGGCACTGAGATGAAATGTTCTTTTTTAATTAGGGTGGGAGTTGGGTGGGGTGGGACCAGTTGTAGGGGTGAGGGAGCCAGCCTTGGCTCCAAGAGATTGTTTTGGTGCCAGTTGGCGGAAACTTGAGCAGCTTTAGTTCTTTTCAATATGATTGCATAGTGAAGAGAAAAATGTCTAAACTAGGTAGCTGAGAAATACTTTCTCTCACACCATATAATAAAGCAAACAAGACAAGAAGACTTCAAGAAGCATTTTGCCATTTACCAGAGAACAGGGCACATATTTAAAGGGTTTTAATGTACCCATGGGAACCCGCTGAAACTTAGATGATCTTTTAAAAATGTACAAAATGGGTGTGATCTCGTGTGCTTTCAGTACAAAAGTACTCCAGCTTCCAGTGAGATTCTAGACAGCATCATTTATTAGACAAAAGGCCTTTGCTCTAAGCTGGGAGCATTCTCTGCAACTATAGCCAATAAATGGATAGCAATTCACCAACCTGTACTTTTCCTTCCTGTGAATCTCTCTCAATGCGGGCACGTGTCTGCAGATTTGATATTTCTCCAAAAAGGCATTTTGGTCTCCTTTGCACTCCTGGCCATACATATCAGAAATGCTCATTTTTTTTTAATGTGTTTGAGGCTGGACAGCCCATGGAAACACTCACATCATCCCAGCTTTGTACCCACCCTGCACATGTTCAGCATTCTCATAGGTCACTGCAACGTGTTGAATGCTTCTGGTTCTTAGCAAAGCAAATTTGCCTGGGACCATGGCATCTATCAGTTTATTGCATTAACTTGTTATGTTAGGAGGCCTGCATAGGTTAGCTGTGGAAAATGTCATAGTGCCGTGTTTTTGTTTCCAACAGTGTACAGATTACCCTGCGTGTGTCTACTAAATTTTCTGAAGTTTTCGGTGTGGTTTTTATATGTGTGTGGGGAGGGGGTGAGAGTGTCTATTCCACTTAGATTCCACATTGCTAAAATAATGTTCTTACACCTCGTTTTCCTCCTGGACACATCTCTGGATTGGATTTTCCAACTTCTTTGCAGGTAAATGTGACTACTTCATTGAGTTCTGGCCAGTAGCATTGGGTTAGAGACATCTGATCACTCTTTATACTAGACTTTATGACTAATATTCTTAGATACAGGACAGTTTTGATATCTTTCTCATCCTTATCCTTAGGAAGTTATGATTGTCACAACTGGGAGTTGGCTACTGGCATCTAGTGAGTGCAGACCAGGATTACTGCTAAATATCCCATAATGAGAATAAAAAGTGATCCAGCCCTGAATATGGGTACTAGTTTCTCCATAGAAATAGAGCTTCCATAGGCTATGTATGGATAGATTTGTGAAAGAGGAGATTTAACAGGGATTGGCTCACATGATTCTAGACCAAGAAGTCTCAGAAATATTGTTTTATGGGGACTCAGCAATTCTGGACATGATTAAGCCCAGTTTCTGAATACCCAAAACCAGAAGAGTACAGAATACCCAAGATACAGTCCACAGAACTCAAAAAGATCAACAAGCTGAAGGGCCCAAGTGAGGACACCTCAGTCCCACTTGGGAGGGAGAAGAAAGCAACCACAAGGGGGAGGGAGGGACCTGGGAGGGAAAAGGGGAGGGGGGGCAGGAGAGGGGAACATGATCTGGTATTGGGTGGGTGAAAAGGACTGAAGCCCTGAGGGCCAGCAGAAAGAATGGAAACAGGCAACCTTGAGAGGAAGGAGGTTAGGGCGACCCTCCATAATATACCAGAGACCTGGGAGGTGAGAGACTCTCAGGATTCAAAGGGAGGAACTCTAAATGAAATGCCCTACACTGGGGAGAGGGAACTTGTAGAGCCCACCTCCAACAGAAAGACAGGGCATCAACTGAGGGAGGGGGTTGCCATCCCACAGTCAAAACTCTGACCCATAATTGTTCCTGTCTGAAAGAACTGCAGGGATGGAAATGGAGAAGAGCCTGAGGAAAAGAAGGTCCAGCGACAGACCCAAAGTGGAATCCAGCTCAAGGAGAGGCTCCAAGACACTATTACTGAGGCTATGGTGTGCTCACAAAAAGGGACCTATTATGACTGCCCTCCGAAAGACCCAATATGCAGCTAAAAGAGTCAGATGCAGATATTTGCACCCAACCAATGGACAGAAGCTGCTGACCGCTGTGGTTGAATTAGGGAAAGGCTGAAAGAAGCTGAGGAGGAGGGTGACCCTGTAGGAGGACCAGCAGTCTCAATTAACCTGGACCCCTGAGATCTCTCAGACACTGGACCACCAACCAAGCAGCATACACCAGCTGATATGAGGTCCCCAACACATATATAGCAGAGGACTGCTGGGTCTGGGTTCAGTCAGAGAAGATGCACCTACCCCTCAAGAGACTGGAGGCCCCAGGGAGTTTAGAGGTCTGGTGGGGTGGGGGTGGGGACATCCTCGAGGAGAAAGGAGGGTGGGGAGGAGGTCTGGGATGTGGAACAGTCAGAGGGTGGACTAGGAGGGGGGATAAAATCTGGAGTGTAAAATAAATAAATAAATAATTAAAAAATACTGAGAATGAGGAAGCACTGAGAAAGCAGGCAGCAAAAGGTGTGTGACTCGACTCAGGGAGAGAAGGGAGAGAAAGGGAAAAGTAGAAAGAGAGGTAGTGGAGGGAGGGAGAGAGAGAGAGAGAGAGGGAGAGGGGAGGGAATGAATTTACATCTTCACCATGTTGTCTTATTTGGGCCCTCAACACTTATATGATGACCACCCACATTGATGAGGGTGGATCTCCTTTCCTAGGCCTACCAATTTAAGTGCTAATCTATCCCAGAAACATCCTCATAGACACACCCAGAAATATTGTTTTACCAGCTATTTGAGAATCCTTTAACCCAGTCAAGTTGACATATAAAATTAGTCATCGCAAATACTGAAGTTGAGAAATGCTGCTTCAAACACTTCCTCTGTCTGCTGCCTGGACACAAAACATCCACAAGAGAATTCTAAGAACCTAAAGTTGGCTGAGTCACTAGGGGGAAGGTTCCTGGAACCCTTAATCTCTGCACAGTGGTTTTCACCAAACACAGGCTGGCCTATGTCTTTAAAAAAGATATATATATATATTCTTCTGTGTTAAGTTATTGAAATTTGAGAACTATTTACAAAGCAGTTAAGAATTAACAATGACAAATAGAAAGTCAGTTCTTGGGTAAATTACTTAATCTATCTCATTTTCTTCTTCTACTGATGAAAATACAACTATCCCTACCTCTGGGTCCTGTGAGCATTGAGTGAATTTGCATATACATAAAACTTAGAATATCCCTGATCTAACTGCATAGTTATTTAGCCACAAAATGCCTTTGTTCGGCCATACATTTTTACAGTGAACTGAAAACGACATAAAGAACACAGAGGTCTGTGTTCAGGCTATATTACAGACACTAGCTCAGGGGCTCCCTCTGAAGCACTGTTACTATCCTGGCTGAATTTTCTCGGCTACTTTAGTGTAAGGCAGAGATCTGAGTACATTTTAACTCCCAAACCAATGCCTTTCCTATGATTTCATTACAGTTGGGAGGCAGAGAACTCTATGCATTCAAGGGTAGCCTGGTCTACATAGTGAGCTTCGGGACAGTCAGGGCCATGTAAAAAGACCCTGTCTCAGGAAAAGGAAAGGAAAGAAAGGAAGGAAGGAAGGAAGGAAGGAAGGAAGGAAGGAAGGAAGGAAGGAAGGAAGGAAGGAAGGAAGGAAGGAAGAGAATAATGGTTTGTGGCGCTGCCATTTTCTAAGAACAATTTACTTAGTAGGCTCAGAGTTTTAAGCAAAGTAAGAAACTAAAAGCAAAGACTTCTGTGGATTATAAGCCATTTCTTGACAGTTCTATTGATCAGAACTTTCTGTATTCATAGAATAAGAGGTCTATGGCTATACTGATTAGTGTAATAGTACATCAAATATGGCTCCAACATTTGTAGAGTTCTCCACTTTAGTAATACCCCAAATGACAGAAATTTGTTTTCTAGAATTAAGTAACTGGTTTCTTTCTTTTCTTGCCTTCTCTTCCCTATTTATTCACTCCTCACCCTATAACACCCAGCCAGAAGAGGTCCATGGATCAGCTAACTAACATTCTTTAATATATTACTCATTGAAAACCTTTAGCAATGGCTGTCTGTGGTCCGAAAAAGAAAACATTTCAATACCCTTCATGCCAGCCTCCTTTGGCTCTGTTTCTACTCCATTCTGCAATCTGACACTGGGCTCAGCTTCTCAAACCAGAGACCCTCTCTTCAGGTCTGTCTCTGAATAAAATCCTGAGCATGATCCAGTTGCTTACTGTCCTTGTCTGTCTTTCCTTCTTGTCTACCTTATAATGTGCAACAATTGAGGACTTAAAAGTATGGCTAATTCAATGGGACCAAAGTTTAGATTTTATTTCTGACTTATTTAAATAGCTGCATGTTGCTGCTTCACTGAACAGTATGGTTTCATAACACAAATGCCATCAGGCTGGGCAGATACTTTGGCTTGTTTATTGTGTCCTAAGTGCTCAGAAATTGCCCCGAGACATAGTACCTGCGCAATTGGTATATAGTACAGACATCAATTTTAGCCCATGGAGGAGATTTTTTTTAAGGAAGCCATGTAATATAATAAAAGAATATATATAATATATATTATGTAGTATAAAATAAAATAATATAATAAAAGAAAAACTACTAGTGTATGTATATACTAAACTTTAATTTGTTCCTACTCATTCTGAGGAATCATGCCTGATGCATGTTATTTAATTGCTATTTTGGATTCATAGGGTTTCCTACCAAATATAGACATATCCAAATAAGTTTTACTCTACCTACTACCATGTGTGAGCCCCTTCTTCCAGTGGGCTATCCTGGAGAACTGTTCCACTAGTCTACTTCTTCCTTCCATGACACCACATCAGTGCCAATTGAAAACATACCTACCATTTCTAAGCCAACCTGAGCAGCCCCTCTGAAGTTATCTGGCCTCATCTGACACCAATAGGAATCCAGTCTGTAGTCACTTGTCTATACTTGCCTGTAGCATTAGGGATAAAGCAGAGGGAGGAGTTTTACAACCTAGGAGAACAATATAGTCATACAGAAAGCTCTGAAACTTGGGTTAATATGTGGAAGTAATGGAGACTTTGGGAATGCCTTGTTGTAGACAATTCAAGCCTAGGCTTCCCACCCAGCTCTTAGTGTAGGGTGCATGTATGTCCTGTTATTGTATGTGAATGCTGAATTTCCAGGTTGCCTATGAGTGTGCTGGGAAGATGGTGGCTCTGTGCCTCAAGCAGTGAACACAGATCCCACAAATATAAATGCACATGTCAATGGGTATCTATGGCAATGGTCTAAAGTATCCATCCAATCAGAGCAAGGCAAATGAAGGAAATGAGCTCAGCATCTTTATCCTACAGAAAGCAAGCATAGAAACAATGGCCGTGAGGGAAAAGGCTAATGATGAAGCTCTCTCTGTTCTGCCCACTTTTTTAAAAAAATTGCTCTAGGGTTTCTCCTCTCATCTTGAGCCCTAACAGCCTTCCATCAGCTCATGCTGGCCTTGCTGTTGTGTAGACCCAGGCCAGGCCAGCAGTGGCTTATTTCCTTCTTAAAGACAAGCCTCTCTAGGATAGTAACCTTTATTCAAATTCCATTGTTTTCCTTATCTGAGATTCTTAATGATTCTAAAGCCAAAGGCAAACCAAATGAAACCATTCCAGCTCCTTATTTTAGTTAGAATCTCACGATGTCATCCTGGACACTTTATAAAAGTAGAGACACCCAAACTCCATCCCCAATGCTTGGGATCCACTGGTTACCTGTCAAGCCAGACTTCAGACTGCTGATGTAGACTCTCTTTTTATAAATACAACTAAACAGCCAAGAATCACTTGGCATTTAGAAATATCAATAGCAAAGTGAGGGGTTACAAAAAGAGATTCACCAAATGCTTAGTAAACAAAAAAATTGAAACAGACAGGTCTTTAAAGTATACACATAGAGGCTAGGGAGGTGGCTCTGTCAGTAAAGTGCTTACCATGCAAGCATGAGAACCCAGCATCAGCGCTCCAGCATCTCTATAAAAGCCAGGCTTGCTGGCACATGGTTCTATTCCAGTGCTCAGGAGGCAGATAGTGGGATTCCTAGGGCTTGCTGTCCAGCTAGCTTAGCTGGATTGGTAAGCTCTAAGTTCATTGAGAGATCCTGTCTCAAAAAAATAAAGTTGTAAAGATGATTCAACAATAAAGGATATTACCTGCTCTTGCAGAGAACTGATTCAATTCCCAGCACCTACATGGTGCTCAGAAACATCTGCAACTCCAGATGTAGGGGATCTGATGCTCTCTTTGGGCATTCATGGTTACTGCACACATGTGGTGCACATACATATATGCAGGCAAAATACCCACAAATGTGAGACAAATAAAGAAAATAAAGTATAGCACAATCAAGGCAGATATCTGACAACTTCTGGCCTCCACATATTTTCCTACAAACCTATATGGGCACTGGCACACACGTGTGTATTTCCATGAACATATAATGCATATATAGACATACAAGAATATACACACAAATACATGTGTGTGTGTGTGTGTGTGTGTGTGTGTGTGTGTGTGTGTGTAGTCAGCAAGCAATAGACTGTATACATGCTGATAAAATTATGTCTCCTAGTGAAGTGACTTCCTAGTTGCCTTAGTTTATGTAAGTTCACTTTCTGAAGCTCATGACAAAAAAAAAATGCCTAAAGATCAATTTCTTAGAATTGATCGCTGTTGTCCGTGTACAACAATGTCTAAATGTCCTTTTATCTTCTATATTTACTTGAGAATTCTGAGGCACCATTGTATCTGTGAATTAATAAATGATACCATATGAAAAAAAACATTTGTTTTTTAGCGTTTAGGACTGTCGATTTTTCCTTGTTGTTGCTGCTAAACACCTTCATGCCCTCTACCCAGGACTTTTCAACCTTAGCACTTACATTTTGGGCTCCAGCAATTTGGTGCATTGTGTGGTGCTAGAAGGACTCTGGTGATCGTGAAAGACATGCCAGTAGCACAGTCTCATTCCAGTTATGACAAATAGAATCCTCCTAAACATTGCCAAACACACCCTAAAGTGGACAAACATTCCTTGGTTGAAAGTTGCTGCTCTTCTCCAAGAAGAGCTGGCTGGGATATTTACAAGACAGACTCTGAAAGAAAAGATCCAATAGAATTGGTTAACTCCCAGAGAGATGCACGGTGATCTTGTTCACCCAAGTCTCTTAACAGGCTGCCTTTGTCTACATTACATTCTTAGGTTACATCATTCCTAAAGCACAAAGACGCTTCTTGATAGTGACGACATTAATGGACACTGAGTAACTGTTTACCTAAGACATCAGAAATTGAACTAATATTTTGGCTAGATTCTTAAAATTAAAAAAAAAATTATTCTACTTAGTACAATAACTAGTCAACCAACTGAATATTATTTTTGGTATGCTGCGGCTAGTAAGAGCTTTGTTCAAGGTTAGGCAATTTCTCAAAGAGCTTCGGTGAAAGGCCAGGTAGTCTGCCTCCAGGGATGGCAAGTAGTTTGCTGAACTTCTTTTCTAAAGGACTGATTCTAATGTCTGACCTGAAAGTCAATGGTGGAACAGAGACTGAGGTAGTTGATGCCCCCTACTCCTCCAGCCCCATCAGCACAATTTTGCCCACCCTGATAATGCCTTGAAGAGAGCACATCTGAAGGAAGTGTAGAAAAAGCCTGGGGTTCCATCAGTCCATATTACCTTTGGATGATTCACCTTAAGAAGGGTCAGCCAGACCCAGAACATCAAAAACCTATCCAGTATTCATGAGAGCCCTAAGAAAGGATGGCTTATCTCCAGAGAGGCAGGGAGTGAGTGAAATGGAACATCCAACCAGTTTCTGCTATACCTTGGGGACCATAGAGACCAAGTGCAGAAGAACCAAGGTGTGTGTACAGCATCAAGCAGAGCATCAGCTATATTATAGACATCAGGTAATGGCAGTGATGCTAGTTGCAGAAGACCCTTCCATACTAGTTCGTTTTTCAAATTGTGCTCTATGCTCCTGCTTTGAACTCTGGCTTTGGGTATAGCTTCTTTTTGAGGTTTGTTTGTGGCCTCAACATCTGTCCTATATTTTACATACCAAATATAGTAACTTTCCTCTTCTGCTAAGCTCTCATTTAGAACTCTTGTATCCTGGGGGTTTCTTGTGCCTGATGTAACCCAGGTTCTGTCAACCTTACGTTTCTAGTTTTGATGCCTGAATTGATGGACCTGCTTCCACAGATGTGCCTGCTGCTAAGCTTGGACAATTAGGATACTGAGAGGTGGGAACGGGCAGGAGTAGGCCAAACTCATTTTTAAAAAGTTGAATAAATAAGTGAAGAATTAGAATGTCATGAAACGGGAGCAGAAAAACCAC
The DNA here is from genome assembly GCA_028551405.1 of Uromys caudimaculatus. Taxonomy (NCBI): domain Eukaryota; kingdom Metazoa; phylum Chordata; class Mammalia; order Rodentia; family Muridae; genus Uromys; species Uromys caudimaculatus. The sequence goes on from CM052713.1 coordinate 35,704,502, forward strand.
TGATTTAGCAACAACAAAGACTGCACAAGGAGGTGTGAAAATAAACCAAGGGTTTTCTTCCTCTGCTACCTACATGGTTGTCTGTGCTCAGTGCTGGCGTGGGAGGAAAAACACCATAGGTCAGAGACCTTAAACAAGCAAGGAGTCTACACCAAAAAAGTATGAAGAAAGTATGTGTCCAGAGAGGAAACTGCTTACCCATTGTGGGCAAGAGCAGGCAGCATTGCAGAAACGGGTCACGGTATCTGTCTTGTCAACATCTGAGTGTGAAAGCTGCAGGGAGCAAACTCTCCTCTCCTGCTCTCCTGCCAATACCAACATGTTAATGATCTTAGGGGAAAAAATCCACCATTTCAGGTTAGCTTACCCGTCTTCTGCTACTGTCTACAGGACTGAAAATTATCTTCCTCCTCGGTAGAGGCTTTGAAAGAGAACTAGAGTCTCAGAGAGACAAATATCAACCGCTTTCTCCCATATGCAGAATCAATCAGGGAGCTACATACCTATTTACCTAGCTATCCATTATCTATCTATACCCTATTAAAAGTAGGAGACTGTGAGAGGGGAGGAAGAGGTCTAAAAGTTTAAAAGAACAGAGAGTGTAATGAAATATGGTTATCATGAAAGCAGAAGCTGGGCAGCTACGGTCAAGAAAGAGGACCACCAAGGTGGGTAGGGGATATAAAGAAGCATAATGGTATGTATGTATGTATGTATGTATGTATGAAAAAGTCACTATAGAACCCATTTCGCTGCATACTAATCAACAACATAATTTTAAAATTATTAATGAAAAACAAAAAGCCCAGGATATTTCCTTTGATGGAACAGACTTGGTAAGATGTCACACCACAAAGGTTACAAAAGACAAGAATCATTGAGGCTAGCAGCTGAGAATAGAGTGATGAACGCTCTGTACCACCACATGTCAGTGTTCAGACCCTTTGCTTCATTGACTTGATACATGAAACTAGTCTGTTTAGTTTGCTTATATTTTAGTGAAAGTAAAACACTGGCTTTATTGATGGCTATAAAATGATTTGTTGCCCTAGTCTCCAAATGCCTTTGGGAGTTAGTCTGGGTGATGATTAATTACTTTCTTTTCCAGGTCTCTGTTAAAGAGTAAAGAACTCAGGAGTATAGACGGAGGGCACATTTAGGTGTGGCTACTGTGCAAAGAACACCTGGGGAGGGGATCTTGAAAAGTATTTAGAATGCTTTGAGGGACAACTTGTCTCCTATTTCCAGTTAGAGCCCAGGGCTGTTAGTTTTGTGCTTTATTAAAACTGCTTATGGGGACATTGTATTTGGCAAGGTCTCCATCTTCATTTGCGGCATATTCTCTGGCCAGTACTCAACATCCCTTTGGAAACTTTCCATCCATTTGAGTTTCAATAATCTCCTTGTGTGGTTGGATTGCTAATCAAAGCATCATACTTCCTGGACCAATTTTAGTTTTCAGGGGAAAAAAAGAGAGAGGAGAAACATGGTAAAGTCATTTGTAAGGGATCATGTAGGAGATTGAGAAGACAGAAAATTATGGTCAGCCAAATTATCCTAGGAAGACTGGTAGGACACTTGCATGCTCTCTGTGTTGGAAATTCTCTACTGTCAAGGAAAAGCATGTCCCAGTGAAGCAAAGACCTGGACAATTGCTTTCCCAGACATTTTATTGTCTAGATCTGCAGAAATAGTAAGCATGATTGCTCTAGGATAGTACCCATGTAATCCAGTTATTGTCTCGACAACTAAGCCCACAAGTTTTGTTTGGTTTGTGGCTCCACAGTGATGTAGCTTCAGTCAGCCATTCCCTAAGCAGACATAACTCTCTCTGGTTTTCAAGATAGAATTAGTCTTCACTGCAGTGTTCTAGCATTTCTTGAGCCAGAGAAGTTCCATGGGAAGAGGAACATATGTTTGACCCACAATTTTCTTTCTTGAGTAGACCCAAAGAGTAGAGAGGGAGAGGCACCATTGCCACAGCAACTATATGTCTCAACACTGGGACACCTCTGCTCTTACCATCCACCCCCCACCCCCAAAAAAAGATAGAAGAAAGTCCAAGTGATAACAGAATCAAGAATCCTACAAAGAAGTACATCCTAAGCCTGATAATTCATCTAAGGAATTTTAACTGTATCAATGAGACAGATAATGTAGTCATTTTTTTTTATATAGTGTTTACTCTATGCCAGGCACTAAGGTCCTTGTTTTTGTTTTGATTTCAACATATATGAAATCTTTAAGTTCTCAGTAAAACCCTAGAGGTAGGCAGCATTCTGGTTCCCATATTGCAAAAGAAGAAATCAAAATACAAAGAGAATTACTAATCCAAGCCAGGCCTCATTAACAGTCAGGGTTGAAGTTGAGGCATCTGGATTTCGGGTCTAAAGATACTCCAGTACAAAGGAAGGTTAGCATAGTAGTCATACTCCATGTTTGATTGCTAAAAGCTAACACATAGCATTCTGACCAGAGTATTCACACCCTATGTCCCTGAAATCCAGTTCTCTATCCTTTTGCTCTTAGCCCTTCCTCTCTGACATGGCAAGCAATTCTGGCAGCAGGACTCTGTGGTCTGAGTATGTTGTAAATGGTACTGGGTTCTCTAACAGGCGTTCCCTCATAAGAACAGCCACTTAAAGCAGATCCATCTGCTAGTGGTTCCAGGTGATGAGATCACTCCACTCTAGTAGCCCACACATGGACAAGGGTTCAATGTTATGTCATTGTCCAGCACTTGGCATATATTTGCAGATTTTTATTTAATGGTGGCATTGTATGAAACATCAGATTTTCTTTGGTATCTGACTAACATAAAATATGCAATAACCACTTTAACCACTGATCTGTCTTCCCAGCCCGTCAAATGTTCTTTGGAAGAGTCCGAAAAAGAAGGTCCAGCATTGACAGAAGCAAAGTGGCTAATGGGAAGGAAAGAGCTCAGCACATTTCCCTCGTCACAGAACAATATGGGTTCCTGTCAGTGCTTTGGATCAGCCAATGATGAGGGGGGAAACTTCCATCAGAAATCATTCTCTAAAGCTAATTACAGTCACTAAGAAATCAAGGTGCCTCCACTTCCTAGGCTAGACAGAAAAAAAGATCTGAATCTAGGAAGGAGGTAGTGGGGTTCCTTTTGATGTCTCAGACTTTGACCAGAGTTAGAGCATTAAGTGGTGCCTGCAACTGCTGCATTTAGTCATGACCAGTAGTCTAGATGGGTGTTAGGCATATGCAATTTTAAAAATCCTGATGGTTCATATAATTTTTCTTGTATATATGTTATAGCTAGATGTTAATTCCCTTAATTGATTTTTAACTTAGAGTTAAACTTTTCAGAGGAAAAGTTGAGTCAGGGAACTAACATGAGCCAAATACAATCTCCACAACGTTGGCAGCCTCCTTCACCTGCCAGCTGCTGGGAAGGAGAAGCTTGAAAGGAAAACGGGGTTTGCATGTTTGTGGTGAATGCCACGGGACACCGGAATGTGGTTGAAGTCTCTTGCTTCCATGTGCTGAAAACAATCTCTGGAAGTTCTTTGGCAGGACCATGATCTCACAGCTTGCCAAAGGGGAAATTTACAGCTTGGTCTATGGACCAGCATGCTCTGTTTACTTATTCTACTTCTCCTCTCTCTGCAGAATCCAAACCCAGCTTTCAACGCTCATGGCTTGGCTCAGACATTTCCTCAGGTAGCCTTAGGTCATGCTTTGAGTCAGATGCACCTGATGAGAACTGGGTGTACTACTGTATGAACCCCTGTATCTAAAGTAAAGGAGAAAACACCCTAAATCATTCTAAGGTGTTTATAGAGGTTAGGAAATAGGATCCTCCTGTAGGGGCGGTCTTAAGCCTTCAGAGGGGAGGGAATGCTTATTGTTTGAATTCTAACAGAGCTAATGAAATGGGTGTTGACTAGATGTCACATAGGAGAATGAAAAGTGTGAAGAAAACAGAACCCTCCACCATTAGACACGCAGCCCCACTGACCTATGGAGTCCACAGGCCTGGGGCTGCAGTTCCTTTCACTGCAATAAACACAGAAGGCACTCTTCCAGATTAGCAGAGTTCAACAATTTGTGTTCTTAGGCAGGAAGCTCCCAGGAGAACCAAGCTTACTCCTCTCTAGCTACACAAGTCCACTTAGCTTCAAAAGAATTCCCAAGCCACCTGGATAAAAACTTGACAGAAGCCAGAGTCAGCCTGTACTTAGATGTGGTATGTTCAGCTTGTCAACATCAATATACTGCAAATGTAAATAAAATGAAATGCACTCCCTAATATGGTGCAATAAAATGGGAAAATAGGTCGTGAGGGCTCTGTCCTTTTGCATGGGATGAATGTCCTTATAAGATAGGTTGGAGGCAAGACTGGGTAGTAGTACCCATTGCGGAAAGGGGAGGGACTCACAGGCCCTCTCCTTTCTGAAGATTTAGATGCAGTTAATAGTTGCTGGGGAGAGAGGGATAGTAGTGCAGCTTCTTTAGTACTGTGGCTGCCAGTAATGTGCCCAGGCTTCTTTAAAAGCCCCAGTCAGGGGCTGGAGCGAAGGCTCAGCAGTAAGAGCAGTAACTGTTTGTGCAGAAGAGCTGGGCTTGGTTACCAGCAATCATATCAGGCTGCTCACAACTGTCTGTAACTCCCATTCCAGGTAATCAGGAGGTTGCGGCATATGCACGTATATGGTGCACATAAACTCACATAGGCACACATACATACACATAATATGTATATAATACATTATATTGTGTTATAATATATTATATATACATATTATATTAATATATTTTAAATAAATGATATATTTTTATATATATTAAAAGAAACCTCATCTGTGCTTGAAAAACCTAATAATATTATTATTCTAATAATACTCATTGGGGTGCACACGTGCATACCCACATGCATGTGCACACAGAAATAGAAGAGGAAGGATATGACGGCGAGTAAGAGCGTTAAGAGAGGGTGAGCAGTGAATATGATCAAAATGCATTATGTATATGTATGAAGATATCATAATAAAGCCTATTATAAATAGTTAATAAAACCGATAAAATATTCCAAATCTCCTCCTATGTTGTTAGGACCCAACAAGAAATAGAAGGCTCCTGTTCCTCTCATCCCTAGCCGTCTCCTCGTTCACATCCTTTATGTCTCCCTCCAACTGTAGAAGCTGGGAGACTGTCTGCTGGCTGTCTCTCTGTGTGTGCTTGAGTACATTACCTGGCTAATCTCTGCCCCAGTTAGTCATTCATAAAATGAGGCTAATGATGACAGTTCACTCATTGGATTCTTATGAAAACAGATATTCTAAAACACCTGAAGACAGAGCGCGTAGAGTACAATCCTGCGTCTGCCTTGTCTGGAGCCCGTAGAGTACAATCCTGCGTCTGCCTTGTCTGGAGCCCGTAGAGTACAATCCTGCGTCTCCCTTTTCTGGAGCCCGTAGAGTACAATCCTGCATCTGCCTTGTCTGGCTACATTGGCTGGATCAGCTCTTCTCACACAAGATACACTTGCATTTGCCTCAATGTCCCTGCAAACTCACTCCATGTGCCTATCCCAGACTAAGACAGAAACCCATCAGGGTAGTCCTCTCGTCTCATGATGCTTACCAGTATTACCAGATGAATTAAATATTTAAGAAAAAAATCAGAAATGGACCCAACTATCAAACTAAAAAAGTCAACCAGAAAGAAATGAAGGCTGCTGATTGAATGCCTAAAGGAAATGGGTGGAAACGGTAAAATTGTCTCAAAATTCAGTTAAAAGATAGCTTCCAGAAAAACAGACCCCCCCCAAAAAAAATTGAATAAATTGTGCTGAAGGTAAAAGTAGGAAATATGCAAGAGTGCTGACATGTGTGATTCTATCCCCTCGGAAATCAGGGACATATCAAGAGCGCAAACAAGACACTAGTCAGAGCAGGTGGCCAGTTCTTGGGACTGTATTTCTAGTTGAACACCCAAACCAGTATGTCACCATTTGTGATGATCAGAAAACCCTGCTGCCCTTTGCCTCATTCTGGTTCCTTCCCAAGACCTGGCAGGGCCATCTCACCTGGTCATGTGACCATCCAGCTCCCTTACCTGTGTCTACATCAGGCAGAGACGTGCCATACTGAGCCTCTCCTGCTTCAGCAGCCAATCACACACACACACACACACACACACACACACACCGCTCACTGAAAACCCTTTTCCTCTTCATCCTTCCCAGAGAATCCCCGGGACCTTCTGGACCCTTTCCTTCTGAGAGTCACACTGCACCTATTTTGACCTGAGGTGCCAGAAGTTACTTTTTCCGTCCATTTATCCATCAGTGAAGAATTACTGCAAGCAATTGAGCATTTTTTCCCATCGAACTCTAAACAGGTTTACCTTTTCTTATTTTCTAGAACATTTAAGGAGATGTTGACTGAGAGAGTTCAATATGAATAAATAAACAAACAAACAAACAAACACACACTAGGAGACAAGAAAAAGGAAGTAAAGCTAGACCCAACCTCACTGAATTGGAATCAGAAACAAATAAGTTTCCAAAGGGGCAAAAATGAATGTCACATGATTGAAAGATAAAAATAACAACAATAAAAAAACCAAACAAACAAGGGCAGAGGGGAAAAAAACCCAAGGGGGGGAGGACCCTCCTCAAATCCCTAAAAGGATGCATGGGTTCTGTTTGATGTTGTTTGAATAGAGCCAGGGAAGACAGATTTATTAGTTTTTTTTCCTGGAAACTTTTTCTTTAAAAATGGATTTATGGAACTCAGATGTTGGTTATTATTCTTCTGCCTTTTCAGGAAGCTTGTCTGATGGAATCCTCATCTCAGTCAAGTCGGCTCCTTCAGATGAGATCATTGTTTTCCTAACATGTTTTGGGACTGGAAAGAATTCTGTCAGTTTGCTCCAGGAGAGATAATATCAATTTGACCAAGGCTCACTCTCACTCCAAACAGTTTTCCTTTCCTAAAATGCAAAACCATCCCCCTCCATTCTGTTCATCCTCCATCTTTTCCTTCTGCTCCTTAGGCTGAAAGCAGTCCTCTCTGACCAGCGTGGGAGCAGTCGAGCTGGCTCCACATCTACACTCACATGGGGCCTCAATAAACACAGGGATCAAGCACTGCATGACCACTATTCCTGCCTGTCTCTCACTGTGGCAGTGTGAGAGCCAACATATGTTTTAAGTTTTAATCGCTGTGCCTAGTCGATCCATAAAACAAAAATGGTGCAAACCTGTAAGGCCCTTGCCCTAGGGCAGATACTTCCTGAGCTGCTGAAGGCTGACCCAACTGCACCGGATGTGCTTGCTCACATGTAGGTGGGAGGTAGGTAAAAAGGAATTATCTTAAGAGGTATGCTTGCCCTGACTGAATGTAGGCAAGCGGTACACAGGCAGAAAGTATGTCAGGACATATGCTTGCCCCCTGATTGGGCCTGATATACATATATGATATATACATATATATACACACCTACACACATATATACATGCTATACATATACATACACAAAGACATACAGATATACATGCCTCTGCCAAATGTGACTTGTAGCCATTTCTCTGGGAGTCCCTGGTATAGACCTGACCAGTGTCCATCTTCTTAGCCAGTACTAAATAAAGCCTGCTTAAATTTGGCTCAAAAATGTGGCAGCGGTCTTATTCTTGCCGAGTTGATTTAACAGCAACGGAGGAAAAAAAAAAAAATCAAGAAACAGCACCATGGAGAAGGGTCAGTTCTAAGACCAAATACAGCATTCATGAATTTTTGAAGTTAAAATGAATGTTCATACACAAATGTCAAAGCTACAGCCACAGATTCCAGATTAACACCTCATTTGTACATTTCCACAGTTGAAAAATAATAATTAAATTGGATGGTCACCCCTAATTCCACCTTCTCATTTCAATGAACCCCAGTCCAGTTGCAGTGTGTGACTGTGAGATTGCACTGTGTCTGTAAGTAGAAAATAACTTACCTTTTACACAAAATTGGGAAGGGTGGGAGATACACAGTGGACGTGGGAGGGGTTAGGAAAGGATGGGAATGAATACGGCCAAAATACACTGTATGCATGTATGAAATTCTCAGAGTTAATAAAGAATATTTTATTTTTTAAAAGAAAATGAAAATAATTTGTCTTAAAACTCAGAGGTGAATGCCCTTCAAGGAATCACCTGCATCATGAACACTAGAGTCTGTAGACATTTCTGTGTTTGTCCCTTCCCCTCAAATTTCACCTATGTCCCATATCCACCTATGCCTGACTCTGCTGTCTGCTGCTTCCCTGGCAAGAGGCCTGGCTCTGTTCACATGTTCTAAGATATTTAGAATGGAAGAGTTCTTAACACCACACACAGTGGCGAAGCTCTAGAAATTGTCATGGTGCTTCTCAGCTGTATAGCCCTGGTTAAGTTTCTATTATCCAACATAAAGGATAATTAATTAATACCCAGAAGAATATTGCAAGGAATGAAACAAAATAAGGTGCACAACTTGCATGGCTGTGCTGCCTATAGCTAAGTACTGTTATTTTCCAATCCTATGGTTTACATTATTCTTCTATGGGCCTCTTCAGGGTTGTTCTTTGTGGTTTGGATGTGGTCTGAATGTGTCCCTCAAAGGTGTCTTGAAAGTTGTTTCCCAATGTGATACTTCTGAAAGGCGGTGTTAAACCTTTCAAGGGACTCATGGGATGTAATTGGACCATTGAGGTTTATGATTTTTAAAGGAACTGAGACAGCGTTCATGGAAACCTGTTCAGTTATCACAAAAAGGTTTGCTATGAAAGATTGACCCTGACTTTTGAATTCTTCTTTGACTTCTTCTCTTAGTATATAAACTCCTCCCCTCACAGATGCCCCTAGACAGTGTCATCTACTACCAGGAATTCTCCTGAGATAAAGCCATGCCCCTGAGGCTCCAGAACTAGCAGTCAAATCAAACTAACCTCTTATCTTTTTAAGATACCCAGCTTCAAGTGTTTCATTATAACAGAAAACAAACTAAGGCATTTCTTTCTCTGATAATTTAATTCTTCCCTGTCCTTTCAATATCAAATAAATATCCTCATTTCTATAAAGCCATTGTCTATACAATGAACTTAATATGTAGCAAACTCTAGTGTATTATTTCTTTTCCTTGCTTGCCTTTTATGGGCATCTATCAGACTGGCATGTCAAGGGCAGTTTGTTTCTTTAGACTTTATAAAGAATGCATGTGTTGTGCAGTGCTTTGGCAACAATAGCTCCTCAGGTAGTTTTGAAATAACAAAGACAGGGAGAAGAATTTGAATAGAATGTGGGAAAAATAGGGAGAATCCTTAGGAGTAGAGAAGATGACTTAGCAGGTAAAGGTACTTGTTAGTAAGTGTGATGACCTGGGTTCAACGCCCAGAACTCACATGATAAAAGGATAAAACCAACCCTTTCTTGCACTTTGCCTTCTGTGACACATGCACACATACACACACACACACACACACACACACACACACACACACACACACACATTCCTTTTATAACATCAGATTCCAGACAATCTACCTAAGTAGAAAGAGAAAATTTTCATCCTTTACATTAGTGAGACCATATGAATTATGTGGGTTTTATTTGAAATGTTACAACAAACTCTACATTTATCCTCAAATTTGTCTGATAAGGAAAGAAGCTGGTATTCTTCAGCAATGGTGCTGTGACATCCATCTTTTACTTTTTCATAATAGTGTGCATGGTAGTTTGAATGAAAATCGCCCTTTATAGAGTCATATATTTGAGTGTTTGTTTCCCAAGGGATGGGTTGTTTAAGAAGGACTAGGAGATGGGGACTTGCTGGAGGAAGTGTAACACTGTGGGGTGGGCTTCGAGTTTTCAAAAGCCTGCAACAAACCTGATGTTGTGGTGCACGCCTTTAATCCCAGCACTTAGGAAGCAGAGGCAGGTGAATCTTTGTGAGTTAGAGGCCAGTCTCGTCTACATACAGAGTTCCAGGACAGCCAAGACTACATAGAGAGACATGATCTCAAAACAAACAAACAAACAAACAAACAAACAAACAAACCTATTTCAGGCTCAGTAGCATTCTCTCTCTCTCTCTCTCTCTCTCTCTCTCTCTCTCTCTCTCTCTCTCCCTCTCTCTCTCTCCATATTGCAGATCAGATACCATAGCCATGCCTGCTTACCTGTTCACGTGCTTACAGACATGATGATCAAGAAGTAACCCTCTGAAACTCTAATCAAGTCCCCAATTAAATGCTTTCTTCTGCAAGTTGCCTTAGTCATGGTGTTTCTTCATAGCAATAGAACAGTGACTAAGATACTGTACCATATCTCTGGAGAGATTTTTGCAGGGCTTTGGTACAAGGATCTCTCAATGCTATCAAAACATGCAGTTACTTAAGGCAAAGAATTGTCATAGAAAAGTGTGCATGGTGTTTCTGGTGGGATTCTGTGATATAATGGATGTACAGAGGTGAGTATATAAGTGAGGTGCCCAAGGAGATGCATCAGGGGTAAGTCCACACAACCACAGCCACCTAGGTTGGTTTTTCTTGTTTTGTTTTTCTTGTTGTTTTTACCAAGATGCCAAAAAGAAAAAGAAAAAAACCATACCAGAGACATAAACAAGCAAACACCCCAGCATCTTCCAAAAATGGTGCTAGGAAAACTGGATATTACATGAATAAAAAAGAAAAGAAAAGAAAAAAACTAGATCGTTACCTCTCTATACAAACAATCAACTCTAAATGGATCAAGGAATTCTTCAGCATAAAAACTAACCCTGAGACTGCTTGGTGAGAAGGGATGACACATACTCCAACATCCAGACAGAGTAGGTAAGGACTACAGGTCACCTGGTAAATAATGCCAGCAGTTAGCAAATGGAACCTCATGAAATACCAAAAAGCTTTTCTACAGCAATGAAAATTCTCCATTGGGTAAATTGGTAGCCTACAAAATGGAGGGAAAGTCTTTGCCAGCTAAACAACTAAAAGAAGATTTATATCTGGAATATCCAAAACCAAAACCAAATGAAACAAAAACAAGCAAAAACCCCTAAAACCCAAACATCAAGAAAACAAACAAGCCAATTGAAAATAGCCAATGGATCTAAGCACAGAGTTCTCAAAACAAGAAATACAAATGGCTAATAAACATTTTAAACTCCAATTGTCAGGGAAAGGTAAATTAAAACAACTTTAAGATTCTGTCTCACCTTGGTCTGAATGTTAACATCAAAAAAACAAATGACACCAAATGTTGGCAGTACATGAGGGACAAAGAACTCTAATTTCCTGTCCTTAGGACCATAACCTGGTGCTGCACTATGGAACTCATTGTGGATGTTTCTCAAGAAGCTGAAAATAGAACCATCCTCTGACTCAGCTATCACTCCTGGGTGTATGCCCACAGGACTACGTACCCTACAGCAGAGACACGTGTACAGCTGTGCTTATTGCTGCTCTAGTCCAATAGCCTAGATAGCCATCAACTGATAAGTGGGTAATTAAAATGCACTAGATAGAAGAAAACTTCACTCATCAGTAAATAATGTAGTTATGAAATTAGTGAGAAAATGGGTGGAACTGAAAAATAATATATGAATGAGGTAACCCAGGCCCAGAAAACAAACACTCTTTTCTCACTTATGTGTAGAGCTTGGCTCCAAATATTTAGATTTCTGGGCTTGAATGGGAGTGTGTGGGACCATGAAAGGCAGCCTGGTTTCTGGTTGAGCTAAGGTTTAAAACCCTGGGACCCACTAGAGATAACCCTACAAGGGATGGTAGGCATTTTGCCATGCTCCTGGGAACCAGGCTCCAGACACGAGGCTGAAGCTCTCCTCCATAGGTCTGTGACTATCAGTCACATAAGGGCAATGCCCAAGCCCCTCCACAGGTAAAGGTGTGGTCACATAGCCTCAAGACATTCCCGTTTTAATGAGGCACCTAGAGGTTTAGCCAATAAACTCCCCTTCCCCTTCCCAGCCACTCCTCCCTGCAAAAGGTATTTAAATCTCAGGACTGCCCTGGGATTGTGGGGTACAGACTCACTCATCACCACTATCCTTCATGACAATAAATGACCTAAAACCATGGACTGTTTCTCTTCATCAGGATCTGCCATGGGGGAAGGATGGAACAGGCCTTCATCTAAAGAGCCGCATCTAGTCTCCCACAGAAGGCCTCTCAGCGCTCCCAACCATGGCCACCACTAAACCAAGCCAACCAGCTAGCCAAGTCAAGGACCTGCCCTGGTGGGATCTAGCAGCACTCCTCCCCACCTTTTCCCCCTTGATCCGAGCTAGATCCAGTCTGCCACCCCCACTCCATTCTCAGCTCTTCCACAGCATCCAGCAGCACCTGGGATGTCTAAGAGCCTGAGAACCAGATGGAGCTGGCACCATGCAGTCCCCGGGACCCCCAGGCTGCACTCCCCCACCCCTGGGCGGTGTCCCGAGGTGACTTTTCACAGGCTAACACCTACCCAGCAGTGCCTGGGGTGAGCTCGGTCAAACTTCTTGTGTCCCGCCCCTCCCAGAGGCCCGAGCCCGGGGGCAGAGGAGGGACTCTCACCACCCACCTTTAATCCAACAAGAGTGGATGCCTATAGAGACCAGAAAGCAGAAAAAACAGCCATTGAGCACATGCTTGGGGGAATGGGGGATGTTCTTGGGGGATTATGAAGGAAAAGTAAGATGAAGATAGAAGGGTAGATAGTAGGGGCAGAAAGTTGGAAATAGGGTAATCTGAGAGGATATAGGGTATCCGCATTTCATTCTATTGTTGGGATAAAGAAGTCTAGACCAAATCAACTTAGGGAAGAAGAGGGTTAATTTGGCTCACCAGTCCAGGCCAAAGTTTGTCTTGAGGGAAATCAAGGCAGGAGCTCAAGCAGGAATCTTTGCAGAAACCACAAAGGAAAACCCACCAAGTGACTATTATGCACAGTTGATGGTAGATACCAAAGGTAGATTAAGATAAAGTTATAAATATAAAGAGATGATAGAAGTCATGTTGAGGGAAAGATGGCTCAGTGGGTAAGAACTTTTGCTGTCCAAGTATGAAGATCTGAGTTACAATCCTTGGCATTCTTGTAAAAAGCTGTGTAGCAACACATGTGCCTGCAGTTCCAGCAATGTAAAGGTGGAAGGGACAGAGACAGGAGTGTCAGAGGGACTTGCTGATCATCAGCCCAGTTCCAGGTTCAGTGACAGTTTGAGACATGCTACCCCTCAATAGGAGTACTTTTCTAAGTATAAGCTGTGAAGTAAAAAAAATTACATCTATATATTATACATATTGTGCTTATTTCATTATGTGTGTTGTGTACGTGGGAACATGTATAACATGACATGAATGTGGAATTCAGAGAGCAACTTATGAGAGTTGATCCTCTCCTTTTACCATGTAGATTCTGAGGATCCAGGCTTGGTAGTGAGCACCTTTACCTACAGAACCATCTTGACAACCTTCAAAGAAACACATTGTTAACAAGACCCCCTCGAAAAAAGAAAACACATTTAATTAACAATAACAAGTAGACACTAAATATTTAATTCTTACTTTTAAATGTTTTATTGGCCAAACACAAAATTTCAAGTCTAGTGATTCAACAATCAACCACAAAGTAAAGACACTACAAAAGAAGACCCCCCAAACAACAACAACAAAAAAACCCCAAACAAAAAAAGTGAAACAAACAAAAAAAATGTTAAGATACTAGAAGAGGAGGGACATATCCTTCTCCAAATTTCACAGAAGGAGAAGCAGAAAAGTTTAATGACTCAAAGACAAAGGTAAAATATTTATTTGCACCTTAATCAAAAAATTTAAAGTTTGCTTAGAATAAAAGTAGTGAGGTCCTTGCTTTGTCTTTTCTTCTTTATTTTTTATTTTTGGAGAGTGCGTCTCACATTATAACTTTAGCCACTATAACTCACATTATAACTTCCTGCCTCAGCCTCTGTGCCTAGTTCCTTTTTAAAAATAAGATTGGGTTTATTTATTTATTTATTTATTTATTTATTTATTTATTTATTTATTTATGTGTATGAGTGTTTTGCCTACAAATAAGTAATTTAAGAGCATTGTAAATGTACCTGCCTGGTGCCCATGGAGGCCAGAGGAGGGCACCAGATTCTCTAGAACTGGAGTGACTGGCGGCTGTGAGCTGCCATGAGAGTACTGAGACCCAAGCCTGAGTTTTCTGAGACAGCACCAGCGCATCTCTCCAGCTCCTGCTTAGTTCACTTCTAAAACAGAGGTGAGTGGTACTGTCTGTCCCACGTGTTCCTGCCCTTAAATAGAGTCTCGGTTTCATGCAGTTGCTTCTCATGCTTGTTTCTTTCCTTTAAATGGAACAGAAAAAAATGTAAGGATGGGTATTCTTCTAGGTAACGGAGCACAAAATAAAACTGAGATGGAAACGTAACTATTATTTACTCTTAGGTCAATCTAGTTGTTTCTTATAGAGAAAACAGACAGGTTAGTAGAAAAATAACCCCTCCATTCTAAGAGTATACCCCTTCTCCTCTTGCACAGTGATACTCTTGGACATAGCTTTGATAACAAAAACTACACCTTTTCAGTTGGTTGGGTGTCTTAAATGAACAGGGCGGGATATTAGATTGATTTAAAACTTTTGGGTGGTTTTGTTTTCTGTTTTTTACTTTTTATACATTTGAGCACTGAGGGCTATACCCAACAAAAGCAAAAGACAATTTAAAGCACTTAATGGGAACCTGATGATGTGATGGGAAAATGCGTGGCGTCTATGATCCTGAGAGTGGGTTTCCATCCCATTCCAAGAAACAGATCTATGTGTCTTGCAAACATCTCTTTTAGTTGTGAAGTAAAAATACCTATGGTAAAATTAAACTAGTTCACGAGCCATGGCCTGTTTCACAGCACTCACTCACCCCTGTGTGTGTGAGATATATATATATATCATATATATATGAAAATATAACAGTAAATAATGAACATGGCTCCTTTTTCCATGGACTTTATCAGTACAAGGTATGCAGTAATAATGAGGCAAATGATTGTTTAAAGAGGAGCTATTTTTCCTTTTCTTATTTGTCATAAAAAGAATACCTTTTATGGGAATTAAGTAATGAATATAGATCCACTCTATAAATCTACAGCTCTCCACCAATCGTTATTATTGTGTTTAAGAAAGGGCTTACCTCCTCAGCCAGTCCCACAACACCCAGAGGAAGCTTCACTCCCAGGCACTTTAACAGGCCCAGGATCGTAAGATCAGAGGTAAGGAGGACACATATCTGTCCCAACACTGGGAGTAAGGACCAGCGGGATCCAGGGACCCAGGAACCTCACCTGACCGGTGGCATGGGTTCCTTCTGGCCTGGGCCGGTGCCCTGAGCAGACCTTGGGCGCGAATTCCTCAGACAGTCCCACAACACCCAATGGAAGCTCCACTCCCAGGTACACCCCCAGGATCCCAGGATCCCAGGAGCTTGGTCACACCAGGATCTCAGGGTCCCAGAGGCAGGTTGATTCCCAGGAGCTCTGACACACCCAGGATCTCAGGATCACAGGATCCCAGAATCACAGGATCCCAGAAGCAGCTGGTCTCTGAGGAGCTCTGATACAAGCAGGGTCACAGGAAGGACAGACTCCAGTCATATATAGGGAGGTCAGGTAGCACTAGAGATAACCAGATGGCAGGAGGCAAGCATAAGAACATAAGCAACAGAAACCAAGGTTACTTGGCATCATCAGAGCCCAATTCTCCCACCATAGCACATCCTGGATACACCACCACACCAGAAAAGCAAGATTCAGATCTAAAATCACTTCTCATGATGATGATAGAAGACTTTAAGAAGGACATAAATAACTCCCTTAAAGAAATACAGGAGAACTCAGGTAAACTGCTGGAAGCCCTTAAAGAGGAAACACAAAAATCCCTTACAGAATTACAGGAAAACACAACCAAACAGGTGAAGGAATTGAACAAAACCATCCAGGATCTAAAAATGAAATAGAAACAATAAAGAAATCACAAAGGGAGACAATCCTGGAGATAGAAAACCTAGGAAAGAGATTAGGAGTCATAGATGCAAGCATCGCCAAAGAATACAAGAGATAGAAGAGAGAATCTCAGGTGCAGAAGATACCACAGAAAACATTGACACGACAGTCAAAGAAAATGCAAAAAGCAAAAAGCTCCTAACTCAAAACATCCAGGAAATCCAGGACACAATGAGAAGACTGAACCTAAGGATAATAGATATAGAAGAGAGTGAAGATTCCCAAATTAAAGGGCCAGTAAAAATCTTCAACAAAATTATGGGAGAAAACTTCCCTAACCTAAAGAAAGAGATGCCCATGAACATACAAGAAGCTTACAGTACTCCAAATAGACTGGACCGAAAAAGAAATTCCTCCTGTCACATAATAATCAAAACACAAAATGCACTAAACAAAGAAAGAATATTAAGAGCAATGAAGGAAAAAGGTCAAGTAACATATAAAAGCAGACCTATCAGAATTACATCAGACTTCTCACCAGACACTAGAAGATCCTGGGCAGATGTCATACAGACCCGAAGAGAACACAAATGCCAGTCCAGACTACTATACCGAGCAAAACTCTCAATTACCATAGACAGAGAAAACAAGATATTCTATGACAAAACCAAATTTACACAATATCTTTCCACAAATCCAGCCCTACAAAGGATAATAGATGGGAAACACCAACACAAGGAGGGAAACTATACCCTAGAAAAAGCAAGAAAGTAATCTTTCAACAAACCCAAAAGAAGATAGCCACACAAACATAATACCACCTCTAACAACAAAAATAACAGGAAGTAACAATCACTTTTCTTTAATATCTCTTAACATCAATGGACTCAATTCCCCAGTAAAAAGACATAGACTAACAGACTGGATACGCACAGGACCCAGCATTTTGCTGCACACAGGAAATGCACCTCAGTGACAAAGACAGACACTTCCTCAGAGTAAAAGGTTGGAAAACAATTTTCCAGGCAAATTGTCCCAAGAAACAAACTGGAGTAGCCATTCTGATATCAAATAAAATCAACTTTCAACAAAAAGTTATCAAAAAAGATATGGAAGGACACTTCATACTGTCAAAGGAAAAATCTACCAAGATAAACTCTCAATTCTGAACATCTATGCTCTAAAAATCACTGGCAGTATAATAATAATAATATATGTTTAAAATACACAAATATGGCACGGTTTAGGTAAGTGACACATTCAGAAGGATAGATAGGACTCAAGGATTGTTTTCTAAAGCATTCTTAAACAGTGATTATAACTGAAATGATTATAATTTTTATAGAATTTTACCAAAGTCCACTGGTACAATTTTATTTGTTGCTAATACTTTGAATCCTTTTATTTTCTATATCTGTGGTTTAACTATTAAAAAACTTAAATGTCCTGAAAGAAAATCCCACACTTCATTCTTTACAGACATAGTCACTACAGAACTAGAAATATTTAAGGGGCAACTGCAGCAAGTGTTATAGTATCTGATGAGTCTCAGTATAATGGCCTTGGAAACACATAGGAATGTTACTCTTTGCTCAGAGTGAACCTAACATATCTTCAAGGGAAAAAATTGGAGGTATTTGAATTTTATGTACACATTAGGGAGGTGAGTCCTATATGTATTAGACTAGTATTTATTTTCTCTGAATTTAGTCAG
This sequence comes from Uromys caudimaculatus, assembly GCA_028551405.1. Taxonomy (NCBI): domain Eukaryota; kingdom Metazoa; phylum Chordata; class Mammalia; order Rodentia; family Muridae; genus Uromys; species Uromys caudimaculatus. The sequence goes on from CM052713.1 coordinate 35,722,221, forward strand.
GAGTTGTCACCTTATTTCTAGTTGAGTGTGACAGTAGTAAGGTTTTCAAAATCTACTGAAAACAAGTAACATTAAAAATATGATTTATGAGATTAGGTTGTGTACCGTCTTGACTGAAGTCAACTTTCCTTTGTCATTTCAAAGGAGAAAAATGAATGGCCTATAAAACTGTAGGAGTTGATCTGTCAGAATAATTTCCAATTGCATAATGTTTTTACAAAGTGATTTAATTTATTTTAATCATAATTATAATGTGAAAGTATAAGATGATGATAATATTGGCTTCTAAAGTTTAAGCCTAAAAGATAGCAGTTTAATTATTATAGAAATGTCTACAAGTAATTTCATAATTTATTAATTCTGTATTTAATTTTGACATGTTTCTCATAATTCAACATTGTATATAATACTGTGATAGATATCCCACAGTACATACATATTTTTGTCAACATAAATTCCTAGAAATAAGTTTACTAGGTAAAATTTTACGTACAATTCATACTTTGGTACTTGTTGATAAACTGTTCATTAGAAGTGCTGTATTGATTTATACTGTTACATGGAACATTTCTCTAAAATTTTCTAACAATAAAATATACACACACACACACACACACACACACACACACACATGGCTTACAAAGTCCATACCACTTAGATGGGTCCTAAGGAAAGTAGAAAGGTGACCTAGACAACTAGCCAAGCCATGCCTGCCCGTGATGGAGAGAGACAGGAAAACAAGTCACTATCACCTATTCTTCCAAGTGAAAATACCAACAATTGCTTCGAGGGAGAGATGGGAAAGGGTTCGGAAATTTGGAGGAGGTCAAGAGTAGCTCAATTCAAAGTGTGCTCAGGGAAGACTCTTAAGTAGCAGACACCTTTGACCTGGATCTAGATATTCAGGGTGCTGGTGGGATTGAAATCAGCAAAGAGAAAAGGTGATGGGGACATTAAAGGAGAGTGCTACCACCAAGCCACTGCCTGCCTCGCAACACTCACTCACGCATAGAGTGAAACCACGGATATAAGAGAAGAAAGAGCAACCGCAAGTTGTGTACCTGAGCTATACTACACAAAGCTCTGATAGCAGCAGCTGGCTATCAAAGTTTGGGGACAAACTCTTGAAGGCTAGGTTACCGAGTATGAGCTGTTTTCAATAGCTGTGAGCTGTTATGGAAGACTGAGCACGACAATAACCCAACTGATACTGTGGGTCAGGAAGAGGACTCCACATATGTGTGCTGGAGGGGCTGCCATGACCCCCACTGGAACCCTGATGAAGTGTTTTCAGATAGTGCTGTACCTTGGTTCTCCCTCGAGCCAGGACCAGAAGCTGCCACAGTTGCAGTGGTCTAGGAAACATGGAGAACTTTCGAATTCAGGAGCACTGAGGCATGCAGAAAACAAACTCCCTCTTCCAAATAGTATAGAACTCATAAGATGGATACAAATAACTCAGTTCCTTGGTGAAAATAAGCAAGTCTTCAGAGCCTCAGCACAGTTGGCTCTATCTGTAGTTTCAGATCACAGAAATAGGGAAGAGAGAAAAACAGTTTGTCTACACACTAATCTGCTATGACTCAAAACCCCAACAAGTGCAAGCCAGCCTCTACTTTCCACCCACTCAGGACTGGGCCTTTCACATTTGGTAACTGCTGACCAGAGCATCTCCATGCAATATTGGCACTCTCAAAACTCCCAAGGGCTGGAGCGAACAAGCTGATCCAGACCCTGTCCTCGTCCAGAACCAGAAAAGCTGTGGGGAAATGAGTGGCAGCTGGTGAGCCAATGGACAAGTAGCCGATGGATTGCAAGCTTCGTTATGACTCACAGAGATGCAGAAGTACGCCAAGTCGCCCTGCCCAGCTGTTCTAGAGCTTCAAAAAGAAAAAGAGGAAAGCCAGATGTTCACTTTTGAAAAAATGAAATACCAACTACAAAAGCAAAACATAATTTTACTACCCAAATGCATACCAGAGAGCACTTGCAGTAACAGAACAGACTTTTGCTGGCCTTCACAGGGTGTCTGGGGAACAAATACAGAGAAAAGGAAGCATATTTCTCATCTCCCTTAGACTGTGTGCTGCACGCCAGGGAGTATGAGACACTGTCTTGGTATGCCCCACAGGGCAGCTATTACCTTGTATTTCATCTTTTTAGAGCCAGGAGCAAGCATAGGAACAACCTGCCTATTTCCAAGGCAAGGATACCGGTTAAGCAAGAGCAAGATTGGTAGTTAAATACTTCGCCCTATGACCTCAAAGAAAAGTTATCACATCAAAACAACAAAACAAAACAAAACAAAATGAAAAACACATCTGGCATGAATTTACCAACATAGAAAAAAATGCTAAGAAACTAACAAGATAGATAAGCTTTAGAAAAATACCAAGCATGGGGTTTAAAATTGTTTTCATTAAAACAAGCAACTGGCTTTTGGGGCTCCCCTTCAGGTATGAATGTGGTAATGGAGGGAGCCAGAGGCTAAGCCCTTTCTCCCAATGATGAATAAGTAACTAAGGAGCATGTACCTCCAGGCCTTTTCTTCAAAAGCTTTACTCTGCTGCCTCAGCCTAAAGGTAGATGTGTTTGAGGTCAAGATCTGAGTTCATGAATTCTATAAATGATAAAGAAGGTGCTAGAAAGGTCCAGAGGCTCTGCTTGGTATCTAGGGATTGCCTTTAGGCCTATGCTACACCTTGGCTCTGTCTTACCTGAATTACATCCAAAATCCTCAACTCAATTATGAATGACTACAACCCTTCCCCATTCAGCCCAGGCTTTCTTGATCCCCTGGTTCTTTCTTGGGCTATCACTCTGTGTTTAGGGAAAGAGTGAATAGAGGCTGAGCGAGTCCTGGGCACCTTTTCTTGGTAATCTACTGTTAAGATGGTTGGGTGAGATTTATTTTAAGACAAACCTAGATGAGGACTCTGAGGATTTCAAGAGTGGACTTGGACTCAGATAAACCCTCAGGCTGATGTGCTAGACTCCAAAATGCTGGAAGTAGGTCAAGAGGTCAGGGTGAGAAATTATGGAACAGAGTTCAGTCTCAGAGATGGAACAGGAGCAAACATCAGCGTCTTGGTACATCAAATCTCCTAAAACTCTAACCCATCCTTATCCCAAAATGACAGCCAATGACCAGCTTCCAAGGAATGCTTACAAATCTGCATTTGCTGTTCGAATTATCTTAGATTTATAAGATACAAAAAGGATAACCTTTCTCTCATCAGTTGGTATATACTTGCTTTTTTGTCTGCTGTGGGATTATATAGATAATTTAAATAATTTCTTTAAAAATATTACTATAATTAAATAAAAAAGAAATTAAAAAAAGAAAGGACATGACTGTTTCTAGGTATGGTGAAGGAAAAGGTTTATTGTAGATATGAGGGAGACCATAGCCAGAGACAGGGACATCTGGGAGGTTTCAGAGTGGATTTGACTGGACTGAGATGGGCCATGTGAGCAGAGAGGGGAGGGAAGCAGGAAGAGCCAAACCAAGAAGTCAGGAGGTGCCAGGCAACCAAAATAGCTGGATTATATAGGGAAGCGTGGCTGGAGGAAGGGCAGCCCAGCCCCTGGGATGGAGAAGTTTAGGATGGGGGCAGGGTAGTCCAGCCTAGAGAGTCCTATAACAGGTAGGGATTGAGGGATGCTGGGTTGTACGTCCTAATCACTACCAAGTAGTGCCACTCGCTGATGACTAAGTGTCCAGACATATAAGCCTATGGGAGGAGGGGGCATTCTTATTCAAAGTACCACACGCTGTATCTTCCTTCTTTCTGGAGTTTATGGTTTCTGGCTTGTCTGTAGTCTGCCCATTGTGTGTCTATTTATACCTGCCTGATGTCTGACTGTGAATCTAACTGACTGTCCCTCACAAGAGGTTTTGCTCTGTATTCATTGAACAGAACAGAAAGCACCACACGGGGAAGAAATGAGGGATTCTTTACAGAAGTCTTTAACAGAGCTTTACAAGGGATTAAGTCATTTAGCCCAATGGACCCGGACACATTCAGTACTGCGAACATATCTTTATCAGGCAATATCTGTACTCTGCTTTTAACATTTATGGTAAATATTTGTGGTACAAGGCCGCTCTTGACTTATTTGCTGTTTCTTAAGAAATGATGACAATAACACACAAACAGACACAAAGCTTGTGCTCTCCAGGCCAAGCATATAGGAGAATACATAATTTAAAATTAAAAGTATGCATTAATGTAGGATGTAAAAGTTTATTATATAGAAGTCCAAGGCAAGTAAGGTTGGCTGTTACAGTGTTCCCCTGAAACAGCAGCTCTGGACATGTGGGCCACTACCCCATTGGGGGTTCACACAACCCCTTTACAGGAGTCTCCAAAGGCCATCAAAAACACAGACGTTTACATTATGATTCATAACAGTAGCAAAATTACAGTTATGAAGTAGCAATGAAAATGATTTTATTGTAGGAGTCACCACAACATGAAGAACTGGCCGGGCAGTGGTGGCGCATGCCTTTAATCCCAGCACTTGGGAGGCAGAGACAGGCGGATTTCTGAGTTTGAGGCCAGCCTGATCTACAGAGTGAGTTCCAGGACAGCCAGGGCTACACAGAGAAACCTTGTCTCGAAAAACCAAAAAGAAAGAAAGAAAGAAAGAAAGAAAAAAAAAAGGGTCACAGGATTAGGAAAGTTAAGAATCACTGTCCTAAGGGAAGGTTTAACAAATAATCTGAGCATATGGACGCAAATCTGGTTGATTATATAGTCATAAATGACCTCCACAGGTATTATTAACTTATCTTTGAGGGCCAATGAAAGTTCCAGTCTCTTAGAATGTAAAAGGTATTTTCACAAAAATATTACTACAGCAGATCACCATGAATAGTTACTTGTGCTTCATGCCTTGAACAGTCATCTGTTTTGAGAAACCATCAAATTAAAAATAAAATGTAAGCCACAGTCTTTTCTAAATAAATAAGTTATTTTGTTTTTAAAATTAGAAATTCAAACCACAATCTTCTTCCTGCCTGAAGAAGAAATAAAATATTCATTCTTAAAACTAAAAATCTTGAACCAGGATCTTCTTCCTGCCTCAAACAAACAAAGCAGTGACACACAAGCTTTATGTATGGCAGGTTATCTTAGGACCAACATGGCATTAGCAAATCCTTTCATTCAACTTTATTGCAAGTGTAGATTCAGGCAAAGGTTTTTATAATCGTGTTGTTAAAAATTCTTTATCAGGGCTGGAGAGATGGCTCAGCAGTTAAGAGCACTGACTGCTCTTCTGAAGGTCCTGAGTTCAAATCCCAGCAAACACATGGTGGCTCACAATCATCTGTAAAGGGATCTGATGCCCTCTTCTGGGGTGAAGACAGCTACAGCGAGCAGGGCTGGGAGCAAGCAGGGCCAGAGAGAGAAGAAAAAGTGTCTAAAGACAGCTACAGTGTACTTACATATAATAAATAATAAATAAATCTTAAAAAAATTCTTTATCAATGGAATCTCTGCTGCTACTCAGTTTTCAAATCATCTTATTTAGCTCTGGAGTCTGGTTTCTCTTCATATGTGGGGAGACTCACTCTTCTTTACTTCATATAGAAAATGTATTATAAAATTTTATATTCAATATACATTTATATTCTGATACAGTCTATAACTATACTTCATAGTTTTAAAAAATATTATACAATTGTTCACTTTAGACAATCAGAAGGAGAGAAGGAGAGGTGGGTCAGAGGTTAAGAGTACTAACTGGCCTTCCAGAGGACTTGGGTTTGATTCTCAGCAACTACTATGTCACAACATCTGGAACGCCAGTTTCAAGAGATTCACACTCTCCTCTGGCCTCTGAGGGTACCAGGTATACACATGGTACCCATATACATAAAAAGAAGTCATGCAAGACCCAGGAAAAGACAATGAAAAACAGAAAAAAAAAACCCCACATAATTGGCCTCAACGTCTGAACCTCACTTCCACAGTATTTTGGACAAGGTATCTTGGCCATATTAGTTTTCTAAACCCTTTACATAATATGTGACGCACACATAATAAAGCCTACCTGTAGATTTACAATGGAAGATAGGATACTGCTGGATGTTGAAGGGAAGCCTCAGTTCTCCAGCTCAGGGAGCTCACCTTGGGGATGTCTACTTTCCCTGAATGGTGGGCAGTTGGCTTCTTTGGAAGCAAATTATTTAAGAGAAGGAAATTCAGAGGTTGCAATGTCTTCTATTACATTGTTGCACTCAGGTAATCACACGGCTCCATTTTACATCTACTTAGTTACATGACTGAGGCTTGAAAGGCCTGGGGAAATGACCACAGAGTAAAAATATTTTGTTGTGGGTATGCCTGCAGGAGGAAAAGTATTTCCTGAAAGTTTGAGAAAACCATTCAAGTATCATTGTGTGTGTGTGTGCACATATGTATGTGATACACATAAGTACATTAGGGTGAACAGGCATTTAAAATGTGAGTTACGTAGACATGAATTTATTTAAATGGGACTAACTTTTGAAGGTTACCAAATACAAATAGGTAAAAGCAGAGATTCTTACACATATGGATGGTTATAAATGATAGTTTAACCACTGGTTTCATTTTCTGATTAAAGTAGAAAACAAGTCTTTATTCATTCTGAAATGTTGTTTTCAATGAGAAGCTTATGGATTTTTATCTTTCTGTTATATCAATCTTTCATTCAGTAGGCTTTAATTGATACTTTACTGATCTAGTTCCTGAGGACATAGTCTTTATTTTTTACGTTTGCTTAGTGTTCATGATAAGGGGCAAACCGAAGATGGCATATACCACAAAGTGGATCCTGTGTGTTTTCAAGCAGGTACAGAGAAAGGTTTCAACTTCGGTCTGGAGATGGAGCAAACAATTCTTTCAAACGTTATGACATTCCATCCGAGCAGAGTCTGGAGTAAGTTACAATACAAAAGCAGTGCAGGGGGAAGGGAGCACCTTTTGGAAGGAATTGAGCAACCATAGATTCCAGGACATGAGAGAAGAGGATGCTATGTGCTGCAAATAGTGAGGGCACTAGTCATCAGGGTTGGCCTGCAAAGGCTGAGGGAGCCAAGCCCATCAGTGTAGAACAGATCATGGAAGGCGAGCCTCATTTCTAGGCTGAAATTTAATTTGTGGGCGATGAGGAGACTGCTAAGGAATTTATGGCAAGACATACTGACATTTCAAGGACGGTACGGTAGTGACCATTTGGAGGATTGATTAGAAAGGATGGGTCTGGCGACCCAGGGAGCAACCACAAGGCAGTTAAAGTCATGGAGCTGAGAGCTAACACAGAGAGAGTATGTGATCTGCTCTGCCTTCAACTTATGTGACAAACAGGCATTGCAGTACTTTATGGATTATTTCTTGTTTTCTAACTGTTTATCTTTGTGTTTGGTACTTAGCACCTCTGTCTCCTTCTTATGCTGTCTCACTGGTCTTTTGCTTTAGGCTGCTAGTGAGTGAAGTCTTATGTGACTATTTTCCAAGCAGCTGGGTTTTTAGCATGGTTGTGGGTCTATATTTCACACAATAAATAGAACCACCCCTGGTCAAATGCAAAGGTATAGAAAGCAGCATAGTTCTTATCGTGCACTGAGAGAATAGGAGAAGCAGAGAGGTAGTGTTCAGTGGGCACAGACCTTCAGTCCGTGAAAATGAAAATCTCTGGAGAGAAACAGCCATGACGGCTGCACAGGAATGCCAGTACACAGCATGACACTGAACTCTGTGTGTAATGACTAAGAGGTAGATTTTACAACATCTTTATTTTACTATATTAAGAACAAAACATGATAGACTTTCTAGGGCAAATCTACAAAGAAACCTACCCAAAAGTGAAATGCTAAGTCTGCTGAACTGAAAAATTCTCTATCACTTACTCCAGTTAGTTGTGTTTTTTCCCTGTCATTCAAACCATGTGGTACTCATTAGTGGGAAAAAATCGGTTCTACTGTTTTCTGTTCTTTTTCCTTTCTCCGAGATTGAGGCTCACTATGTGACCCTGGCCGGCTTCAAACCCGTGATGATTTTACTCGCTGGGCTTTCCACGTGCTGGGATTACAGATATGCACCACCACACCTGGTGAAAACATATTTTTAGAGAGGAATAATCTGAGAGTCAGGGATGTTGACAAACTATATGCTGCTTTCTCATGAACAAAACAAATCCCAGCCAATACACAAATGGATTCTCCAAATAGGGAAAGGATCTTCAAATATGGGGCAAGGGCTCTCTTAGTACTTGTGTTTTTCAGTATGTTTCTCTTGGTCTTTGGTAAAGTTATGTACTTACTGTTTATTGGCTCCAACTCTGAATTTTTCTGATAGTTTATACATTCTGATGGTTATAGCGTACTTGACCTTTACTCTGACATCTTTGCAATAGACTCTTTGTTAAAAGCATTTCAAGTTAGAATTCAATGTGGATTTCCAGTAGAACTCTATTTGATGTGATTATTAGCCAGTGTGACCTTAAGAAAATAGCAGAGCCCGACTTCAAAGTAGCCATCTAAAGAGACTGGAGATAATGATGTTCAAAGTATCCACTTACTGGAACACTTATCCTGTGGCACGAATTCAAGGCATACTTGAAATTCCTTCCAGACATTTTCTCCTATGCAGTTAATGAACTATGCAGGAAACTTATTATATGCAGTCGTATGTTGACCCCAAGCAGAACTAAACAATTTGACTATTTATGAATTTATAAATATATGAATCTATGACCAAATTAATAAAATTTGGCTTACAGACATTTCAGACAATGACTCAAAATGTAAAGATGCACAACTAACCTAATTGAAGCTGTACCCAAAGGTTTCCTTGCAAGCTAGATACCAGTCAGCTTCCACCACTGGGGAACTACTCAAGACGATCAACCTATAAAAACAGAAAAACTTTAGTTAGTTCAGTCTTAGATGTTTCAACTTGTGGCTATTTGGCACCCGTTGCTTTGTGCCTGTGACCTGCAGAAAATCGTGGCAGGGAGGGTGGTAGTGCAAAGCTGTTTACTTCATCACAGCCAGCAAGCAAAGAGACAGAACAAAGACCTGAGGTCTCAGTGTGTTCTCCAAGCGTCCCTCCAGTGGCCTACCTCCTCTAACTAGGCTCCACAGCCTAAAGCTTCTGCCACCTCCAAATAATAATGGCAACTGGGGCGGGGATGGGGGGAGCGGCTTTTGGAAAACATTAGAGATCTGAGCCATAACACGATGTATGTGTGTTGACAGGGATAGCCCTTGACAGTATCTAATCATGTCTTTCTTCTCTTGCATTTACATTTCCCTGAGTTGCACTTGCTTTTCTTCAGAGTGCTTATCAGTACCTGCCACAACCCCATTAAGCAATGTACTTACCCCAGAGCACAGTCTCCACCCACTTGTCCATTTCTTTATTTATAACACTGGAATAAGGTCCATTTATAGCTAGTCTCTTATTGTATAATGCATGGGTAAAATCAAAACTTACAGTACTTTCCTGAAGTGACTTGCCTCAATTTCATATTTCTAGCTTTTAATGAAAATATTCATTAAAATGGGGGCTGGAGAGTTTGTGCACTGGTTAAGATTAGTGCCTGGTCATTCAGAGAATCAGGGTTCCATTACCAGCACCCAACATAGTTGCTCACAACTGTATGGATCTAATGTCCTCTTCTGGCCTCTGTAGGCAACAGACATGAACAAGATACACAGAAATACATACATACACTTAACATAAAAATAAAGAAAGCACTTTTATTTTTTAAAGAAAATGTACAAGTCGAGAGATGGTGGCACATGCCTTTAATCCCAGCACTCAGGAGGCAGAGGTAGGTGGATCTCTGAGATTGAGGCTGCTGTAGTCTACAGAGTGAGTTCCAAGACAGCCAGGGCTACACAGAGAAGTCCTGTACAAAAAAAAAAAAAAAAAAGGAAGGAAGGAAAAGAAAGGAAGAAAAGAAAATGTTCACTTTAATTTGGATGATTGGCCTTGCTGTACTGTTGTTTAATATATATGGAGATAAAGAGACCCTTTGTTTCATTAGTAGTACAGACATTTTCTTCTCTTCAGTTTTTCTTTAAAGTGACCATTCATACTTAGCTTGTCTTCTGGGGTTTGTCATGTTCTGCCAACTGTATTTGATAGCCATAGACATACAATCTTAGTACCAGAGTTCTATGTCAGAGTGATCAGAACAGAAAGGCACTTCAGAAGTTCAGTGTCTGCTTTGGAAGAGCATGGAATGCAGGAACTATAGTGGAGAGACAGAAAGAGAAAGAGAGAGAGAGAGAGAGAGAGAGAGAGAGAGAGAGAGAGAGAGAGAGAGACCATGTGAGTGGAAACCATGTGCATCCTTAGAAAACCTTCTCTGAGAAGGAAGAACCCAGGGAGGAGCTTCTGGCAAATCCCGAGGGAAGCTGATTCAGGGCTTAGACATAGATGCTCAGAAGAAGATGGACATGTGTAATAGAAACCGAAGAGAAAGAGCCCAAGAGGCTGTGTTGTCCAATCTATGGTCCTCTTAAAGCGTCACATGCTCCACCCTTTCTCCTACCTCATTTGATGCTCTATGCTTCGCCTCCATCACCTAACTGCATGATAGAGGCCTGTCTTTATCTCTACCTGTACTCATTCCTCAAACAGTGACTTTCTAGATTGAAATAGCCCTATAGATTTGTAATACCAGCCCCAGTCCTTCTTGAAGTACAGACTCCCTCCTCCCGCTGTTGACTTAACATCTGTACCATGGTTCTGACTAGAAATTCAAATATATCATTTGTTTTTCTCTGTCCCCTAAAGTGCACTTGTCAGCCCTGTCTTCAAAATACATGCCACAGTAAGATGATTCTCTTTTCGTACCTGCTGTGAATGCCCTCACTTAAACTACCATGTCTTTTCCTTGTACTGGTACAATACCCTCCCAAAGGTCTCTCAGATGTCGTTTTTGGATTCATCCTCATCAATAGGAAGCATTCCTAAAAATCGCAGAGTAGGTTTGTCATGTCTTTGACGTACAGCCTTCTTTGTCGTTCTTCTAGGACACTCTGCGACTCACCCTCTGTCTTAGTATCTGTGCACTTCTATTTGCTCTACCTAGAACGTTCTTTTCCTTCCCATGACGTGAGTGACTTGTTCCTACTGTCTCTAGGTGCATTATCCTTGTCCTTAACTAAAATGGCTTCTTCTTTACGACCTTTTACCGCTTCCCTTTTCAAAGTCTCCCTTTCAAGCACATACATAGGTATAGAGTAGCCACCTTTCATCCAGATTTAAGACCCTCAGTGGATGCCTTTAGCCAAAGATAGTACTGGACCCTGAAAATGTTTTCATATACATACACAGGTTGAGTGCCTTTTCAAGATCAACTGAACATTTGTGTATAATGGCCAGACCTTTTGTAGTGTGAGACTAGACTATAATACCAGCATGAACTCTTTTTCCTCATAATTTCAAAAGGAATCTCATTCTTATCATAGTATTGTCCATCTCCCCTACATTTTTTTTTTTTTTTATCTTTATGGTCCTAGTTTCTCCATTGTTGTGATGACACAGTGACCCAAAGCAATCTGGGAAGGAAAGGGATTATTTGGCTTAAAAACTAGAGTCCATTACTTGGGGGAAGCAATGGTAAGAACCTAAAGGCAGAGGTCATTGAGCTGGGCCACTCCACTTGCTTTTTATGTAACCCTGGACTACCTGCCCTGGGGTGGTGCTCCCCAAGGTGGGATGGGCCTCCCTATATCAGTCATTAGTAAAGCATGTAGTTTAAATTTTTTCAAACCCTACTTTTAGTGATGGTTCTTAAATGCTTTAACCTCCCTTCTAGCCCACCACCCACCAGAGGTAGTGAAAAAGAAAGGATACGGGGGAAGTGATCCTGTTTAAAAATGGTTCTTTGGCGCATATCCCATCTGCGTTGTCAGGAAATCAGCAGTTAAGCTCACAGGTTAGCAGCAGCAGCTCGATCCACTCGAAAACACTTCATAGATACGCTAGCAGTCCAGTTCGGTAGAGTTGGGATAGCAAACATGAACCAGCAGCTGTGGCACGGCATAGCAGAGACAGCCAGGCCTCAGCTAAATCGGCAGGAGTCAGCAGAAGGGACCAGAACCAACAGGGACACCCTAAAAAGTTCTCGGTTGTGCCTCTCTCAGCAAGCGAAGATCAGCTAAAGTGTGAGACCAAGAAGTGCTGCACAGCTAGCTCTGCGAGCAAGCCCTTCTCACAGTCTGTTGTGTTCTCTTTAGAATCCCTCTCAACAGCACGTTCTTCTATGGGTCTTGCTTCACCATATGAGTCTGACTTAGCAAAACTCCACGTGAGTCTGTATGTATCAGCTGACATAACACTGCCAATTGTAAGTGGCAAGAAGCCACAGCACATTACCAGATTTTTTTTATTTATTTTTTTTTTTTGGTATGTTTCTCTCTATGGAGTTCCGACAAATGGAACTCAGTAATATTTGGACTAATACATGTGTGTCATTAGTGAAGAATCCTTCATCACATGTCCTTTCATATGCTTGCTTTAGTAAAACATCCTTTCATGTTTCATGAAGGAAAACACTCCTTCATGTGTTTGCCCCAGCAAAACACCATTCAACACAACTGACTTTCCAAAGAACCCTTAAGCTTCCACTTCGCAAGCACATATCTTGACTAAAGTTTCCCTACGAGCCAATTTTCTCAGCTGAGTGACCCTATTCCCAGATCACTTGACATTTTGTCAAGTTGACAAAAACTAACCAGCATGTTTATTGAGTTGGGAAGATTCATCTTTCTACCGAAGGAAGCATTTTGTGATGCCTCTTTGCCATATCCCAATAGCTGGTGTTGCCCAAGAAGTCCTGCACTAGCTCTACAGGCCAGCCCTTCTTGCAGTCTGTTGAATCCTCTTTACAGTCCTTCCAAACATCATGTGTCCTCCACGAGTCTCTGAGTGCATTCAATAAAATGTGCATTGTTTTAATGCAAGCACTGTGCCAAGCACATCACCACTGTGGCTCTAGAGAGGCTAGGATATGGCCTGTGGATATATTGGATAAGGAGGTGATTCATCTTCAGGAAGGAAAGAACAAGAGGGTGTAAGACTTAATTTAAGCCTATTACTCAAAACGGCATGGAATTTATATATATATATATATATATATATATATATATATATATATATATATAGCTTTATTTTCGAACTTCACTTTCCCACAGGTCACTGAGACTTTAGAAAGCAAAAGCTCTTGTAAGGGAAGGCTACTACACTTTCTTTCTTTCTTTCTTTCTTTCTTTCTTTCTTTCTTTCTTTCTTTCTTTCTTTCTTTCTTTCTTTCTTTTTTCTACTTTCATTATGTGACTTTCATTCTTACAAGCCATTTGTTTCCACCAATGTGTAAGAAAGCTCACACTTGTATTCCACAACAATGCCCAACAACAATGCCTAGCACCAAGAAAATACGTGAAGAAGAAATGAACTGTGGTTTTGTTGGTTCCCACTTGCTGAGGAGATGACAATCTGAGGCCTTTTGATCAAAACGTGGAGGGTGTGATCAGTGCAGTGAAGTGACCAGAGAAAGCTGCGGCTCATTCTGCCTAGAAAAGCAGGTGTGGGAGGCAGAGCTAAGACAGTGGGAAAGAGGATGGAGGGACAAGCAGGCCATGTAACATAGCCTGCAAGAGTGTGTGGAGACTCATGCATTCCAAGTGAGGTGGACCAAATGCTATATGATGTTCCCTGAGTTCTCTGTAGAAAGCCTGTTCCAGGAAACAAAAGAAGCAATGCCTGTCACAGGAGTGAACCCTGTAACTGGCCATGGCCACCACTGGTACTGAGATTTACATGAGGAGAAAGTTGGCAGTAGAGCTGTGGAGACTATAATGTTTGCTGTTCTTCTCTGACAGACTATAAGTTTCTAGGAAAATATTCTATCTGGTTGATTGCTAATCCTGCTGCAAAATCTGCACCTTGGGCAAACACATGCAAGAAAGGCAAAAAAAAAAGAAATTGGATCTTTTCCATCTTGGCTATACCTAGGGGGACAAAGAAAGAAACAGCTAGAATGTTCTCCCTCAAATGTGATTGACAGAAATCTTATGGCTGCATTAACTGGCTAATGGTAAAGGCTTTGAAACCACATCTCCCTGACCCAGGCATGGGTCCTTCAAGCAACAGATTCATATTCTGACAAGTTCATTCTTCTCACTCAGACAATAAAGACTTAGAGTTTAGATCACTGACCATGGGGATTTTAAAAGAGCCATTGGGCTGGAGAGATGGCTTGGTGCTTAGGAGTACTTGCTACTCTTGCATACGTTCCATTTTTCAGTTTCCAAGAGCCACAGGGCATCTCACAACTGTCTGTGACTGGATTTCCAGGAGATCCAGTGCCCAGCGCCCCCTTCTGGCCTCTGAAGTCACTCAGATGCAGATGGTGCATATACATGCACACAGACAAACACTCATATGTCAAATAAAATAAGTAGCTCAAATAAATAAATAAAATGAGCCAATCAATAATTTCTGCTAGAGTAAAAATCCTTCAATATACTCTAATTGTAAGCTCAATACGTTTCTTAAGTATCCTTAAACTTCCCCTTAAAAACCCATAAGTACCTATGTCTACCTTTAAAAAAGAAAATTAGTAACTGTTTTTGAGGTTTTTGGTCATTAGCTTTTCATGCAACATTTTAAAAAGTGTATTTTCCTGTATATTTTATTTTAATTCATATTTTGATTTTTAATTAAATAATTAATTAAAATTTTTAATTAAAATATATTGACATCATTTCTCCATCCCCCTTTCTCCCTCCAATCCCTCCCATATAGCTGCCTTGATTTGTCTTAAAATCATGACCTCTTTTTCTTTTTTTTTTTTTTTTTTAATTTTTGATACTTTATTTACATTTACGATGATTCCCCTTTTCTTTGGAAACCCTGTGTCCCCTCCCCCTCCCCGCCTCTGTGAGGGAATTCCTCCTCCCACCTACCCGCCCACCCATTCCCATATTCCCACCTTGACATTCCCTTTTACTGGGGCCACTAGCACCCTCAGGCCAAAAGTCCTCTCCTTTCTCCCTGGTGGCCATCGAGGTGATTCTTCTGCCTCTTATGTAGTCCAAATCATGGTTCAATAGATGTGTATTCTTTGGTTAGTGGTCTGAACTAGAGGACGACCAGGGGGAGGGTCAGGCCCATTGACGCTCTTGCTCCCTCCATGGGGCTGCCAATTC
>CM052713.1:35737940-35860080 GCA_028551405.1 Uromys caudimaculatus
CCTGTGTCTCACGGGTTCGGGGCAGTACCTGGTGAGCTGTGGGGCGTGTCTTTGGCCCTCTGCTGGGTCTTGCGATGTCCTGAGAGGGATCTTTGTCCCGGTGCTGATTAGCTGTGGGGCCCTGTGGCCCAAGCTGAGGTTTCCGGCCGTCGACCTCTTTTTCTTTAACAGTTATTACATACATATGCATATCACACATACACACACAAACTCCAATACACACACAATTGTATAAATACAACCTTCTCAATTCACTTGGTGCTAACTATGTATCTAGGAGGTCAGAGCTGAACACTTGGTATTAGATAATCAACTAGGAGTCTCATCCTTGGGGAAGACCGTCTCTACCCATCTCAGCATCCCTTGGTTGCCTACAGTTTTTTGCCTAAGGGTAGGGTGCCCTCTTTCATATTAGCATGTCTATTGGTGATGTACTTCTCCAGGTCTTCTTTAGGCAGTTTTTTTTTTTTTTTTTTTTTTTGAAAAAGCACACACAAGTTTAATTAATGTCTGTGGCATTTGGTTGGTAGTTTGAGATCAATTTCAAGTATTTATTTGCTTTGGGGGTTATCTTTTCTGAGAACCTTTCTGGGCTTCCTCAGCATCCTGAGTTAGTGGTCATGGTGGGGTTTCCCCTAGACCTTTTTATTTTTTTATTTCCCCTTTATCTCCTCCTATACTGTGAATACCAAGAAATGAGAGTTCATTTGCATGCTGAAGAACACAGTTGTGACTGAAGAACATCTGACTGAAGTCTGAGAGTGGAAAGAGAAACCACAGCCATGTGTGAGACTATTTGTTATATACCTCAAGGTATGATCAAAAAGCTCTGCTAGCGTTCCTATTGGTGAGAAGGGAATCCTGGAGCATGGGAGGTGGCTTTCCTGTCCCATGACATTGATATGCCAGGTTATTTTTTTCCCCTTTGTTCTCTGTCCCATAATGTCAAGATGTTGGGTTGTTTTCTTCACTCTGTTTCTTGTTTCCTTCTAAGCAAATGATTTTCCAGGCAATAGAAGAGTGTTTTGAATTCAGTTTAGTAGCATCTACTGAACATTACTTTGTGCAAGAGAACTCTCTGCAGGTGGCAGAAAGCCTGGGTTCTCTGGTGTGCCTGGAACAGAACATATCTAGGAATATGGGTCCGTCCAGCTATTGGCCTCCTTTCTGGATGTCTTTCTCTTTGTACCTACTTCTACTTTCATTAGATAACAACACCTGTCTTAGTTAAGGTTTCATTGCTGTAAAGAGACAACATGACAATGGAAACTCTTATAGAGAAAATAATTTAATTGGAGCTGGCTTACAATTCAGAGATTTAGTCCGTTATTGTCATGGCAAGAAACATGGGGGCATGCAGGCAGACATGGTGCTGGAGACTGAGCTGAGGGTTCTACAGCTGGATCTGCAGACAGCAGGAAGATACCGAGAGACACTTCCTCCAACAATGCCACACCTACTCCAAATAGGCCACACCTCCTGACAGTGCCGCTCCCTATGAGCTTATGGGGACCATTTTCTCTCAAACCGCCACAACCTCCTACCTTCATTTCTCAAAAGCAATCTTCATAACCTTTTCCCTCCCTCCTCTTCAATTACTATGCAATCAACACTGGGGAGCTTCCTGTCACAAATGCCCCAAGCCATCATTTATAACATTTACTCTTGGTTGAGGCATGCAGGGTACACATCTTTAATTCCAGTACTTGGGAAATCTCTCTGAGTTAGAGGCCAGTCTGATCTATGTATGGGTTTCAGGATACTCAGGACTATGTAAGGAGACCCTGTCTCAAAAGACCAACCACAAAAGCAAACAATCCCCCTAAAATAATCCATGTCTAGTTTTCCCTTTGGCTGAGTACACATATCTCAGCCTCAGTATCTCTGCTGGATCTGCCCACCCCTATACAATTCTTTCTTAGGTTGCAGGACAATGGACTGATCTAAATGAGAAACTGTCAAAACTAAAAATTAAGATCCTTATAAGCCACAAATCATTCTACGTCTCCCGATAAAGGGGTAGATGTGAACTTGTTCTTTAAATTGCTTTTACTAGACGCCCTCATTCCAGACATCCCTGAAGAGCCTTTCTGAGATCCCAGTTAGGGTTTAGACAGCAAGATGGAAAACCGAGCAAGCAGGAGAAATCCCAATTGACCCCTGATTTGGGCAGACGTTGAAAGATCTGTTCCCGCTTGTGTGTTTAGTGCGCCACCTACTGACATGGTGTCAGAGACGGAAGGAGAGCCTGAGATCCCAGGAAGAGAAAGGAAGCTCAGGGTTGCTGTGGCTTTCCCTCTGGACACAATCAGCTTGATGTTATTAACTGTATCTCAGCTTTACTCCTTCACGGAGCACGGGTTCCAGTGTTGTTCACATGGTTTGGGAGGTTTCGTGGAATACATGAGAATTCAGGAAACAGGATGAGATTTTTAAGGATCTACTGAGAAAGGCAAAAGGTAAGTTACCCAAATGTTTCAGAAAACAGAGCTCTAAGACGAAAAGTTTGTTCTGGTTGAACAAGTCAGCGAGAGATTCTTTTATGAAAATGGGAAACACAAAGGAACCGAAAGTCTGTTTTAAAAGGAAGAGTGTGGGCAGAAAATGGAAAATGAAGGCAGGAAACCCCGCTGCAGAACACCAAGTCTGAACTTCAGCGCTAACCCACTTAATTATTTATGTGATAACAAGAAATGCATTCCAAGCCTCTGTCCAGCTATAAATTGGGGAGGGGAGTCATCCTATTACCTCCAAGGTATGTTAAATAACATGAAAGTGCCAAGCCCACGAAAATACTTAGTAAACTTTTTTCTGTTGTCATCAGGGAAAAACAGAAGAAAATAGCAACAACAAATAAGAGAAGGCTCAGTGAGGGCAGCGTGGAACATATCAGAAAATAATGAATAACACCCAGACTCTATTACTGGGCACATGGCATTGATAAATTTTACAGTTTGAAAAACTGGATTCATGATGGTGTGCATCCTTCCTGCTTGGTATCCTGTGCACGCTGAACAATGAGATAAGAGTGCTACCTCCAACACCACCTACAGGAATTTCCTCAACTCTGTGCTCAGAGCTTTCTTTATGTGCAGGGAAGGCACACGTAACTGCCGAAGATGAAGCTGATTTCAGGATGGATGCAAATAAGGATGAGATGTTCACCCACTGAGAGAAGCCATTTGTATGACTTAGTTCACTGGGTTTTGGTGGACCCTGGGTTGCCATGGTAGTTGACAGTTAATACTAATTTCTAGAGGTTGGGAGAAATCTTCATGGGACCTTAGATGTCTTCCCTTCTCCCCTAAAGCTGAGTCCTCCTGACAGACCCAGAAGGTGGGTGGAAAAGCTGCCACAGTTTCTCCTATAGAGCCTGATACAACGGTTTCTTTGTGTGAGCATGTTTGTGTGGGTGTGTGTCTTTTTATTTTTAAAGATTTATTTATATGAGTACACTGTAGCTGTCTTCAGACACACCAGAAGAGGGCATCAGATCCCATTACAGATGGTTGTGAGCCACCATGTGGTTGCTGGGAATTGAACTCAGGACCTTTGGAAGAGTAGTCAGTGCTCTTAACTGCTGAGCCATCTCTCCAGCCCCGTGGGTGTGTGTCTTATGTGCGTACGTTCATATTCACATGTGTGCACACATAGCCGGGAGTGGAGTTCAGATGCTGATGTTAGCTATATTCCTCAGTCACTCTCTCCCTTATTTGTTTAATGTGTGAAAGCTTTTACACACACACACACACACACACACACACACACACACACACACACACGCATGCGTGCGCGTGCGTCCACGTGCCATGTGCAATGCCTGGTGACTGAAGAAGTCAGAAAGGTCCACATTGCCTGGAACTGAAGCTGTGGGTGATTGTGAACCACCGTGTCATGCTGGAAATCAAACCCAAGTCCTCTCAAGAGCAACTAATGCTCTTACCCAGGGGGTCTAACTAGCCCCTCCCCCTTACTTTTTTGAGACAGGGGATCTCACTCAACCTGGAGCTTGTGGTCCATTAGACAGGCTGGGCAGTGAGTTCCAGGGATCCACCTGCCTCTGCTTCTTTTCCCCAGGGATGGGGTTCCAGCCTCCGTGCCCAGTTTTTATGTAAGTGCTAGGAATCTGAATTCAGGTTCTCATGCTCGAGAAGCAAAGGTTTTACCAGCTGAGACATCTTCCCAACCAAGCATACAACTACTTCTAGGGACTGACTAAGGTTTTAGATTCCTAAAGCATCTGGAGAGCTGAATATTGTCACACACACACACACACACACACACACACACACACACACACACACACACACACACAGAGTTCACCATCTCTAGAGAAGCTGGGAAATAGAATGCCCATTCCCTGATGTAATGTCCAACTGCAGTCTCAGGAAACCTCAGTCTTTGCCTGCATTGCTAACCTTTTACCAGCTTCCACCCCATTCCAAGGAGAAATAAGGACCAAGAACACAGTAACATGAGCTCCAATTAGCATAATATAAAAACAACTTAGTCATGTTTTCCATGGGCTTTTCCAACCCAAAACTCAAAGCATAAAGTGGGCAGAAAGAGATAAAAATACACACGTGGAACTATAAATAGATGCATACTTCCTCGATATGCAACGCCAAGTTCTGTGTCCAAATGAGCAGCTGTCTCTAGGAAGCTCAGTCAGATGGAGCAATCTGAGGATTTTCCCCTTTCAAACTATAGTGTGAGAATCCTCAGGAAAAGAAGGTCCCGCCCCATGGCTCGGTATGGAAGGGGTTAAGTCCTCAGTCATCCTATTCTGAAGTGATTTACGATGGTGTGTAGAGTTTCAAAACTTTTCCCAGCCCAAGCACAGCCCTCTCCTTCCTCCCTCGCCAGGTTCACGGACTCTCCATGTACCGAAAGGGGAAGGAGGCGTGTTTTGCTGATCTGTTAAATTCTTAGTGAAGTTTTCTTGATTTCCAGTGGCTGCTGTTGTTTGAGTTTGGTTTTGGAGCAAACCTGAAGTAGCCCTGACATTTCTGGGATGGAATCCAGATGAGGAAGAAATAGAAGGAGAAGGGGGAAAAAAGGAGAAAAGAAGGTGGGGAGAAATAAAGGGAGGAGAGACGGAAGGAAGGGGGGGGATTGTCCCTTTTCACGTTCACACTCCTCTGTTTTCCCTCAGCCTGGAAAACATATTAATCCCAGTGTTTTTTTGATCGGAAACAAAGGGACTCAGCCAGACTGCGGGAGGGAAAGGGTGATAAGAAGTTCTGGGAACTGCACAGAAGGGAAGAGCAAGATTCAGAAATCACTAGGGCTTCACTTTTAGGAAAATCCCTGTGGCAGCCAAGGACCAGCACACACAGACCCAGGAGAAACTGCAGACAAATGGAGATACAAACAGTCCCAAGGACAGCAACGTTCACCTCATCCCACTGGAGCAGAAGGTAAAAGACACGCCAGAAAAGGGAATCAGCCCAGGCTGGGCTCCCTGGGCTTTGCAGAGAGGAGCTGCAGCATACCCTTTTTGTATTGTGTACCCTTCTCCACAAGGAGACAGAGGGCAGGAAGGAAAGGATCTCACCTAGGAAACTGTCCTTGGGACCAACCTTCAAGTTTCTGTTGAAAGCCTCTGCATACCATCTCCATGAACCACTGTGTAAGTGTTCAAACTTTGCTCTCTGGTGTTTGTTTCCTTGTTGCTTGTTTGAAGAAATGAAGTGTGGATGTAGTCATAATTAGAACGCTCAGTTTACACGGTCTCTGGTGCATCCGGAGCACCGCTGAGGCAGAACAAGAGTGCCTCATGCCTGCCGCCTGTGAAGCAAGGCTGGATTTTCTGCTTAACCACTGATTCTGCTAAGCACTGACAATCACAGCAGCTTGAGAGAGGCTCTCATTTCGTTTTCTCTTCTCTGCTTTCCCTCCTTTTCCCCCTTTCCTTCTCCTTGGCCAAGATAGAGAAAGGGATAATACCCAGCTCTGTTTGCAATTAATGATTTTTTTCTTTTCTTTTTCTCCCTTCTCATTTTATTTTATTTTTATTTTTGTATTATGCACCCTCTGCGTCCCCAAGTGGATAATACAATGATGTGGAAAATGGGACCCCACTTCACCACACTCTTGGCCATGTGGCTGATGTGTGGATCAGCATCTCATTCTCCTGCCTTGGATAGCAACAGCCACACAGGACGGAAAGTACCTTTGGCTTCTCCAATCAGCAGTAGGCCAGCTCGATATCTGAGGCACACTGGGAGGTCTGGTGGAGTTGAAAAATCCACTCAGGAAGAACCAAATCTTCAGCCTTTCCAAAGGAGGAAGAGTGTACCGGTGTTGAGATTAGCTCACCCGACCGTGAGACCGCGCCCCTCAGGTACCAATGGAGTCCCAGTCAGACCTGAGTTGAGAACCATAGCTAGGAGCTCCGCTCATGAGATGGTCCGAGATGAGGGGTCCTCTGCTCGGACAAGAATGTTGAGATTCCCCTCTGGAACCAGCTCTCCCAATATCCTGGCCAGCTTTGCAGGAAAGAACAGGGTGTGGGTCATCTCAGCCCCTCATGCCTCAGAGGGCTACTACCGGCTTATGATGAGCCTCCTGAAGGATGACGTGTATTGTGAGCTGGCAGAGAGGCACATCCAACAGATCGTGCTCTTCCACCAGGCAGGTGAGGAAGGAGGCAAAGTACGGAGGATCACCAATGAGGGGCAGATCCTGGAGCAGCCTCTGGACCCTAATCTCATCCCAAAGCTGATGAGCTTCCTGAAACTGGAGAAGGGCAAGTTTAGCATGGTGCTGTTAAAAAAGACTCTGCAGGTGGAGGAGCGCTACCCTTACCCGGTCAGGCTGGAGGCCATGTATGAGGTCATTGATCAAGGCCCCATCCGCAGGATCGAGAAAATCAGGCAGAAGGGGTTTGTCCAAAAGTGTAAGGCCTCGGGCATAGAGGGTCATGTGGTCCAGGAAGGAAACAATGGCGGTGGAGGAGCAGGAGGCACAGGCCTGAGCAGTGAGAAGAGGAAAGAGGACCCAAGGAGAACACAAGTCCACCCCACCAGAGAGCCTCCAAGAAAGCAGACCACCAGCAAGGCAGCCACTCCCCAACCTCCCCCAACTCCAAGGGCCACCACCCTTCTTCCTGCTCCAGTCACAACAGTCACTCGGGCCACATCCCACGTGGTGACAATAGCTGCAAGACCTACAACCACCACTGCCTATCCAGCTACCCAGAGGCCCTGGACATCCCGGCTGCATCCCTTCTCAGTCTCCCACAGGCCTCCTGCAACAGCTGAGGTGACCACTGCCAGGGGTCCCTCCGTCTCAGAGCAGGTATACCCTCTACCTCGGAAGGAGCAACAGAGAGAGAAGCCACAGGCCACCAGGAGGCCCAACAAAGCTACCAACTATGGAAGCTTCACAGTCACCCCACCTACCACCCTCTGGGAGGGCAGCACAAGGGTTGTGGGCACAAGCCGTTTCCGGGACAACCGGACAGACAAACGAGAACATGGCCATCAGGACCCAAATGTGGTGCCAGGTCCTCACAAGCCAGGAAAGGGGAAACTGCCCAAAAAGAAGGACAAAATTCTCAGTAATGAATATGAAGCTAAGTACGACCTCAGCCGGCCCACCACCTCTCAGCTGGAGGAGGAGCTGCAGGTGGATACCATTCCATCTCAGAATGCCAAGGAGTCGAAAAAGCATGACAAGCTCGAGAAACCTGAGAAGGAGAAGAAAAAAAAAGGGAAGAATGCAAAACAAGACAAGTTACTCAAGAGTGAAAAGCAAACAAAGAAAGCCGAGAAGAAGAACAAGCAGGAGAAAGAAAAGAATAAGAAGAAAAAGGCAAGTAAGACAGAACAGGATGACTATCAGAAGCCCACCGCAAAACATCTCGCTCCAAGTCCCAAGAAGTCAGTGGCCGACCTGTTGGGGTCTTTCGAAGGCAAACGAAGACTCCTCGTAAGTAACCTCTTTGACACTTTCCTCTGTGTGCTGAGGTGGGGGCGTTGACAAGTTTGTTGTGTATGATATTTTGTTTTTGTTTTTGTTTTTCGAGACAGGGTTTCTCTGTGTAGCCCTGGCTGTCCTGTAACTCACTCTGTAGACCAGACTGGCCTCGAACTCTGAAATCCACCTGCCTCTGCCTCCCAAGTGCTAGGATTAAAGGCATGCGCCACCACTGCCCGGCTGTTGTGTATGTTTTAAAATCACATCTTGGACGACATACTGGGGCTGAGTCTGCTTTGTGTTCAAAAAGGTTGGGGGCAGGGTATGATAGCTCATGCCTTTGATACTAGCTCTTGGGAGGCAGAGGTAGATGGATTTCTGTGAGTTCAAGGTCAGTCTGGTCTACATAGTGAGTTGGTGGTTGTGAAACTCAGAGACACTTTTAAAGCAGATATCTTTTCTCTAGGAAGGCTGCCTCCTCCATTTCTGTCGTAATTATTAGAAAGAGCAGACAGAATCTCAGGGTGACATTGGATTGAGTTATTTGCTCTGGTTTCTAGTGCCCCAGAGGTTGGTATGAATTTGGAGTCAGATGTTAGTTTTTTCTGAGGCTGTACTGGAAACGGGCATGTGTGTCCAGGCTGGGGAAAGGAGATATTCAATCCTCAGGTCTGGTTTGCCTGGTGTTCTGAGTACCGCTAATGCTGAGTGTGTATATTCATCTCAAGAAACTTCTCTTTAGGCATTACTTGCCACAGTGTATAAAATAGTAAAAGGATCTAGATAAACTGAGAGAAGGTTTTAGGCAGGAACAAGCCAATCCTAAATGGAAGGTCTTTCTTCACCAAAGAAAGAACCATGGCTTCTGTGTATGACTCCTTCTGCATGTACCCAGAACCCCAAGATTTCTACCCTAAACTTGGATTTTTAACACCATGATATTTGCTCAGGCTGCCAAGGAAAAGTTTAATATGGTATTCAAAATACATAACAAAAGATCAGCAAGTTCATATCGGGTGAAGCTTTTCTTAGATACTGGTTGAAGGAGCCATGTCAAGCCAATGGGACCACACCCATTCTTCTGAACATAGGAGCTGACTCTTGGCTTGCAAGAGACATCTTGCAAGCCAGACAGGCACTGTTCTCTAGGCTGTTTCTCAAGAGTCTTTTGGTTTGTCCAATGTGGCCTAAACTTGGATTAATGATCGAGTACAGAGACTTTGATGACTATGTATCTCAGTGGCTTTAAAAATTGTAAATGCACATTTGAAATGTTAACCAGAGCAGATGCTTTTGTGGAATTTGTTCTGGGTGGAACGTGTCCTGAATTTTCTTTTAATTTCCATCAATAGTGATGTTAGAGATTAGAACAAAACCTAAGTGCCTCTCTCTCTCTCTCTCTCTCTCTCTCTAAAGAGAGAGAGAGAGAGAGAGAGAGAGAGGAAGAGACTCCCTTTGGTATTTTCTGTAGGTTGATGGCATTTTAAACCAGATTTTTCAAGTGATTGTACAAATTTAGGTTATCATCTGATAGGCTATTTGTTAAAGTCATTTAACAGCCACTCGTATATTCCCAGAATCCATAAACTTAATGGAAATGTTCCATTTAGTGACCTAAGAATGACTGATTTCCAAGTAGAACTCTAGCAGGTTCCTGAATGTCTGTCTGGGAACCATGGAGCCAAGCTGCTCTCCTGGGGGCGTGGGAAAGTGGTAACACTTGGGCTGTTTTGCTCTCTGAGTACCTGGGACTTTGCCCAGCCCACTAAAGCACCCTCACACCCAATTCTGTCCATTTAACCAACAATGTAGGCAGAGTGTTCCTCACTGCTAGATTTTAAACTGAAAGAAGTAATCAAGGGTAAAATGTCAGGATTGTAATTGTGCACCCGCCTGACAAATACCCTCATTTCCCCAAACAGCTAAGTCCAAAGAAAGGGGTTTTCATACTCTACCCCTGATTTAGCCGTGCCTTCAATTTCTTTTGCCTGTTCCCTGCTCTCTCTGTTAGAGACTGGAATGCCCAGCTGGGGATTCTCTGCTTTTAACAGTATGCCTGGTCATAAATTGTTATCAAATAAAACTCAAAGGACGACTTCTGCTGATGTCATAGGAGGCAAAACAGAAACCAGCTGGGATTGTCTCTGCCTATGTTGGCCCTTTGGAGCTAGCCAGAGAATCAGGTTTGTTATTAGAAAGAAAATCCCAGCAGGAAAGGGTTTAGTCTGTCAGTGACTAAACACAGTGACTTGTGTGTGACCAGCTGATCATATCACTGGTGTGTTTTCTGAAGCGGTAATGATGTATGTGGAAAGAATGGGGTAGAAAAGGAGATGGAACTACCCCGATATCAAAACAATGGTTCTGGGTGAAAGGCATCACTGGTGCACTAATCCCTTCCAACTCACTTTTTCCATCCAGCTCTGCTGTTCAGGAAGTGTAGTGAGTCAATTAGCATTCATTAAGGCTTAACAGTCTCCTAGCTGTTAAGGTATGGAGAAGAACTTTTACTTCTAGCCTCAGTTTAACCCGGTGTGTTCAATTTATGAGTGGGGTTGCATTCCAAGCAATGGTGTGCTCTTTCTTCCGCATTTCTGCAGCCTTTTAGTAACCAGATCCCTGACTTCAAACTTATCATAAAACCCCTGGTCCTTTGTATTCATCCACTCCATTCTTTAGATGCAAAAGCATCCCATAGCTGCTGTTTAGCCAATTACTTAGGGAAACCCTAGCAGCAACTGTATAAGTCGTGGTTAAGCAAATGGCTGCTTCAAGGCCTTCAAGTGTATTGCAGATAGATCCCGGTGTCCTGCTTTTAGGCCAGAGTTCAATCCCTTAAGCCACCTGCATTTCAGTTTGTTATAAAGAGCAGATTCTACATTCGAGACCTCTGTTGAAACAGCATGGTTTAGTTCGCACAGTTCTTGCAAGGAATGATTTATTAACCCTTTCTTCCCCGAGGAGAGAACAGAAATTTAGATTGCTTGAGGTGCTCACCCAAGGCATGTAGCTTTTATGTAACGAAGCCCTGGCATCTATCTGTTCAACTTCAAACTCAGTCCACACTCCAACCTCCCTTCCATTGGGTACCAGCCTCGGTAGGCATACACCACAAAGAACATGGGGAATTCAAACTCAGTCCACACTCTAACCTCCCCTCCACTGGGTACCAGCCTTGGTAGGCATACACCACAAAGAACGTGGGGAATTGGAGAATAAGACTACTCATTAATAAATATGAACATTGGAAAAGTCACATTTTGTAAGAAGTGCAAATGTTGAGTTGCTGTCTTTGCTACACAAGCTTTTCAGACTCTGGCTTTCCGGCAGTTGGTGAAGAACGGCTGACAGCTATTCCTTCAGACAACTTTTGGGGGTTGGCTACAGAAAAGGTGGACAGCTGTTTATCATGAAAACGTTGGTCTTTGTGGAGATTAGCTAACAGACAATCATTTGGTGTCTCTGAGATCCCCTACTGGTCAGCTCTCGGGGAGCTTTGGTATGCTGAACTACATGGATTCAGGCTCCTGCCTTAGCTTCCTTTGGCTTTGGAATCTCCTATCCTATTAGGACTATCTTGGACCTAATCCAAGTGGGTTAATATTTTCAACACTATTTCGGAGACTTGGGTATTGAGATGACAACCTGCTTACTTGGTTTAGTTTTAGCAAAGGATTTAAGGTTCTGTTTTACAAGGCAGAAAGTTAGTTTATGGAATCCTCTTAAAATCTAGCGTTTTGAGCCTGACTTTGAGCCCTTAGACTAAGGGGAGAGTTAATTTGTTTCAAAACTTTCCCAGTATCTTCTGGTTCCTGTTTGCCCCCCTTTTTTAGGCAACCAGGTTCGACCTCCTCTGAGACTCACTGACCCAACACACCACTGAAACAGAAACACAAGTAAGATCTTGCACACTTAAATTCAGGACCCATGCCCTGAGTTACAGTCATCAAGCTGGCCAGAGGCTAAATGACAGGACCTGTCATTGGGGAGTGCTGTGTCACTGGGGAGTGCTGTGGAGCTCTTTCTAGGAAGAGGAAACTGGAAACAGTTTCCATTTTTAGCACTGTTGGAAATGCTGCCGAGCTAGAGAATGGATGTAACAGAGATGTCAACCCTAGGGGAAGGCTCTGACATGTCAGGTGGTCAGCTGCTCCCCTTCCCCTGTGCAAACTCTGTCCATCAGCAGATTAAGTGTAAGGAGAAGGTTTTTCCACCTGGGTTATGGGCTCTGCCTAGATAGTCCTAGACAGGGATCCTCATGTTTTTGAGTTCCCCCTGCCTCTGATATGTATGGACTGATCTGGCATGGACCACAGGATAGGGACAGGGTCTGAGATCTCAAGGTCTTAAGGGAAATTTTATATATATATATATATATATATATATATATATATATATATATATATATATATATAATGATACAAAATCCCATGTGCACTCTGCATACTTCAAGAACTGGAATTCAAAGCATGGGTGTTTGAGCTATGGTAGTAGGGAGAGTGTAGGAGGACATGGACAGACACAGACCAGAGGAGGCCGGGTGAACTAGTCAAAGGCAACCAGCGTGCTTGGATGCATAGCCCATACAAGTATCTATGTGCATTGCTCAATTCCTGAGACTGTGAAGTTTGTGTAGAGGTTGTTCCATGGCAAAGATGACAAAGGTGAGAAGCCACCCAATACCCAGGGGTTGAGCTAAGACAAAGTGCCAGGCTTTGACAGTGGACATCACCTTTCCCTCTGTGCCACTCTGCCTAAAGTTGCTTTTATTTCACGATTGAGATTGGTCTGATAGCAAGAGTCGAGAGAGCCTGTAAGTCCGGGGAGAGAGATTACAAGGCCAGAAGCCAGGAGCTGAATCATGCAATGTGAGCATCACCTCCCTGGTGGGTTAAAACATCCTGGGCTCTAGGTTAAGATAAGCCTGGGAGGATTTTAATTCTCTGAGATGGCTACTGGGCTCCCATGGCCCAGCACTGCTGTGTACATTTGTGGAAGAAGCTGCCATGCAGGGGAGAAAGGGCATCTCTGAGATTACATATTGTCTGAAATTCTTAATTATACATGCCCAGGAGGAGAAGACTGAAGGAGACTTTGAGAACTCTTAAAATACGGTCACGGACCACAGGGCTCCATGACAAAGCATGAGACGATGAAATGACTCCTGTGTATGGATATGAGAGAACAGTAATTATCATTCATCTGGGGTCTGAGAAGCTGTGCTTTAGAACCCTCTAGAATATATCCTAAATATGGGCTGAGAGTCCAAAATCATGAGCAGTTGATCTTTTTATATTTGTCTTCACTGTTTTATGTTGTCACTTAACTGGCATTTTGTTCATTCCAAATGGTCTATTATAAGCAAAAGACAAAATCTAAAATATGTCAAGTTTAAATAAAATTTCAAAACCCATCCTTCCCTCTCAAAACACGTAGCTAACTAAAAACAAACTAACAACCAAAAATATGATCAACACATTTTTTTCTAGAACCACCCTATTTTTTCCCCCTTAGGGCTAAGTCTGAATCAATGAATACATTTTAGATAGTGTGTGAAATTTTTATAATTTTTCTCATAGAGATTACATCTTTTAAAACATATTTCCCAGCCACTATGTCCATCTGAACAGGCATAAAAGAGAAAATCAAAATTAACTGGAACATATCTGCTTAAAATGGTGAGCTAAGAAGAAACATTTTAGAAGGTAAAACCAAAACTCTTTGCTAAGATTCTGCTCATGGCTTCCAGAAGCATTTTACACTCCCGGAGGGAGTATTTTGTCAAGCCCAAAAATTTCATCAGGGAAACACTAGTAGGCATCAATAAACAACTCTGATGGAGAAAAAATAAAGAGCAAGATAAATTCCGAGCCAATTTTACTGGCCATTTTTGGTAGCATATTTGACAGAGATTAACAACACAGTAACTCCTCCTACCCAAAATGTTAACCTTGTGGACAGACTTTAGAAAGAGCTCACAAGTTTTTGATGAGTAAATGGAAAAGCAACTTTAAATTTGAACATGGCTTAATGCAAGACAATATTACAGAAGAAAATACATATGGGCTTGTCTCTAAGCCAAGGGCTGAGCCAACCAAGGGGGCCCGGCAGGCCTGCACACACATGACCTGTGAGCTTTCCCAGTTCAAGAAGGACCTGACCATCATCAGAAAACACTTCATGGCTGCCAACTTCCAGAGCAAGCAGCATGCTCCTGCCCATTCTTAGAGTGTGGGTGATAGTTTTGGTTTCAGCTTGGGAAATCTGTGACATTGGAGAAGGCTCCAAAAAAGGCAACTGAAAGGATCAGAGGATCAGAGAAGCTTTTGTGTTAGGGTAGATTCAAAACAGAAAGACATTCTTAGAGGATATAAGAGAACCTAAATGATTAACTAAACTCATGTACATATACATGCCTACACACACACACATACACACACACACACACACACACACACACACACACACACACACACACACACACATACAGCTCCTCAGATGGCTAGCGATCAAAATATGTCTGAGTGTCTTTTCTCCAGAAGAGTCATAAAACATGGATGAAAAATCCCAGATCTGGTATAAAGAAGGCTAAAGTAAAACAGTTAAAGCCATGTGATAGAGTAGAGCTTGGCTCTAGTATCAAAATCCTCCTCCTTGGGCCAGTGTGACAATGAATATCATCTCTATGGTAAAATATGGCCCCATAAGCCATCATAAAAACGGTCTGCAAGGTTACCTCATAAAATTCTATTCCATAGTGTACAAGGCCTGGGTGTGAAACTCTCCCAACATTATGGAAGTGGAAAAAATGGTTGAATTATCCAGTATCTGATTAGTTAGGATAGATCTAAATGATGGGAAGCCAGATGATTATTGCTTGTCAGATATTCGTGGAATGTGACAGACACAAAGAATAAATATTTCTGTGTGCCCACAGATAGGAAAACCATGGTACACAGGAAATGAAGGCAAATTAGAGAACCGAATAGAGATATCTAAACTATTTGGACTAGTTTTTATTTTGTTTAAAGAAAAAAAAGATTGCCACAATGGTTTGGGTCTTGATTATGCAACTGCTTAAGAAAGCAGTCAACAGTATAAGTGCACTCTGCTCTCAGTTGTCTCTGGGTTTGATCTCATCGTGACTCGAGCACTATGAACTAATACTTGCTTGTCCCCCCGTGCCTCCAGCTGATCACCACTCCCAAGGCTGAGAATAATATGTACGTGCAGCAGCGGGATGAGTATCTGGAGAGCTTCTGCAAGATGGCCACCCGGAGGGTCTCTGTGATCACCATCTTTGGTCCTGTCAACAACAGCTCCATGAAAATTGACCACTTCCAGCTAGGTGCTCTTCAGCATTTTATTGTTTTTGTTTGTTTGTTTATTGGTATCTGTGATGGGATAGCTGTTATGGGAGAGCTCTTGGGTGGTGGTTGAAGGAAGTCAAAAGAAACTATCTACCTACCTACATCTATCTACCTATCTACCTACCTATCTATCTATCTATCTATCTATCTATCTATCTATCTATCTATCTATCTATCATCTGTCTGTATGCCTCCCTGCCTTGCCTGCCTATCCAGCCATACTAGGAACATTTGGGCTTAAGATGTTAGCATTTTAAAACAAAGATATGAAGGGTATAGGAAATGAGAAAAGTATTTCATGATTGGGGGTAATCAGAGAGGTGCATGGCCCTTTTCCCTTGGATCCTGGGTCCTCTTGCCCGTGAGCAGTGTCAGATGACATGCCTACAGACTTGATGCTACTGGTGCTACAGCATGCATGGGGAGCTGCCAGACCCCCAGATGCTGGCAAGCCTGAAGAGGGAATTAGCTAAAGTTAGAAACTGTTGAGCTAACTAAAAAGCCACTGAAAATATAGATTGAACTTCTCCCAAGTCCTTCTGGAGGGCGGGAGAATTTGGCTGCACTTTAGTTTTCACATGTTTTCATGTTGATGTGCATGAGGTGCACAGCCCCAGGCAGCTGAGGTGTGACATGTGTGATTTGTTGCTGTGAGCATGTTGCAAGATGTACTGATTCGTCAAGTCTCACACGCAGAAAGCTGGGACCAGAGGCAATGGGTTCTTTTATAGTTCTTTTATCTATAAGACTTTCCGTGTAACAGTGTGTGTGTGTGTGTGTGTGTGTGTGTGTGTGTGTGTGTGTGTGTGTGTAATTCTGGTCATTTTTAACCCCAAATACCCTCTCTCATACCCCTCCCTCTCCCACCAAAACCCTTCTTCTCACCAAAAGTTTTACTTTATTTTCTTAAACATAGTTTACTGCTTTTGTTGTTTAGCTATAATTAAAGTTGTCTGTATTTACTCTTCTTTATCTTCATTATCCTCTCTATTTTTTCTTAAAATGTATTTCTTCTGAAAATATCAGAAAAGATATAAAGATATCTCCTCTATTAATTAATATTAACACAAAATAATATACCATAGCTCAGATTTTTTCTGATGCAGAATCTTGGTACAAATGACTCATCTGTCCTAATTATGTCAGCCTGATTTGCAGATGGACTAGTTTTCTAAACTATTCACGTTTAATTGTAAAAACAATCGGTAGCATCGATCTTTTGTCCTCACAAATCTTTTAATGTAAACTGTAGTGGTTTAAGCACAGGCACAGTGTCAACTGCAGCTCTCTGAATGTGGCTACACACTTTCAGTTATACATTCTCTTCCTTAGCTCACCATCTCCTGAGGTGGCTACAAAGGGTACATAAATAGCATCCTTGCTTGTGCCTCATCATACACTACACATTAGTAACTAGTTTGTGAACTCTATCCCTCTGCTGTGGACTTGTCTGGGAGAGAGAATAATGTCCTTAATCAACAACACCAGCTAGATATGCTGACATGTATCTTGAATCCCAGCACTTGGGAAGCAGAGGCAGACATATCTTTGTGAGTCTGAGGGCAGCCTGGTCTACATAGTGATACTCTGCCTCAAATCAATAAAAACAACAATTAAGTAAACCAAAGGGGAAAAAGTAGTTCAGGAGGCCAGTAGGTTCACATCCAGAGTTACAATTTATTTATTTTGTGATCTTGCGCAGGTTAACTCATATTTTTTGGTTGTGAGCCTAGCCTTTAATGGCTGATCCATCTCTCCAACCCAACTCTTAAGTCTTAAAAGAAATCAAACCTACTTCAAAGGCTGTGGTAATGATGAAATAAGATTGTGTATACACACCTCTGCTGATAATGGGCACTATTCTTGTAGCTATTCTTATCACCCTCTATTGGATCTGATGATCAATGTAGTTTGATCCAAGTAGTTTGGAGATCAAAGGAGCTATCACAATTGTCACCAGGAAAACAATTGCTATTGCTTTCTGCTAATTACAGAATGCTGACTTGCAAGTGCTCTTTCTGGTCAGACTGGAAGATTATATTAGTACCCTGAATGATCAATGAGAAGCCCAAGAGACTAAAACCATAAAGGCACAGTTAGCGGTTAAAAAGAGTTCAAACCATTTGTTTCCTAGAGTTTCACATAGCAGCTTGAGCCAGCCGGCTTCATGATACTCCAGGTGTCTAGAGAGGAAATAGGCATTCAGTCCAGTGCAGACCGGTGCTGGCAAACGATGAAAGTCTCCTCAGCCAGGTGTCCTCAGTGTCAAATGCGCCACCTACCAACTCTTCCACAAAGTGTTCCCATCCTTAGTTCAGGAGAGTTTGGGAAGTCATTATTTCTGCTGCGTCAGTCTTGGTATAGTCATTTTATAAGCATCTGGTACCGCCTTGGAAAAATTTTTAGCATTATTCTGGTGTTTTCTAGAAATCTGGATTGAATATGAACTGTAGGGACTGAGGGATTTTTCTTTTTCTTTTTTTCTGACTTATTGAAAATCAGGTCTTGCAGTTTGTATCTTTGTCTCACAGAGTGACAGCTCTGGCCTGGTTTGAAAGGGGGGATGCTTTTTTATTTCACCTAGTTCCTGGAAGACTCTTCCTTCCCTGTGTCCCAGGTTACCCTTGTGAGAAAGGCTTGTAGCTCTTTCAGCCAAGACTGGGATTCAGTTATGGGAAAATAAAATTTGGCATTAGCTACAGTCTTAGTGAACCAAATCCCAGCTTTCTCTCACTTTCAGCCTGAGATCTGTCCAGTAGCTTTACTTCTCCTTAAATATGAAGTAAATACTTTATTTCTCCGGAGTTTTACTGGCCCTTCAAAGCAGACACTGACAACCAGACACAATTCAGGTGCACTCATCAGTTGGTCCCTCTTGCTAGCAGTAGTTAGAGCATCTGCTATGGGCCTACAAACACTAGGAAATTAAACTTAAGGTTTCAGACATTAGTCTAAAGAAAGTCACAAGGTTTGGGCAAATTCCAGTGCCCATATGGGTTTGCCAACACAGAAGGATATTATGCGTGAGATATTAAAATGGATTCCCACGTAAAGGCTTTCTTTATTGTTTGTATTTAAAATGTCACTCTAGCATAAGAATATTACTGTATATGTTGAGTTGAAATAGCATAGAATTGGCCAGTTAGGAAGAAGTTTCTGGGTACTGGTTCTTTATTAAAGGATAAAATGAGAAGGTGATCGAATACAGCAGGTGGAAATTTGGTTTCCCTAAAATAACATAAACTTAAAAAATATTTTTACATTTGTCCCCACATATTAAGAGGTAAAACACAAAGAATACTTTAAGTCCCTCGCCACCCAAGTGTGTACGCTCTTACCCACTGGGTTATGTCCCCAGCTCTGATAACTTCTCCTGAGGGAATGAGTGTTTAAGAGTCATTAATAAAAAGGAGGTAGAAAAATTGATGGGTGTGGGATGCAGTATAAGAAGAGGCAAAGTTGTTTATATAAATAAGGAATACACAGAGATGGATTTTAAACTAATGTTTACAAATAAGAATGACAGAACACATTCTAGTCTAGATTATTTTTTTATCCATGATTTTCCTGAAGAGAATTATGTTATATGGTAAAGCTCACAGCATCAGTACCCATAGTATCTCCCCAATCTGCTTTCCCTTTGAGGCAGTCCAGAAAAACTGATCCTGCGACTCCAAGTGTTGCTTTCATCTGTGGTTATAGCGTCTGGCAACTGCCCTTCCTAGATCCCACCACCCTTAGAAAGGCAGGAAGCCTGGGTGAGTGGTGTCCACAGTGTCTTGCTGTTTCCTGTGTACTCAGTCTCCGATGAGCAAGGAGCTAAGTGGGCTACAAAGCCTAGCACCCATCCACTCATCTTACTCCACCCTCTGCCCTTAATATGTAATGTATCAGTGTTAACATCAACCCTGGATAATCAAGAAGACAGAAGTACAGAAGTCAAATGTGCAACAAGTCACTGGACAGTGTGGTGGAGATGTAAGTGATTCCCTGTCAAAAGATGAGCAAACACAAAAAGCATGGTATATAAACCCATAGGGATTCAGTAGCCATTACAAAAAATGAAATTTGTGGGGAAAAAAAACCACTAGAAATCATGCTAGGCATAAGAAGCCAGACTCATAAAGACAACTAATATTTTCATGTACAGAAGCCACATTTAAACTTTTATGTGCGTGTGTGTACATATACACATAAAAAAAGACTCTTCCAATTGCCACAATCAGGAATAACACCACAAATGACATAAATAAATAGTGGGATTATTAGTGGAGAAGCCTTGGGAAATTGAATTTAAGTCATTCTAATTTTGGAAACTGAGGTATTTTATGTTTATCTAACTTTTGATGCCGGTACATTTTTATACCATTTAGATAAGCAGTTGTACATTGAGGGTTCTCGAACCTATGCCTGCTCCTTTTATCTAGTACTCCCTGCCCTCTGCAGGCAACCATATGCATTTGTGCTTCTTTATGAAAGTACAAATATCTACACACACACACACACACAGGCACACACACACACACACACACACACACACACGCAGAGAGAGAGAGAGAGAGAGAGAGAGAGAGAGAGAGAGTCACTAAGATTGGCCTTGAACTTTTTGAACTTGCCATCCTCCTGCCTCAGCCTCCTGGGATTCTGGATGTGCATCACCAATGTGTTGAGAGAGGTCAAAGTTCCAACAATTGAAAATAGGGAGCTGGAGCATTACGGAGGCAGTCTTAATAGATATATTACTAGTTAAGGTGCACTGGGTCGATAACATTAGCGGCCTTCTATGCTGTGATAAGAATCCAGGTTTTCTTCCGTGAGAGAGTGCCTTTCTGTCCTTTGAGTGCACTACAGTTATTAGGTGCAGCTCACTCGCCCTTACTATTAGTGACTCTAATTTGATTGGTCTGGAGCCAAGGATTGTAACAGGAAGGTTTCTTTTTAAAAGATTTATTATTTATTTATATGTAAGTAACTGTCTTCAGACACTTTTTTCTTCTCTCCGGACCTGCTCGCTGTAGCTGTCTTCAGACACCCAGAAGGGGGCATCAGATCTCATTATGGATGGCTGTGAGCCACCATGTGGTTGCTGGGATTTGAACTCAGGACCTCTGGAAGAGCAGTCAGTGCTCTTAATCACTGAGCCATCTCTCCGGCCCAACAGGAAGGTTTCTAGTGACAGTGATGAAAGTTGGCAATGAATTCCACTCTTTAGAGAACACACAGAGGCAACATGGAAGTGCTGCAGCAACAGGAGATGGTGAAATGCTCCCAGCATTGAAGGGCTTCATAGATGCACCACGCAGTGCTTGCCCCAAGGAAATAATGGAGTTCATCATGACAGCCTGTGAGCACAGATTCAGGTCACCTTGAATGGCGTGCTCTAGCATGGAAAAGGTTATATGAGCTTTCATGGTGATAGAACAAAAGGAAAACTCACAAATCAATGTACTTATCAAATACCTTGGCAGGACCTCAGGTTGGTGAGGTACAACACATCAGGGCAATCTCTTCTACAGTTGTCGGATGATGTGTGTGTGTGTGTGTGTGTGTGTGTGTGTGTGTGTGTGAGTCTGTCTTAGTCTGTGTTTCTGTGTCTCTGTGTGTGTTTGTGTCTATGTGTGTGTCTATGTGTGTATCTTTGTGTGTGTGTTTGTGTGTATGTATGTGTGTGTCTGGGTGTGTGTGTGTGTGTCTGAGTCTGTGTTTCTATGTCTCTGTGTCTGTGTGTGTCTGTGTGTGTCTGTGTGTGTGTTTGTGTGTATGTGTGTCTATGTGTGTGCCTGGGTGTGTGTGTCTGAGTCTGTGTGTCTGAGTCTGTGTGTGTGTCTGTGTGCCTGAGTCTGATTCTGTCTCTCTGTATGTGTTTGTGTGTATATGTGTGAGTGTCTGTGTGTGTCTGTGTCTATGCATATGTCTCTGTGTGTATGTGTGTTCATGTTTGTGTCTATGTGTCTGTGTGTGTCTATGTGTATATGTTCCTATGTGTGCCATTCTGTGTAATGATCAGAGGTTGGTGTCAGATTGCTTCTTTAATCATGCTTCACCATTCTCTCTCTCTCTCTCTCTCTCTCTCTCTCTCTCTCTCTCTCTCTCTCTCTCTCTCTCAGACAGGGTTTCACTGTGTAGCCCAGGCTGGCCTGGAATTCTATATGTAGACAAGTTCAACCTCAAACTCACAGAAATCTGTCTGCCTTCACCTCCAGAGTGCTTGGATTAAGGTGTGCATCTCCATGCCTGGCTTCCCCACCTCATTTTAAATACAGAGTCTCTCACTGAACCTGAAGCTTGCTGATTGGCTAGACTGGGTAGCTAGTACACTCCCATGCTCAGCTTTTTATGTCGGGACTAGAGATCCAAACTCAGCTCCTTACGCTTGTGTGGCAAGTGCTGTACAAAACGAGTCATCTCCTCAGCCCAGATGTTATCTTTTAACGTTCATAGCTTTAGGGTTGGTGGAGATCTGCTGAGTAGCACATTCCAAAAGGTTTACTAATCGTCAGAAAGATGTTAGTCCAAGACATGGTTTGGGAGTGAGTGGATCTTGAGAAAACTAAAGCTAGCCCGAGATCATTTTGTCTCTTATTCTGCAACATTCCGTCTCTCCAGTTACAACATTCTAGTCGTCACTCGGTCATCCATCTGTCAGTCTGTCTGCACACTCTCCAGCACAGAAAGGCCACCCTTAGAGAACTTTAGTTCACAGCTTGAACTTAGGGAAAGGAAACGGAATCATGGATGTCAAGAGAAGAAGTCGTCACAAGCTGGGGTTTTGGCCATAATGCCAGACATACAGTTGATTAATAGCTTACATTGAAGCTAATTTTTAAGTGCCACTGTGCTATCTATAGTCAATCAAATACATGAAGAAACTTTACTATAGTGCAACCAGAATTGTGTCACTGGATTTTGGGACTGGGATTCCTAAAGAATGAGGAACCAGACAAACATCCCACTTGTAGGCTGTTTGGAAGAGTGTGAAAAAGAGCTCTCCTCATCGGGCTAGCCTTTCCTTCATAATCCCATTCCTGATCCCACAAAATGAATGTGGATCTTTGAGCCATGTTAGCTGGATTAGGAGAACGTTAACAGTTTATAGGACTTCTTTAAAAAATGTCTGCTTGGGCGGGCAGTGGTGGCGCACGCCTTTAATCCCAGCACTTGGGAGGCAGAGACAGGTGGATTTCTGAGTTCGAGGCTAGCCTGGTCTACAGAGTGAGTTCCAGGACAGCAAGGGCTACACAGAGAAACCCTGTCTCGAAAAAAAAGAAAAAAAAAGAAAAGAAAAAAAAAAAAAGGAAAAAAATATCTACTTGTAAGTCGTAAAGTATTTCACGGGGAATGACTAGTGTGCTGAGACAGAAGTGGATAAACTCAAGAATCTGTATACTCTGTGCTGCCTCCAAGGCTGGAGAACACTACGAGCCCGACTCTGATTTGCGCAGAACACAGGGGATAGCAGAGACCTGGGGCTAGATCAGGCAGCCGCAGACAGGAGCCGGCCTCACATGCACCGTCCTCAGAATCTGGCCGGAGTAGATTCTTCCCTGCTCTACACTCTGTCCTCCTTGGATCCAACCTTGATCAGAGACTTCATTGTTTTCCTTTGGCAGATTTCTCTCCTCAGGCCAAACATGTGGATATTTCAGTAGCCCAAGAGTATAAAACATTTTATTTCTAATGTTTGGCTGAGTTGCCTCTGAAAACATTTTGCTTGAGAGGTGAAACCAGACTGTGAAATCAGCTTCTTGCTGGTTAGAGCAAAGTTTATCTTAGGCCAGGGTCCTCTTGGCCAATGACTGGGAGGTGTTTGTGTGTTGTACAGACAGAGCTACAGCGGAGTAAGTCAGGCTGTTTAAGTCCTGCAGCCATTTTGCTTCTAGTTAGCAGTGAGAACTTGAGCAAGTCAGTTCTCTTTGTCTTTCTCAGAATCTGTTATAGATTGTGTTCCCTGAGAAAGAGATCTCGACTCTCTGAGTTTTGAATGTAAGGAGGTGAATGGAGAGTTATCACTCTTCCTCCAGTCCTAGTGGGGAAAGGAGCACAAGGATGGTCAGAGGGGAAGTTTTGAGCTCTAATGTGCCTAACACGGGGCTGCCAGTCTGGAGGTGAGCGGGATGGCTTTTGTAGCCATCGTTACCGCCCAAGCTTGCACCCACCACTGCACATGTGCAAGGTCAGGCCAGTGAGATAACAAAAGGACTTACCACTCAACGCCTGGTGACCCAAGCTTAATCCCCTGGGCCATGTAAGGGTGGAAACAGAGAACAGATTACACAGACCTGTCCTGACTTCTGAATATGCATCATGGCATAAGCACCCACTTACGCACAGCATGGAAACACACACACACACACACACACACACACACACACACACACACACACAGAGATAATAATGATGATAAAAATAGATACATTTTAATAAAAGAGTTCAAGGCCATCTTCAGCTACAGAGTGAATTTAAGATCAGCCTGGACTACATGAGACCCTGTTTAAAAAGTAAACAAAGTAAGGTAACAACAAACCCCTCAAAATTATAATTCCTAGCTGAAGATAAAGTCAGTTTATAAAGATTTAGAACATTAACTATAAAGAATATTTTTATTTTTCATAGTTTTATTAGCATTTTATTTATGCATAATAATGGATTTTATTATAACATTTCTTTCATGTTCACAATATATTTGATCATCTTAGTACTGTTTCCTTGTCTTGGCCTCTTCCCATTCTCACTGATCTCCTTACTCTTCCCAGCTAGCCCTCCTCCTGTGTGTGTGTGTGTGTGTGTGTGTGTGTGTGTGTGTGTGTGTGTGTATCAATTAGTTTCATTAGCATTGCTAACAGAAACAAGAGTGAGAGTTTGTTTATAGAAACATGGCACCTCATCAGTGTCTATGACACTGAAGAAAATGGCCTCTTCTTTCCCTGTCAACCATTATACAAAGCACCAGTGCCCTGTAATCCACCCTTCACTCAGTGGCTAGGTGTTGAAAGGCACCATCTTGTATAGGTTAGCATGTTGGCCATGAGTATCAAAAGTGCAACAGCATGTCATCCCTAGAACTCAGCATTCATCTCTTCTGCCTTCTCCTGGCTCTTTCTGTTCCCTCTTCTGTGGTGTTCCCTGAGCCTTGGAGACAGTGTTAGAGATGTCTCCTTCATGGGAGGTCATTCCACAACCGTTTATTCCCAGCACTTTGACTAACAGTCTCTGGAGTTACCACTGGGCACTGCAAAACGCTGACCACAGCGCTATCCCATGGGCACAAACACAATCATTTAGAAGGTAGTTTGATGGACACATTATAGTTAAGGACATTTTAAATCGTCTTCATTATTATTCACAGAGAACTATGCCTTGTTGAAATGTGGATAATTTAGACATGGAGAGTAACAGTCACCCTGCGTTTGCCACTTCCATCTCACAGAGGAAATCACTGTGAACAGCTCTGTGTCCTACAGAACGGGTGCTGCATGCTGTGTGTTCCTATTTGCCTCTTCTTTTGCCTTAAAAATATTTTGAACTGAGAATAATATCATATTGCACATTTAATTCTGCAACTTACTTTCTATGCTGAAGAAGATATATGAGAAACAAGCAAAAACTACTACCTCAACATACCAGTTTTTAGTTAGTATATATTTTGTCAACAACAACAAACTGTACAATTAAAAAAATAGATATGTGATTTATATAATATGTCCCATCATATCCTCCTCCATTTTTCAGACAGTGCTTGGTCCACATACAGTTTCTTAGGCCCTGTGTCTGTGGACCACCTCCACAAAGCACTGTTATGACTTAAGAAAAGAAACTAGATTTCTTTCTCTTTTCACTTTGTTTTGTAGAAATCAAGCTACTTGTTTCTATTTTTTTTCAACTAGCATAATCAACTGGATGGAAGTAACAGTTTAACTGTAATTGTCTTCCTATCAGGAAAGCAATGGATATGTTCAGCTTTAATCTTTTATTTGCAAAACAGTCCCTAGTACTGTTCACTGTGTCCATGTTGATAGCTGAGACTCCCTGTGCTAATAGTTATGATGTCTTCCATCCACCAATTTTATTTTTCATTTATCCTAAATATAATGGATTATTTTGAAGATACAATTTTAGGTGGAGTTGTGGGAAACACTAATCTGTTTTGAAGGGGAATTAAATATAGATACCTTTTAATTGACCATGGGGTTGTAACCTGACGAACCCACTGTGACCTGGAGTATTATAATATGGATACACATTTAGGGCCTGCAAAACGACACGTCACATGGAGGCTCTTATATGAAGACTTTATGACCTGCATTCAGTTCCTTGAGTCCCCGGGTGGCAGGGGAGACCTGGCTCTCATGAGAACTAACTGTTGAGAATTGTCCTCCACACCCATGCTGTTGGGTGCAGACATGGCACTGGCACACACAAATAAATACAAATAAAAATAAGAAATGCATTTAACCTGTGATGCACAACAGAGCAATACAGCTGACCCTACAGAGTCAGCAGCTACCCACGATCAAATGGCTTGTATAGCCTTTACATCATGAGAGAATATTTGGAAAGGATTAACATTCAAATCATGGCTTCACTGAAATGGTGTCACTTCTGCTTTATCAAAAAGTTGAAAATCTTTAATTCAAACCACAAGTTAGTGACAGTCTGTAGAGCTATCTTGTCCTTAGAAATGTTTAAATACTTTCTAGATATGTAACTTATATGTAAAGCCACAGATACTTGTGCCTTGTATTCTGGCTAGTTTTATGTCATCTTGACACAAGCTAGGGTCATTTTGGAAGAGGAAACCTCAACTGAGAAAATGCCCCCACCAGACTGCCTGTGGGAGACCTTGTGGCGCAGTTTCTTGATTGATGATTGATGTGGGAGGGCCCAGCTCACTGTGGTCCCTGTAGTGCCACTCCTGGGCTGGTGGCCCTGGGTGCTATAGCCAGCAAAAGAAAGTCAGTAAGAAGTACTCCTCAATGACCTCTGCATGAGTTCCTGTTTCCAGATTCCGGCCCTGTGTGGTTGCTGCCTTGACTTCCCTCAGTGATAGGCTGTGCTGTGGAGCTATGAGCTGAAATCAACCCTTTCCTCCCAAAGCTGCTTTTGGTTACAATGTTTGAACACAGCAATAGAAACCTAACTAGGACAGTAGATGTTTCCCATGTCCTCAGTGGCACCTTCAAGAACTATTCTGAATTATAATGATTTCTTTGACTGAAAACGTGCATAGTGCTTAAAGCCTTCCAAAAGCTCTTAAAATTTGCTTGAAATTGTGTTCGTTTAGGAAGTTTTTATCGCTTCTCCTGGAGCCCAAATGAACCTGTGTCTAGTTTTGAGCATAGACTCTTTATTTTTCTCTATGGCACATGTTTACTGAGCTCCAAAGTTAATTATATGCTAAAAGAGGAGCAGATACAGCCTCCAGACTCAGAATTATCTGTAGTGGAAGTGAGCCTTAACAAACATGTCTGGTCTAGCTTCCTGGCAATTTGGGTAAAGCCTCATACCCTGACAGGATGGACAGTTTTCTAGCAATGCTTGGCAAACTTAATGCTAACACTTCTGAGTCACACGGACAGTGTGGGCAGAGATGGTTGTCATCTTTAAAGGTGTGATTTTTTTTTTTAATGGTAGTTTGTGTATTCCTTTGGTAGCGTTATATCTATGAATTCACTATTTGTATAGTTTTAATTTAATTTAGTTCACTGTAAAACTGTTTGCATATATTGTAAGACTATAAAACTAGACAGAGTGGTCTGGTTTGAGGTGGATGAACTTCAGGGTCCCACTCATCTTATTCAATGTTTTCTCTTTTGCCATACTCAATTTCATGCACATTTTGTTTTCCTTAAGATAATGAGAAACCCATGCGTGTGGTGGATGATGAGGACTTGGTGGACCAGCATCTCATCAGTGAGCTGAGGAAGGAGTATGGAATGACCTACAATGATTTCTTCATGGTGCTGACAGATGTGGATCTGAGGGTCAAGGTACAGGGTTTGCTGTGGGCGATGTGGTGCCTATTCCTCAGAATAGAAACTATGGTTTCTTATGGTCAGTAAGTCCACAAACTGTGCCCTACTGGTAAGGTTTTTAAACAGCTCTAATATTGCAGTCATCCTATGAATTTGCATTCAGAAATGATCTCTCCAGGTAAGGCCTGGGTTGGACTGAACTCGGACATCCCAGCTACATGACTGAATCTTCCATCACACTAATATGGTGAATTTATCAGACACTATTGAAATGGCTGTGGTGATCTATGCCCTGGGGATCCAAGAGACAGAGGAGTTCCTTTCTTCAAGAAACCCTATACATACCATGGTTCCTTTAAGGCAGTGGCTTTCAACTGCAGGTTTCAACCCCTTTCGGGGTAGAAACGAAACACCCTTTCATGGAGGTCACATATCAAATATTCTGCATATCAGGTATTTACATTATGATTCATGATGGTAGCAAAATTTTATGTTTGGGGGTTACCACATGAGGAACTGTATTAAAGGGTCACAGTGTTGGATCCTTTGTAAGGTCCCTTTGTAAGGAAGATTGAGAAC
Organism: Uromys caudimaculatus; assembly: GCA_028551405.1. Lineage (NCBI taxonomy): Eukaryota > Metazoa > Chordata > Mammalia > Rodentia > Muridae > Uromys > Uromys caudimaculatus. The sequence continues at coordinate 35,765,785 of CM052713.1, forward strand.
CACTGCTTTAGGGAAAGTCTAGCAGACACAAAAGACTGCAAGAATTTCCCATTCACTTGCTTTCTGTAGCAACAAAGTATCTGAACCACCCAAAACTGAGTTACATAGTCACAATAGTGACAAAATAGCTAACTTTATTGGGTGCTTTCCTTGCACCAAGCAAACTGCTCAAACTTATGTAACCTTTGTCTTAAAGATCTAAAATAAATACCAGTATCTTTCTTGTTTCACAGAGAAAAAAATATAGTCCCAGAATAATGGGTAAATGGCTCATCCAAGTTGATCAAGCTAGGGTTAGATTTCAACCCGAGGCTATCTAAGGTCCCAGAGTCTTTAGCACTCTAGGATGTTGACAGTTAGCAAGCTTTCATGAAGATCTGTTGGGGGGGGGGGATGTTATCTGCACCATCAGAAAAGCTGACTTGACCTGCAATGGTTTTCTGGGAGATAGCACTCCATTAATGTATTCTGCACATGTGTTACCTTGTCTCTCACAGAAGAAATTGAACTAGATGATCTCTAAGGTGAAACCCCACTGGGGCAAAGTTGGAAGCCATGCTCAGGTGACCCCTCATATTGGTTTTGCTCAGCAGGGCCACATCAAGTGACTTTTGAAAGTTTGGGTAGCTGGGATCCAAGGAAATGAATCTATTGTTTTTAAGTTAGGTCCTTACCTATTTCTGAGAACATGTAAGCAAATATGACCTAATGTTAAATTACTCAGTGAAACAGGATTGGCTGGAAGTCAGGTTAACAACCCTAAAATGCTGTCTCATTTGCTTTTCTGTTAGTATACTGTCCTACGCTTCTCTGGTGGTGTCATAAATAGATACCAGCTTAGTGCCAGTAGTATGAGAATAAAGTTAAGGTGTATATGGTAAGGAAGGTATATATTGTTTTTAGTAAAAGAAGACCAGAATCATTCTTTATAAATATACCAATTGTTTCCTGGGGTCCCAATTTCAAGCAACTAGCAGACAGTACTATTGAAAAAAAAACATTTATAAACTACAAACCCTCTAGGCTTCAAATTAAAAGATTTTCCTAGACTTCTCTGAAAGGTTTAAAGTGCATGTATCCTATGCTTTCTTAAACAGCAATACTATGAAGTGCCAATAGCAATGAAGTCTGTGTTTGATCTGATTGATACTTTCCAATCCCGAATCAAAGATATGGAAAAGCAGAAGAAGGAGGGCATTGCCTGCAAGGAGGACAAGAGGCAGTCCCTGGAGAATTTCCTATCCAGGTATGTCATCTTTGTGTTCCCAGAAGAGGCTACAGCAATTTTGCCTGGAGATTCTTTTCTTTTTCTTTTCTTTTTTCTTTTCTTTTCTTTTCTTTTCTTTTCTTTTCCTTCCTTCCTTCTCCTCTTCCTCCTCCTCCTCCCCTCCTCCTCCCCTCCTCCTCCTCCCCTCCTCCTCCTCCCCTCCTCCTCCTCTTCCCCTCCTCCTCCTCTTCCCCTCCTCCTCCTCCTTCCCTCCCTCCCTCCCCCTCCCTCCCTCCCTTCTTTCCTCTTTCTTTCTTTCTTTCTTTCTTTCTTTCTTTCTTTCTTTCTTTCTTTCTTTCTTTTTGTTTTAATTTGATGGTTGAATTTGATGACTCAGAATCAAAGAAACACAGCGGTTCATATGTACTCAGGGTACTTTTGAGCACCCTGGCTATGGGGCTTAGTCTTGTGGGTCTGGAAATGGTTCTGGTTGCAAGGCTAGGTCCAACTCTGACTCTAAAGGTTGATTTTGTGATATTGGAGAGGTCTCTTCTGTTTCTTTCCTTTGATACTGCGCATAGAATCCAGAACTTCATGTGGTCAGCAAATCTGAGAAGCTGTAAACATCACATTTTGTTTTCCATGAGTCTTCTTCCACTTCCAAATGGGACTGATGCACTGTGCTTGACTTTCCACTTCCTTATGACAAAACAAGGAAAGCCACACTGAGACCCTAGAAGTAGGAATCCTCTTGACCTTGCTCAGGAATTCTCTGGGGAGTAGTGTTTACTCAAAGCTCATTGACAGCAGGGGTTGGGGAATCCTCTGGAGACCAGCTTAAGAAAAACAAAATAACACTTTTTTTCTGTGCTCCAAGTCAGTCCCAATGTTGGGTGAAAGTTTCATAGGGACTTTGAGTCAGTCCCTAAGAGGGGCAAAACTGAAGAATGTACTCACAACTAATCAAATCGCAGAGATCTCAATATAAGCACTACCCCAGCTGTACCTCAAGGCCAGACTCTCCGGAAATGAAGCAAACATTTGCTGGAGGCTCAGTCTCACACGTGAGTCACATGGCCTTAATCTTTGCTCACTGCCTCGAGTTAGTCAGGATCTCAAGAAATAGGGGATTAACACACGAATGACTTGGATTCCTGCAGACTCAGGAGACTTGGGGCTCTTAGGGTATAGCAGCTCATCTAAAGAAGGTAAGATTTATCATTCATTCTGCAACATACTCATCACGTTGGCCTTATGCTTCTTAACTAAACTGCCTTAAAAATCTATCCACACCGAGCAGTGGTGGTGCACGCCTTTAATCCCAGCACTTGGGAGGCAGAGGCAGGCGGATTTCTGAGTTCGAGGCCAGCCTGGTCTACAGAGTGAGTTCCAGGACAGCCAGGGCTACACAGAGAAATCCTGTCTCGAAAAACAAAACAAACAATCAAACAAACAAACAAAAAATCTATCCACTATAAGATTGAAATAATGCTAGCAAGGAACCCTTCCTCTACCCAGGGTTGCTGTTAACTCATCCATGTTGATACCACGTTGATTCTCCTGGTGTACATGCAAATGTAAGATGTTGCCCATAGATTCTTGTGTCTGGATATTTTCAAATGCCATCCCCCCAATTAAATTCACTTAGATATCAACTTGTGCTAAACTTCTTAATTATCCAATTACACAACCTCACTTGTAGTTGCAAGTTTGTCAGTAGGCCAAGTTCTTTTAAACTTTACAAGATTGTGTGTGTGTGTGAGTGTGTGTGTGTGTGTGTGTGTGTGTGTGTGTGTGTGTGTACAGATTTATTTACAGGTCTTATGGTGTCATGATCTTTATAAGTTTGTACGTACAACTGCTCTGCTGTGTCTAGAAAACATTTTCTTAAAGTTAACCACTATCTCTGAACTTAAAATATCTCTACACCTTCTTTCATGATAGACACATAATCCCACTTACTAGTTGAAGAGAGATTGATGGTGGCTGGGAGAGGGACAGTTAGTGTTCTTTAATGGTGACCCTTGGTGGGTAGACCACACTCCAGGACAGGCTCTACTCCTAATCGTAATTGGACAATGCAATTGTATTTAATGGCTTTTAAAAAATAATAGTAAAAGAACTGGAAGTTGAGTTGGTAGGAGGTTATGGGTGGGGAGGGTAAATCTGGGCGAGTCAGAAGGTCAAGAATATGATCAAAATATATTGTATGAAATAGTTAAAGAACTAATAAAATATTATCTTAAAAATTTAAACAGAATAAACAGATTAATCAGAGGCAGGAATAAAATAGCCCTATGTTGGAATTCTGCCTCTCTTTCTTTCTTTCTTTCTTTCTTTCTTTCTTTCTTTCTTTCTTTCTTTCTTCCTTCCTTCCTTCCTTCCTTCCTTCCTTCCTTCCTTTCTTTCTTTCTTTCTTTCTTTCTTTCTTTCTTTCTTTCTTTCTTTCTTTCTTTCTCTTTTTCTCACTCAGATTTCTAATTTGCAAAATGATAGTACTAAGTGTTCTTGTTCTTAAAACTATTGTGAAAGGGCAACTTAATACTAAAGGTAACAATGGCCTAGGCCCTTGTACAAAGCAAATGATCCATAAATGCTGTTACAGTATTCCAGTGCATTTTTGGGGTCCTATACCATACTTTGTTGGTAAGAGAAGCTCAGTAGACTGTTCAGAATTGATATCTAGGCTAAGACAAACAGGAAAAAGAAATCAGCTCCAAAATGGAAAAAAAAATCCTATGGCTAAGCCAGTCCCTAAATGGGAATTTTCCTTAAATTTGCTGACTAGTTGGTGAGACTGCACAGCCTGGTTTCAACTGACCAGACCCTGAAGCCAGTCTGGTCTTTAGCACTGTACTTTAGGCTATAATTACCCTTCCTGAGACAGAAGCCCCAAACAGTGGGCAAATGCACACTAATTTGGGATGCCAGTTAAAAGAAGCAAACACACTCAGAGCTTGTAGGGTTTCATTTCCTGAGAAGCTAACACGACAGAAGAATAATTTGGCCCAAATAGGGACCTAAGTTCCCCATTTGGTCACAGTTCATATCACAAGCCCTGGAAGTTATTTTCTTTAGTGCCTTTGAGCTGGGGCCTTGGGTCTCAATGTGCAAAGCCCAATCATTCCTTATGGGAGGCCGCCTTCTCTGGGTTGTGTCTGAGGCAGGGCATCTCATCCCTCTCCCATCAAAACCTCATTCAGTGCCACATGCAGGTAAACAAGTTAAAATAGACCTCACCAAATAACTCAATGGCTCCATGTAGACCGGAGAGGCTGGCCTGGTTACATGCTGGCCAGGGGCCAGCTCTGGTCTGGCATTCCTCCTAAGGAAGCAGGGAGATCAGAGATGGAGCTTGTGACCCAGCAGCCGCCACTGTTCCCTTTCCCAGGAACCTTCTGGACTGTCTCATACGCTCCTTTCCCTCTATCTGTGCCAAAACATTCATCTCTTATCCTCAGTGGAGACTTGTTTTCCTTTCCCTTTGAAGAAAAACAAGCAGAGGAAGTGAATGTAATGTCACAGCAAGCAATTCTTGGCAAGCCTTAGGAGACAGACATCCATTCAGAGCTTGTATTTCATTAGACTATCATTTTTCTTCATTCTGCCAAAACCACTGTTCCCTCCAAGAGGCCATTTTCTTTAGGGTTAAAAATGTTCATGTACATTCTGAAGCTAGATGGGGCATAGGGAGAGAAAACATATGCAAAATGGCTGGCCACCTGCACCTAAGGCAGAAAGTGACACTCCTCCGATTTGAGATAATTCCATTCGGCTTCCCACTAGGAGCACCCTGTATTTATTTCTTACTGCACTGGGGACACTGTGAGCACAAATACAGCATCATCATCCTCAAATCTATATTCTGGTACCACTGCCATCTTAGATTTACTAGTTTCACATATTACTTCTTTATGTCTTATCATTCATAAAATGGGGAAAACCAGTTGGCTTTCTTGAGCCTTAGTGAAGAACACTTACTATGCAGTGAAAGAGAGCTTTAAAACGACATACTGAAACACTCAGATAGGTTGTCATGTAGCCTTGGGATGGATGGTGTTCAAGGTATGTTAATGGTACAAGTTTTTAAACTGGGAGCAGCTGTAAATGAAGACATGATTTCTTAGTTCCAAGCCATCATGTCGATAACATACTGATGGGTTTGGGAGTTTAATTTTTTAACACCTCTTTGAAGTAGAAACTAATTTACTTTTTATTCCAGAAATAATGAAAATTTGAGACTTAGTTGAACTGAGTGATGTGCACAAAGACATCTGAGGAGTAGTGGTGACAAACTTGAACTCAAGTTTCCATGTAAAAGATAAAAGGTCTATTAGTCTACCATGACAGTCATACTAATAGAAGAAGTTGGCTTTATCAAAATCCCATACTTCATAGGGGCAGTTTGCATTGCCTTTTATTAGTGATAAGATAGAGACCAAAACTTGCATTTGCCTCTAGAATAACAACCCACTACTAAGAAAAATGCACATTTTTTTTTTTCCTGGAGCCCTCTTTAATCCTTTTAGTGGCTTTGCCACTTTCCTTCTTGTTGCTGTGGTCATGTACTTAAAATTTGGCAGCTCCCCTCTAGCCTTTTCTTCTTTATATTCTCACTCCCTGGCCCCTGCTGGACTCAAAGGGGAGCTCTACGGGGACTTTAACTCTCTTCAGCATGCATTCTTCTGTTGTCTTGGCATCATTGCTTCCTTTACAGTTTTGACTAGTGTTCCTTATGAACGAGAGTGTCACTTTACTCTGAGTGTCCTCATCAGGCATGATGACCATGACTCAACATATCATTCAGACAGACAGGAGACACAACAGAAAAAGTAAGAGTATGTGGTAATGTGGCTGAATGGCTTTCAGGAGCTGTGGACGAGTTCTATGGGCCAAGGGTTTTTATTCTGGGAATGGAAAAACCCAACGGCCAATGTTGCTCGGTTTTCTTACACTGGCCTCTAGTGTATGAAGCAGTCATAGCAGCTCTCTGTGTCTTTTCCAGGTTCCGATGGAGGAGGCGGTTGCTGGTGATCTCTGCTCCTAATGATGAAGACTGGGCCTATTCACAACAGCTCTCTGCCCTCAACGGTCAGGCATGCAATTTTGGTGAGTAGGAGGCACCTTATTTTCACTTTCCCATACCACTTTCTTTCTGGATGATTCTAGAATGGAACATAGAACATTAGTTCATCCAAATATACTCCAATTCAGATGGACACTACCCAGCCACATATTCTATTATATTGAACATGAAGTTGCTTTCCGAGTTTTAGTCAACTATGCATTCCTTCCCAGTGTTTGAAGGTATCTACTGCTTTACGTTTAATTAATTTTTAAAACATGTCTTAAGTTAATGAAATTCAAGCAGTATCACTTATCTGATACTTGGGCACTAGATACTAACATTGGGTACTTCTCCATATATTGATCTTATTCTAGGAATTCATGAAACAGAACCTTATTTTTTTTAGAAACAATGTTACTATGTAACTTCAAATCCTCCTGCCTTATCCTCCTGTGTACTGAAATTCCGGGGGTGCCACTATGTCTAGTTCTGAACCTTTTAAAGCCAAATCAGAAAGGAGAAAAAGTTTCTTTTCTACTTGTTGCAAATCCCTCAATATTTTGAAAAATAACATGGCACCTTACTTGCTAAACATTTTCTTCTGGGCTAACTAAAAACACTAGTATCACTTTTAATCTGGCCACAGAAATAAATGCACAGTATACAGAATTTACTACTAGGTTCAGTGTGACATGGGGTGACAGTGGGGTCAGTAGTGTCAATGTCGCACCTGGCACTGTGCAGCTGCCAAGGGGAGCACTTTGAATCATTAGAGGTATGTATAGAAAGGTTGGTTTCCTGTCACTGATTTAAAAATTCATCATTATAACATTACAAATCAAGACTGTTTTGATACTTCCAGTAAGAAGAATCATGTCTATAATTCTGGCACTTATAAAACTGCACTTGGGGGCCAGAGAGATGACTGAGCAGTTAAGAGTACTGACTGCTCTTCCAAAGATACTGAGTTCAATTCCCAGTAACCACATGGTGGCTCACAACCATCTGTAATGGGATCCAATGCTCTCGTCTGGTTTGTCTGAAGATAGCTTAAAAAAAAAAAGAAAGAAAGAAAGAAAGAAAGAAAGAAAGAAAGAAAGAAAGAAAGAAAGAAAGAAAGAAAGAAAAGAAAAAAAAAGAAAGAAAATCTGCACTTGATTTTTGAAGGGTGTTCGTGAGTTTTGTAAAGCATTATTGGGATCCAGTTCTGTCATATGGCCTAATACATCTCAATTATAAGTACTTTCCAAATGTAAGATGTGAAATAATGTAAAGGAAGGCACCAAGCAAGCTCAAAATTGTAAGACATCCAGTAATCTCTCTCTTATCCTCTGTTTATCATGGCTAATGATTTACAACCAGCAACATACACTATTTGATTGTGTCCATACTCTGAACTGTATTTAAAACTCTTAAGAGTCATCAGTGGTGCTGCTTATGAAAGATATTCTTAGATCACTGAAGGATTGGTCACAGTAGAAATGTAAAACAAATCCCACTTTGGTGGCATATACATGTACTCTCAGCACCAAGAGACTCCAATTAGGGGTTTTTGAGTCCCAAGCCATCCTGGGCTGTGGAGTATGACCCATATCAAAGAGACAATGACACCAAGTAAAATCATGGTTTGTTACTTTTCTGTAGATACCTTCTCAAGAGCTAGTAAGGGCTGCTTGTTTCTTTTTGTTTGTTTGTTTTTGTTTTTGTTTTTGTTTTAAATACTAGCACAGAAAGCCTGTGCCACACGAGTGTAAGCAAAGCCTTTTATTATATGCAGGAAATGAACAAATCACACTTTCCAGGAGTCATTATGTTCATGATCTTCAGTTTCTCTAAATATGACTCACTGGTGTTTGGAAGAGAATGCTTCACCCTTCTGGGAAAAGATAAAGGTGGAAAACAAGACAAAACTGTGGGGAATGGCATTTTACCTTGATTTTAGCTCCTCCTTAATGGAGCCCTCCCATATAGAAGCTATTAATTTTCTCCCTAGGCAACAAACTCCACTGATCTTATCATTAGCTTGAAGCTATTACCCGGGTTAGACTCTCTTGTCTTGCTATTTTCTTCCTGAAAAATCTTCAAAGAATTCCAACAAGCTATCAAGGCATGACCTTCCCTCCTTTGCTGAAACCTTAGCTGACGATGGGAAGCCAGCTGTGCTTGCCTGGGGTTCCCCTGTGTATCTTCTGCATGAGTAAGAACCTGCCAGTCAAGTGAAGCATCTGCGACTGACTGACTCTTTAACCATCACTTAGATGGTTTGTGTGGTTTTTCTCTCTGAGGAGAAGAGTTATCCATAAAAGGTATGAAACTCTTAGGTTTAGTTTTCCCCCAGAATCCAACACTGTGCTTACCTCATGGTAGATATTTTACTTTCTTTAGTTTCATATTTTGATATTTTACAGCAAGAATCATTTTAAGAGCAAATCTATTTCAGTCCGTCTGGCTCACACACAAAAACACTTGATTCTTGTTAATCTTAAAATCTGTGACTGCTCTTGTCAGTTTTTAAAAAAGGTTTCCTGTGTGGTAGAACTATCAAAGACAGATTATTCTACTTGGTTTATTGTGTTCTATATTCTTTTCAGACCTTAAGTGACGTGAAAATCATCAGTTGTCAGGACTATGGAAGGAAAAGACATTTTCAGATTTTTTTCCCTCTAATTTTGTGATTTTCTTCTTTTGTGTCAGGTCTGCGACATATAACTATTCTGAAGCTTTTGGGTGTTGGAGAGGAAGTTGGAGGAGTTTTAGAACTGTTCCCAATAAATGGTAAAGTTTATTATTTAAGACATTATGTTTGGCTATATGCAATCAGTAGGTATGCCTCAAGGGAATGTGAACACAAGCCTGCTTGTGTGCCCATGATGTGTATGGGGCAGGGGCTGGACTAAGGACTAATCTTGGTTTTGATATAAAATTATTCAAACCAACAGAAAACACATCCACATTCATAATCAAAATCATGCTTTTGTTCGATAATGAGTTTTAAGGTTTTCAAAATAACTTATGCTCTATCATTTAATCTCATGATTGTTTTATGAGATCTGATCACCTTGATTTCCATTCACAAGATAAGGAAATGCAATAAGGCTCAAAGAAACTAAATGTAAATGCCTACAGACCGAAGCTTGCAGAAGGCATAGCCATCCTTCCTCCACAGACTCTTGTTTTGAAATAAATGGCAGTGTGGGAAATACCTGGCTGAGCACCAGAGTAGAACCCCACCCACCCACCCAGAGAGCAGCACTCGGTTCCCCATCTCTTCCTTTCACACATACTACTGGTTTAGATCCAGTCATTACTTTTCAACATAGTTGTTCTTTTTCACTCTAGACAACAAAAAAAGCTTTCCATTGTCCATTGAAAGGAAAACTGGAATGTAAAGAAGCTAATTGGAAACATTCCTAGAAGTAGAAACATCATTGTTTGTCCATGACAGATTGTAAAGATGTCAATGTTGCAGGATTAAATTAAGGCGTGGGTTCTGTATTTTGTAACATTCTCAAAAGAGATGCCATAGTTTGTTCATAGCCCCATAGTTTGGCAATAACAACCTTGCACAACTGGGCATTTAATTGCTATTTGGACACTCCCAGCAAACAACCGGCTTTTGAGCTAAAGAGAACAGGTTTGTGGGTCTTCTGCTCTCACGGTGATTTTCTCTTGTTTTGTTGTATCTATGAACTCTGACTCTTTAATCCACTAACAATCATTACAATGCTATTCCAGGGAGCTCCACTGTTGAGCGGGAAGATGTGCCAGCCCACTTGGTCAAAGACATCCGCAACTATTTTCAAGTGAGCCCAGAGTACTTCTCCATGCTTCTAGTTGGAAAAGATGGCAATGTTAAATCTTGGTATCCTTCTCCTATGTGGTCAATGGTCATCGTGTATGACTTAATTGATTCCATGCAACTTCGGAGGCAGGAAATGGCCATTCAGCAGTCACTGGGTATGCGCTGCCCAGAAGATGAGTATGCGGGATATGGTTACCATGGTTATCACCAAGGATACCAGGATGGCTACCAGGATGACTATCGTCATCATGAAAGTTACCACCATGGATACCCTTACTGAACAAAAATATGTAACCTTATTCCCATCCAGTTTCCCCTTCATCTGCTAAAGCTGTGTGCGGGCAGCTTCATAAGGGAATTCCTCCATATTCTACATACCCTGACTTTTTCTTTCAGTGTTCTTCCAAGATTAAAGAAATAGCAAACTTTCTCCTACTCATGAGTTATTACTAAGGCATTTAAAAGAACTCTCTAACTTGAGAGAGGAAAATGTAGTGCTAAATAATTTTACTGAAAAACAAAGGGTATCATCTCTTTTCTTATATAATAGTTATTTTTGATATGCAAATATATATAAAATGTTTATACATCTTTTCTTCATTTCTTCTATCAATTTGTAAGTAAAAATTGTGTTAAGGAAAATTAAAACTCACAGTACAAATGTTTTCATAGAACATTTGGATAGACACAGAAGGCAACAGACTGCTTAGCTTTTCTTTTGAGACAGGATTTCTCTGTGTAGCTCTGACTGATCTAGAACTCAATATGCAGATCAGGTTTGTCACAAACAAGATCCACCTGCCTCTGCTTCCCAAATGCTGAGATTAAAGGCATGAATCACCATAGCTGGCTTCAGATGGCTTCTTAACACTTGAAATGTCAGCCTAAAAACATTTACAACAGTTCTATGCCATATGAGGTTCTTTTACAGCTCTTAGCAAAGAAGCAAGGAGGTTTGGGCAGCCTGGGCAGGGCAGGTAGCCAAGGTCCCAAGTCTTGTTGGCTACCATGGCAGCAACAGTGGTGTGAGCCTGGCCAGCCAGGCAGTTCCAAGGTCTAGCAATGAATGCTTTGGGAGATCGAACTCTTGCCAAAGTGTTACAGCTCTGTAAAAACAGCCACTCTCATATGATCCTCGATGAAATAACTTATGAACTTTATTCCACTGAGGAGTGGGGTGGGATTTAGGGGTAGGAGTTTCCTATTGGCTCAGTTTGAGATGTTAGTGATGCTCTATTTGCATGGAGAAGTACTCCAAGTGTTTCCTTATGTGACTGACTGGCATTGTCCTCTCAGTGGGGTGTCTTGGATACATGTTCTAGAGCAGGTACAGAAATGGGTAAGGAGTGGCTTGACTCCTGCTAATCTCAAGTCTCTGAGATTCCCCAGGTCTGAGTTCACTCAACCTTATTAGTTCTTCTGTCTGGCGCAAGGTCCTAATCACAGCTACACAACGTGCTATAGTTTTTCTTGGTACCTCATACATAAACTCCTTTGGCTTGCTTCTTGCCATGGCTGTCTTCAGACAGGCAAAAGAGAACATGAGTGGGCCCCGTTCTAGAAACATTCCTAAATTTGAGAAGACCAAGCTGGGAATTACTGAAAGACTTGGCTTAGGCAAGCAATGATCTGACATTGCCATTCTTAATCATGATATTACCCTAAAGGTTAGACTCCATCTAGAATAAATGTTTTAAATAATTTATGCTATTTTCCATACATTCTGCTAGAATCCAAAACACAAAACTGGAAAGGACTTCTCCTTATACATAAACTCAGACAAGTAGAGAACAGTTACAAAGATAGCTAACTGTTATGGTAGGTGTAGAGATGGGAAGAAAGAGGAGGCTGCACCAGCAAGGGAGACTGAGGAGGAACGGCATTTCGGTGGTCACCTGGATGATTACACTGTCTTCCCTGAGAGTCTCCCATCATCTTGCCAGGTGTCTTCCATTGGCTCCACCATCATCATGGTCCAAGGTCAATGGATTTTGAATCCTCACAAAATGGGTACAAACTTTCCTGGTAAGGCTGTATTTTTCTCAGCTTTAAAAAGTTTTGTTTGTTTGTTTGTTTGTTTGTATCCAGGAAAGATGGTGGCACTAATACTAACTCATTTATAAATGCTGCCTTCTGTTCTCCTAAACTAAACACAAATGAATAGTAAGTACATTAGAGACCATTTCATCAAGGTTGAACCCAGGGAATAGTCTATTGCCCAGGATACCAGAAGCGTTGGGTTTCTTTAACCTCTAGGACTGTAAACAAACAAAAACAACATATGAACTTGGGAAATCTTTACAGAGTAGAATATTTTTATATATAAAACATAGAAAATATTAAGCCTAAAATACAAACTTTGCATACTGTACTAAAATCACACACATAATGAATATTGGAATCTATAAGATATAAGTCTCAATGTAATGAAAATTCTAGTCATCTTTATAGCTGCAAATAGAGCGGAGCTGCTCTGAGCTATGTCATTTAACTGGATTGACTTATCAAAAGAGTGGCTTACTCCAAAACAGGCAAGCGAAAGTAAAACCCAAGTGAAACAGTGCCTCACATACAGTAGATGGCATTACTCCTAACTTTGTGGAAGTGGTCCTTAAGGAGTTTTTACCAATACAGAAGAAAAAGAAACAGCCCACGGCACCCTCACCATAAAGTTTGCCAGCCTCTGTCTCTCTTCCTCTTTGAGGCATCTATCTCAAAGACCTTCAAACAGTAGTCAAGCAAAGAGAACATGACAGATGTTCTTCCTACATCACTTTAGCAGGCTCAATTGGAATGTGAATCTATGTTTACAGTACACAGAAAACATAAGAGAACGGTTAAAAAGACAGCTCAGCAGCTGGGTAAAATAGCCTATTTTGGGGGGAAAAGGCATGTTTGTTTGTATACAAACAAACGCATACACATGCATATTTACATTGGTAGAAAGCCTTTACCTTTCTTCTTATTGCTTACTTTTGCTCTCTAATCATCATAAACAATATTAGGTTACATTATATATTTTTAAGCAAAATGGTTGACTTTCCTCCCTACTCCTTTGCCATGCCTCTAGCTGTGGGGCAGTGATCTGTGACAGGCAACCTGGCACCCGGTTGAGCACAGGCATAAAATCTGGGTGACCCAGCGGAACAATCCGCAAGGGACCGGAAAACATTATGCCTATGCTCCCAGGAGGCTTTTGGCTCCAGTCAGGGTCACGTATCACCCCTCCTCAGGTAGAGGCGTGGCCACACAGCTCCAAGCCATCTCTGTGTTAATGAGACACCTAGAGGCTTAGCCACGCCCCTTCCCAGTTACTATATCTGCCTCGCATCTCCCAGAGGCCACGAGGAACAATTCCATCCATGCCACTCTCCACACAATGAAAATAAACGTCTTAGAATTATGGACTGTCTCTTCATCTGGACCCACCGTGGGAAGCGAGGGATCCAGCCCTCGATTAAGGAGCCGTGTCTAATCTCTCACCGAGGGCTTCCCAGTGCTCTCAGATGGTACCCATTCACCCAAGCCTAAGCAGCTAGCTCAGCGCCCCAAGCCGTGGAAACCACCCTGCAGTGACTGTGGTGCCCTGGGCTAGAGAACCCACAGAGATGGCTGCCGTGAGTTCCCCAAGAATGGCCCCTCCCCCACCCATGGGCAGGGCCCGCAAAGGCTTCCCACAGCCCCCGAGTGTCTCCTGTCCCACCCAGAGCTGCAGTGCCTGGGACAGACACGTGGTGCTTCTTTCCACCATGCCAGGTTTGTTCCAGCACCTGGCCTCCCCTTGTGCCCTTCACCCACTCATCCCTGGTTTCCTTCCTTCGCTTTCTTACCTCATGCACACCACACTGCCTTACCGTGTTTTCTCCGCGTCTCATTTTTCACCTTCTCTTTAGTTGCATACACTCTATGCACAGTCACTCCTCATATATACAGCTTAATATAATATATTCTACTTTGCTTCACTTCCCTGCAAATTTCACTTCATTTTTCTTTATGAACAAAATCCCATTGTATGTCATTTCCTTGCCATTGAGGACAATACAGCAGTAAGCATTGATGTGTAGTAGGGTAAGAGTCCTTCAGGAATGGTATAAATGGATCCAGTGATAGTTCTACCTAAAAAAATGAAAAGCCCCCATATTTATTTTCATAGTGGTTATATTGGGTTATGTAAGAGGCACTGAGGTCCTTGTGCTCACAGATTAGCACTAGGGGAACCTGGAATGTTAAACACACCACAGGGTTGTTCCTTCAAAGGAAGGAATGTATAACCAGTTACTCGCCCAAAAGACTGGGAGCAGACATGTTTAGTAGCCTGGTGTCCTTTGCACTGTCTGTGGGTAGAGACTTTTCCAGCATGGGATCCTCGGACCCTTATTACAATCTTGTTTTCCTCAGTTAATCTGCAGAACCTCTCTCTGTGGATTTTGTAAACAGTTTCTATGTAGTCGTGTCCAACCTGTATTTGGCTTACTTTGTTCCTCAAAGAGATTTATGTGTGCTTTGTTGTGCATGTGGGACTGAGTTAATTATCACCAGAATAAATTTTCACCAAACAGTGCTGTGCTTAAATATACCTAAAATAAACTACTCAGGGTCAGACTTCAGAAGTTTGAGCCAATACTGGCTTAGTTGTGTTGAACCGAACTGCCTTCTTGCTTCCTACTTCATATTTTGTTTGAAGTCCTAGGTAGAGGAATGAGACTAGAGGAGCAAATAAAAGGGAGACATGAAAAGAATAAGTCAAAGTATCCTTATTTACAGGAGACACGAATCTATACACAGGAAAAGCCAAAGACTCTTCAGGAAACTGTTAAGGCTAATACTTTCAGCACAGAGCAGGCTACATAATTAACATGTCCAAATCAATGGCCTTTCTAAATATCAAAGACAAACAGATTAGAAAGAAATCAGGAACCAATCCCATCCACAGTGCTCCCCCCAATTAAATGTCATGGTATAAATTCTAACAAAGGGAATGAAAGACTTGTAGAATGAAAACTTTAAAAGACTGAAGAAAGAAGCAGAGTAAGACCCCAAGATCTACCTCCTCTTCCCTACAGTGATGGTTTGAATCAAACCCTCCACCCCCGCCCCTGCCCCTAGGCTTGGGTGTTTGAGCACACAGTACCCAGTTGGTGACACTGTTTGGGAAGGTTTTGGTAGCGTAGCCTTGCTGAAGGATGGGTCCCTGGCATGGGCATTGAAATTATGCAGTCTTCGTCCTTCTTTCCGTTTCCTCTGTCTGTGTCATGCTTGCACATGTACAACATTTACATGTTGAAGATGTAAATGTTCACTTTATACAACTGCCACCACACTCGCTGCTAGAACCATAAGATAAGATAAACTCTTCCATAAATTGCCTTTGGTTATGATATTCTATCACAGCAACAGAAAAGTAACTATTGTGCTACTTTTATACTCTTGGCCTTCCACTGAAGTATGTTTGACCTATCAAATGATAGCCCAAAAGAAAGCTAGCTCTTTCACTCTGAGGAGCTTTCAGCTGCCAATAGCTCCTTAGCTAAGGTTAGGATTCTGTGACACCCCCCCCCCCTTCATGTTTGGATTTGTCTGGCTTGAGCTTGGGCAGGTCTTGCGCATGCTCCCACAAACTGCTGTGAGATAGAATGTGCAACTTCCCTGTTGCATCTGGAAAATGCTGTTTCCTTGTAGTTTTCCAGTACTCTGGCTCCTACAAGGTTTCTGGCCTGTCTTCTGCAGTGATCCCTAAGTCTAGGGAGGAAGGGGTTATCATAGACATCTCATTTAAGGTTGAGCATTCCATGGATATAATAAGCATCATACAATGGAAACTTAGTAGAGTGGTTATAGTATGTATGCTATTGTCACTGACATGTCAAGCCATAGGTCTTGATAACAATTATAGTTGTGGGTGTTAACTCACGGGGCTGGCTTTAATTCCCATCAGAAAGTACTGATTACGCCCATGACCTTCAGGCCACTCTTACACTAGCCTGGCATGTCCTTCCAGACCGCCATTACTGTAGCTTATTAATATTATTCAAAGCTGGATGAGGTAGCTGACTACTTTTCTCCTCTAGTAGAATGAGTAACTCTTTCCAGCACTATGAAAACTAGGGGAATGCTTCCAGCTCTGTATGAGATTGATACCTTGCTTGTCAGCAACTCCAAAAAGACATGGAATTTCATGCCACTGGAATATTCGTTAGCCTGTGTATAGGGACACTGCTGCCTTATTCTATGGCACTTATACTGGAACACTTTTTAAACTATAAGTGTATGCACATACTTTACGCTGCTTCTACAGCTGTAGTTTCCATATGACTTCTATGAAAGGTTTTAAGTGTTCCTTATCCCTTCATGAATTCTTTCTGTCTACTATGCCCTCCTAACCCCTACCTCATTCAATTCTTATTCTTCCATCATTCCCATTTAACCATTTATTCAATAGGTTGGCTTTTCTATGTATTGGATCATGTTTTCTGCAAAATGAAATTTTACTTATTCCTTTCCATTATATATGCTTCTTATTCTTTCCTCTTTCTAATTTCTGTAAGACTTAGAACCTTAAGCTTTCCAATATGATACTGAATATAGTCAAAACTAGTCATCTGAGTGTTATTTCTGATATATGAGGAAATGCTTTCTGATTTTTCCTACTTAATATGATGATGGACACATGAGAGTATAAGCATGTGTACATGTGCTTCCTTTATTATGCTGAAGTATGCTCCCTCTATACCTAGTTTATTCTATAACTAAGTTTTATAATGAAGAAACACTGAATTTTATCTAAAACTTTGAAACTACAAGAAAGGGAAACACTTTGAAATACTGTTATAGAGAGTTTTTTTTTTTTTAATAAAAGAACCAACACACACATGAACAAAAAATAAAAGTGACTAAACTAATCCTGTACACATGGGATTATAGTAAAATAAGGCTTGCACAGTAAGAGACAAGAAAGTGAGGAGATAAATGAGAATGGGAAGAATAATTAGCCTGCTATTTATTCACTTGTCTAAGGATTAATATCCAATTAATATTCAATTGAGATATCCTTTCTCAATGAATAAGGTGGAAAGCAATCAAAGTAGACACAGGATGTCAGCCTGAGGCATCAATACACATATGCACACATTTGCATCTACACCCCCACATTTACATGTGTGCACGTACACACATACAAACAAGCACAGATGTACTCGTCATATCACATACATATCAAAGTTCAAATTGAGGGAATGATCTGAATAAACATGTCTCAAAAGAAGGAAGTTAAATGCTAACATGTACATTACATACTGCTCAACACTTAGCCATGAGGGAAAGAACTGTCAAATAATGAGGATTTACCATGTCATGAAAAGCAGACTATCAAAAGAAAACACAAAATGTGCTGGTGAAAATGTGAATGAAAGGGAAAGGTTTACACAGCTATTATGGAGAACAGTGAGCACATTCTTAGGAAAACTAAAAGTAGACCAGCTATCCTGCTTTGGGATATACATACAGAGAAATCAGGCACTGTACACAAGTACTCATAACAATGGCTGAAATATGAGACCAACCTGGCTGCCTATCAGCAGAGGAATATTTGAAGGAACGTAGTATATACGTGCGATGGAAAAAAATCCTATCATTTGCAGTAAGGTCAATGGATCTGGAAGACATTGTGGCGAGCAAAATAAGTCAGACAGAAAGAAAAAAATACATGTTCTTCCACATACAGAATCTTAAAAGTTGA
The DNA here is from genome assembly GCA_028551405.1 of Uromys caudimaculatus. NCBI lineage: Eukaryota > Metazoa > Chordata > Mammalia > Rodentia > Muridae > Uromys > Uromys caudimaculatus. Next base: position 35,783,597 of record CM052713.1, read on the forward strand.
TCTGACTGTGGAACAGTGACTAATAGAATTGGCTGGCAGCAGGAGTGATAGAGGGTGGTTGGAAACCGGGAACTGAACAGTGACATAGAAAGAACTGGTATCAATATTCTGTACTACAGTGGAGTAACTATAGCTCATAACAACCCAGTCTTTGCTAAAAGGAGAACCAAAAGAGATTGGGTGTTCCAAATATAAACTAAGGAGGTAGGAATGCCAGCATGAGATACAACCTTGGCTACCTCTGAACACAGCTTCTATGTGCTGACTCTTAGGAAACACATTCCAGAAGATTCACCTCAAAGCTTCTGGTTTCTTATTAATCACAGATAATTCTTCAGCCGCAGATGACCAGCATCAATTGTCCCAGTAAAATGAAGGTTTCATGTTAGTGGTCTGGTCTCTTGTTAATCACAGCTAATTCTTCAGCTCCAGCTGACCAGACATCATAGATTCTCCAAATGCCCTCTTTGCTTCCCTCTGAAACTTCACAAGCCAGGCTTCCCTCTCTGCACTGCTCTCAACAATTAATATCTTCCAAGCTCCTACAGAACAGTCCACTGAGCTCTCAACACCCGATGACTTTTCTAAGCCAAAGTTTCAATGTCTTCCCACAATTCTCCCTAAAACATTATGGTCAGGTCTGTCAAAAGCCTGGTACCGCAATCCTGATACCAATATCTGTCTTTGTTAAGGTTTTTATTGCTGTGATAAACACCATGACCAAAAGCAATTTGGAGAGGAAAGGATTTATTTGGGTTAGGCTTCCATATCCCTGTTTATCACTGAAGGAGGTCAGGACAGGAACTCAAGCAAGACAGGAATCTAGAAGCACGAGCTGATAGAGAGGCCATGGTGTGGGTGTGTGTGTGTGTCTTGCTCAATCTCCATGGCACGCTCAGCCTGCTTTCTTATAGAATCCAGGACCACTAGCCCAGGGATGACACCATGCACCTGGGCTAGTCCCCCCCCACCAATCATAATTGAGAAAATGGTCTGCAGGTTAGCTTACAGTGCCTCTGATGGAGGCATTTAATTAATTGAGGTTCCCTCCTCTTAGATGACTACAGCTTGTGTCAAATTGACATAAAGCTAGCCAGTAAAGTTTGTATTTTAATTTAAAATGTATTGAGCTTTATAGTACTATATTTTATTCTGTAAATGTGTTTTGGCTTTCATATAAAACGTGTAAGTAAGGCTGGGTATAGTGGCTCACAGCTGAAATTTCAGCTTGGGAGTCTGAGGCAGGTAAATTACTCTAAGGCCAGTATAGTCTACAAAGTGAGTTTGAGGCTAGTCTAAGGTACACAATGAGAATCTGTCTTGAAAAAATAAGTTCATACATCACATTGTTTGGATGTACTTTAATAAGAGTAAAAATTCATGTTGAAACTTTTATCAAATGTTTTCTTCATTAAAAGTGGAAATATATAATTACTCAATCTCAGGAACTCTGATCTAGACTTTAGAGAGAGAAAATTACCCTCTTACCCACTATACTTAGCCTTTTCTGCTTGGAATGTTAGAAGCTCATAGGTAAAATCACTGTAGGAAAAGGGAAAGTACCAAAGAGGCTCTGGGCACATCCAGCCAGTTGGCATATACAGAGAGAAAGGGTTACAGCAACATCAGTCATCACAGAGTCACAGTATCTACCTCACAAGGAACAGGGCTTCCACATGGGATTCAGAGGAAAAACAAGAAAATAAGCCTTAGCTGTGAGCTGAGCAAATATGCCCTGACAGGGCCACTCCTACAAAGAGCTTAAAAACCCACGGAGCAAGAAGCAGCTGGGGAAGGACTTGAGATCCTGGTCTAAGCCACTTCCCCTTCACAACCAGTACCCACATTCTTGTTTCCTTGCCCAATGCTGAGAAATATGACATGTTGGGATCTCTGTCCCATGTGTGTGAATAAGGGTCCCTACTACCTCACTGCCATTTAGTTCCTGAAGTAGGAATCATGTCTATTGTGTCTATTCCCTTTTCTGTGTGACAACTTTTTAGATCATACAATTCCCACTCCATTAGTACCTGGGAAATGGTTTCTGGACCTCTTACCTTCACACTATCCTTCTTAAAACAGTAATGCTTCTAAAGTACTCAAGTGCATCTATCTGACATTTTACTTCCAGCTTCGCCCCTTCAGGGAGTGGCAAATTAACATGAGTAAGCCTGAGGGTGAACAATGAAAAGTTTTCCAAAAAGTAAGAATGCAAAAAATAACTGTAAATAAGAAAAATCAAACTACCCCACACCATTGACACAAATGATTGCTATACTATGTCCTGTAGGTGACACTTGCAACTTCTGCTCAGTAAGATAATTTCCATGCTCTCGTTTCTAAAAGTGAGTCCTCTCTTATCTTATTTTCCTTATCTTTAAAATGAATCACATTGGAAGATTCCATTTCTTGGGACTCTGGTGAGAATGCCTATGATAAGGTAGAGAATTTTATCATTCAAGATTTAGTCACCGGGCAGTGGTGGCGCACGCCTTTAATCCCAGCACTTGGGAGGCAGAGGCAGGTGGATTTCTGAGTTCGAGGCCAGCCTGGTCTACAGAGTGAGTTCCAGGACAGCCAGGGTTACACAGAGAAACCCTGTCTCGAAAAACCAAAAAAAAAAAAAAAAAAAAAATTTAGTCAAAGACAAAGTTTTAAGTTGCTTGAATATTTGCCTTATTCCACTGTTTTAAAATTTAAAAGCATTCCACACCACATCTCATATGACAGAGTACAGATAAAAGATATGAATTTAGTAATTATTTTAATTAAAAAGTTTTAGCAATGATTGCCAGTTATATTATTCTGGGTAGACAGGTGGATTGTAACAATAGTAAGTAATATCTTATATATAAATACATGGAAACTTGAAGAAGGAATGTGCAAACTGCATGATAGCTTATAATTCACATTTACAGTGTGGGAGTTTGTAAACACACAGGCTTGAAGCTTTTTCTATTACATTCATGTATAAGACCTGGGACAAATCACTCTATTTTCTTACATTAATTATCTGTCACATGACTGCTCTACCAACGAAGAGTCAACTGGCTGCATGCAAACACATCTTGAGAAATACCATGCACTTGTAAGTAAGAAGCATTGTTGAGAGGTGACTTATTGATTACTGGCCCTCTTGGAGTAACACTACTTTATTTCATTAAAAGTCATTATTGTTTTTACAAAAGGATTCTTATAAAGGGGTCCTAAAGCCAGAGTCTTGACTTTTAGAATAGGATATTATTCAAAGATAGGTAACAGTTACACAGTTCAATTAATAACTAAAATTAAAACAACTGAATTCTCAGCATGGTAACTCAACATCAAAAGATAATGATGTCAAGATTTTGTAAATGTACAAACTGAGTATGGAGCAAACAAACCAACCAACCAACAACTCAACAATGGCTTAGGTGATTTAAAATATAAGTGCTAACTGTGATAATGTGGCATCCAACTTTCATGTTAAAAAAAGCTTTAACAAAAAAGATGATTACTAAGAATACAATTTCTTATAAGTTCCAAAGAAACAAATAAAAATTTGAAACTGTATTTTTGAAGAAGGATGCTATTTAAAATCTATGGCACAGCCAGATATTAGGTCTTTCAGCCAAAACTTTTAGAGTCTCATTGCTTTAATAAAAGCAAAATGACTATTGCTAAGGCCTTGAAATCTGAGAGACAACCTAGACAACAGAACAATGACAGAGAGAGATGATCTTGGCAGGCAGATGTTATGACACGATGATTAGTATCTGGCACGCTGTCTCCATTTGTGTATCTGTAGGGTCAAATTAACATGATTTCTGGAACCTGGAGGCTGAGGAAAACAATCTGCATATATGTCCTGTTGACTCATCAGGTATTCAGTTATGCATAGTCCTATGTTTATGTCTCAGAACTCTGCCACCCTGTGGCTGCTATAGGTCTTGCATGGAGCTGTTTATTCAGTGGTTAGATACATGTAAAGAATATTATACTTTCAAATATCATCAGTTTATCAGAAAAGACAATTGCCACAAATGCTGAAAATGTGCAAGCACAGTTTGTGGGAGTTGTCCACCAACCAGGTACCATTACAGCGTGCCATCGTCTGAGTCATCACTCTTGGGTTTGGTAAGTCTTTCCAGCTCTTCTCCATCCTAAAAGGAAACATGAAATGAGTAACTAGTTAGAATTCGAGATGTTTCAATATCTTACTGAATACATGAATCCAAGGTTTACTCCCTGAATTATGAGTTTTAGTTTGTTAACTGTGTATATGATCTGGTTAAATTAAAGAGTTGAAATTGCTACAGTTAGAAGCACAGGAGATGATCAAACGTAACGATGAGACAGGAGAGACAGCTTAGTGGTGAAGAGCACTTATTGTTCTTGCAGAGGGCCCAGGTTTGGTTCCCAGTACCCACATGGTACTTTACAACCATCTGTCGCTAACAGTCACTTGTAATCCCTGTCCCTGGGGGATCTGATGTTCTCTTCTTACCTCTGAGGGCACAGGCATGCAAATAGTGTACACACATGGAAGCAAAACACTTATACACATACAATAAAATAAACCTAAATTTTAAAATTTTTTTTGTTTGTTTCATAATGAAAAAAATGAAGTGTATTCAACTCAGACTAAGACCACCATCTGCAGGTCTTTCAGGGAAGTGATTAAAGGATGGTAAATGATTTAAAGAATTCTTGGTACTAATATGATTTTAGTTTTTTTTTTTTTTGGTTTTTTGAGACAGGGTTTCTCTGTGTAGCCCTGGCTGTCCTGGAACTCACTCTGTAGACCAGGCTGGCCTCGAACTCAGAAATCCACCTGCCTCTGCCTCCCAAGTGGATTTTAGTTTCTTAAAGAGCAAGCCAAGCAGATATTAGCTTACTGGAAAGAACAGAGGACTCCTGGATGTACACTCTTTCTCACTCAGGTTTGGGACACATGATCTAGTTGTTTGTTTGTTTTTTTAAATTTTAAAATCTTTATCAAAACCTCAGAGATACAACATGTGGACTTTTGCTATGAGCCCAGTAAATGAGATTTTCCTACAGAGTAAAATGGGCTCCTAATGTGAAATAGTTCATCTTTGTGTGTTGACAAAAGTTGTAAATTCAGAATAACTATTTTTTTTAGAATATATTCTTATCTAAGAGAGCTCTTATTAAAGACCATTATTTATATGTAATAAACAGATAACTATGGGGAAGATTAAGGTAACATGTTTTCTGTTTCACATGATTTATCAGTGTAAGAGATTGGCTTCTTTTTTCCAACCACTATGTAGTGGAAAACCAAGGAACTGGGAGTCAGAGCACACAGCTCCATTATCAGTTCTTTTACTTATTGTCTGTAAAGTATTTGGCTCACTCTCTAACCATAAATCTAGGGGAGACTGAATGAGACCTCTGGGGTCTGAAGTTTTATGTGATACAACTATATAGCTAACACAGAAAATCCTCGGGGCACTATGACTTGCACAGTTCTCACCAGCATCAGAAGTCCAGTGCATGACTTCTGTAAGTCACAGAGATCTAAGACACTTTCTGACACACCGATGCTATTCTCTTTCTTGAATATATGTGCTTTGAATTTGAGAATAAGCACAAAGTACATTTACACCAACTTACCCCACTGGAACGCTCCCAAAGACTGCCACTTAGATCTCGGATCCTTTCTTGCCTAGGTGCATAGTCTAGATTTTGAGACTTGCTAGCATTATAAATAAATATGGAGAGGAGGACTGATGGGGCTTCTAGGAAAAAATCCAGGGAGGGCCTGAAGTCAAAGACCAGGACAGACACTGTTGTGATGATGACAGTTGTCACCTGGGCCATCAAGACATGAAACATGTTATCTAAGAATTTCAAGATAAAAGCCACTGAAAGGCCCTGGAAGGCAGTCACGGAAATGAGGACTACTGAAAATGCATTGTGGCCATAAAAAAACCCACAGTTCTGAACCTGGGCACGGTTACTGCTCTGAAGGACCAGGGTCAGCCCATTAAAAACAATACCAAAGAAATAAAGCTTGCTATTCTGTATGAAGATGCTCTCGGTGAGCTGTGTCCCCTCCTTCAGGATCTTCTCATTATAGATATTGGCCATTGAAGAAATAAAACACTGAACTATAATCAGAACGTGACCCAAACCCAAACGGATGTGACTAAAAACTCTGGCTGTGGTGTTCCACTGGACTTCACTGAAAGTCCACTCCTTCGATGTACAATTGTCTCTTAGGGAACAGTCTCTCCTGAAATGAAGGCAGGAATTAGATGGGGTGAAGAAGGCATCATGATGAAATCCATGTCCTGCCAAGTCATGCGCTGACGTTTTGGTACTGGCAGTTAGGGCAACGATAGACAAGAACAGAATCAGGAGGGAAGCCCACTGGATCCAGTTCAGATGCCGCCTACATAAAAGGGAGAAAACAAGATTTTACCACATCTGCTTTTACTTCTCTTTCCCCTGTTAAATGTTTTACTGAAAACTTGGGAACTCGAATACTTGGTTGAATAAACTATACCCAGTTGCTAGTATTCTCTACAATCCAAGTGCACTACCAACTTGATGGGCCTATGTCTCAAACCCAACCCCTCTATCACTTTCAAAATGCTTTAGGGACATTTTAAATTTCTCCTTCCTACCAATTACCTTGAATATGTAGGTGTTACACAGCCTCCTGTCTTTGATGGCTATCTTGGACCTCTAACACAGTGATTTTTATTGTGATAAATTGTAAATTCTGTCAGAGGACCTTATTAGCTCAGTTTGGAGAATCAGAAAAAAAGCAATATGGATAAGCTTTAGTGATCAATATAGATAAATTTTCTCAAAGAAGACCAGACTCATGACACACACATTGTTGATGATGTTAGCTCCTGGGTCAAGGGCCCAATAATAAGTCAACATAAAACAAAGTACTGGAGGGTAAGGAAAGAAAAAATTACACTTGGGTAGTGTGATGGCTATTCCTGGCTGTCAACTTGACTATATCTGGAATGAACTACAATCCAGAATTGAAAGGCTCACCTGTGATCTAGATCTTGAGAGTGGGAGATACCAGTTTCTAACCTGAATCTTGGCATGGAGATCTTGAGGCATAGTGGCTATGAATCCCAGGAGACTAAGGCAAGGAGATCTCTGAGTTCAAGATCATCTGGGACAAAGCAAGTCCCAGATTCAGGCATGGTGGTACACACCTTTAATCTGGCCACATCTTCTGCTGGAGACCTACATAAGGATACATTGGAAGAAGGAAGATTCGCTCTTTGCCTGCTTGCCTTGTGGGACTGAGCAACTACTGGATCCTTGGACTTCCACTCACATCTGATCGTTGTGGGGGGTTGGACTACAGACTGTAAGTCATCATAACAAATTCCCTTACTATATAGAGACTATCCGTAAGTTCTGTGACTCTAGAGAACCCTGACTAAAACAGGTAGCATTTCTTATACAACCCAACAGGGCTTTACTTACCGGCTTTATCTGACAATAAAGCTGTGAAATGTAGAGGATTTGTACTTGGTCATTTACTCAGCTCAAAGTCATGAAATCAGTAGGCAAACAGAGTAGATAAAGATTTGCCCTCCCTCCTGAGAGAGCTTACATTATAATCAGGAGAGAGCCACGAGTTAAGTGATGGCAGACTTGAGACATATGATCCAGGGGTCTATACTGAGGAAGGGTACTTTTAGAGATAAGGCAGAAAAGTAGCTATGAAAAAGGTCATAAAGAAGGTGTACCTATCTCTCATTCGGGGACTGTTGGTAAGGCTCCCGAGAAGGGGAAAACCAAGCAAAAGCAGAAGTGTCAAGGTGAGAACTGGAAGTGTGATAAGCATGTTATCATAAGAAGATTTATTGAGAACCAAGGACACTGCAAGCAATTCCTGCTCTTAGGAAAAAAGCTACACAAGAGGCAAATGATTTCCTTGCTTATGTGTTTATGAAAGAATAAGAAAGATTTGTCATAGCGTTGTGTATCTTCTTCCTCCTAGATAGTTACAGCTTTTAAGACTCATTCTAAACTCCCAGGACACATAAGGAAAATGAGTCTGACTTCAATTCTACAGCTTCATTCTCTGAGGCTGCTAAACGCCTATGGTAGCGTAGGAAGCAGCATCTTGTACATCATGCCTTCTCATGCGTGATTTTCACATAACTAGATATAGATCTCAGTGATGGGGTCAGTCATAGCCCTACCACATGGGGTTAAAACCATGAAGGGCCACAACATTGCTGAGGTGCAGGCGGCACACAGGAAGCAGTAGAAAGTCATAACTGGAAAGAAAAAAATGTAGATAGAGAATGGACATCTAATTTATGAAAATAATTATAATGGATTATTGTACATGGCAGATAAGGAACTTTATAGCTTCCAGAAGCTTTCCACACTGCCAGCTATAGATTTTCTGCTAATATTGTAAAGTAAAGAATCTAAAGAAAAAGCCCTGAAATAAAAAGTAGCCACTGCAAATAACTATTGATTCAAGCTAACGCTGTTGGGAAGATAAAAATACTAAGAATTTGGATGAACATGGGGTATTTTCAGAAAAGGAGTACGACGTTTCATAAACTACTCAGCTCAGGTGATGACTTGACCCCACATGGCTGAGTTCACTGTTCAGTTAGTAGAACAGCAGGAGCTCACTAGCACAGCCCTCCACTGCCCTGGGGGACACTGGCTGATGTTCAGAGTGTAGCTGGATGGCTGAGGGCCTCTGCTCCCATTTATGCTTCATTTATGTTTCAGATGTATTTTTATAAAATGATCATGTAGTCCCTACAGCTTAACACATAAATGATAAATTATGAAAAGACAATTTGTTTTGTTTAAATTCTTTTACTATATTTTATGTGTGCATATGCAGGCATGTACACGGGCACATATGAAGGTCAGAGGACAACTTGCAGCAATGGTTCTCTCCTTCCACCATGGGTGTCCTGAGGGCTGAACTCAGTTCATCAGTCTTCTCAGCAATCACTTTAGTCCACTGAGCCATCTTGGCAACACTAAGATATTAACTGTCCACTAAGCGAGGAGCACGGCAGAACCTCCTGCTCCTTTTGCCCTATACTCTGTGTGAATCACCCCTTCGCCCCTCCTTTCTATGTATGTAACCTCCCTGCCAGTCACTCAGCACCTGCCTGCTCTCTGATGACTGCTGAGGTTATCACAATGTTTGCAGTGAAGTTACCCTTATTTTACCTAATAGTCCCAAAGTGCAAAGGAAGTGTGGTGCCAACAGTTTAAACTTCCAGAGATGCTGGAAGGTGTTTCCTCTAAGTGAAATGCTGAAAAATTTCAACTTAACAGGGAAAGGAAAAAATATGTTAAGGTCGTTAAGGTCTATTGAGGAAAAAAAAATATGTTCATGAAAAAACTGAAGAAAAATGAAAGCTATCCCAATTTTGCTGTTACAAACTATAAAATGATCTCAAACTAGAAAAGTTACGGTGATGTATATGGCTGTTTAGTTCAAATGAAAATGAATTTTGCGTGTGTATATGTATGTATTGGGGGTGGGGTAAAAATCAGCATTATGCAGTGTTTAGCACTATTCAAGCATCCAGTTCAGGTACTGACATATTCCCCGTCACTATGAGGAACAACTGTCCAGTGAGCTGAGTTCTATATCCACAGATTTAGTGGACTGAAAGTATTTGAAGAAGATAGATCAGAAGCAGAGTTTATTATTCCTAAAATATGAATATTTACATTGTATTAGGCAGGATAAATAATTTAAAACTATTTGTACAGCAATTACATTATATTAAGAAGCAGGCGTAACATAAAGCACTTGGAAAACGTGGCAGACTACATGGGGATACTACATGTTATTTAAGGGACTTTCACATAATTTTTGGCATTCTAGAACAAATCCTGTGGATTCTTAGAGGCAACTATACATAAATTACCACCATTAGCTTACCTATTAAGTGAGAAATTAGGTTAAACTGTGTCAGGTAAGAGCAGTTTTATTGTATTTCTATTGTATTTAAAGCAATGCAGAGAATAAAACAATAAAAAGACTCAGCTGACTGCTCTCTCAAGAAAATACAAAAGATAAAAAATACACTTCCTAGTAGCACTAAGTGAGTTTCCAGGGATACAGACTTATGATGAAATCATAAAGATTTCTCAAATGAATACTTTTGGAGAAAATTATTGTATTAATGAGTAATACTGTTTTTCCTGGTTCTATTGGAGAAAACTTATATTTGGTAGTTATATTATTGATCATTTTTATTCTTACCCCTAAAATCTCAAACCCCAAGTAAGACTGTTTCCCAGAATCAAATAGATGTAACTATGCTAAGGTAAGAACAAACTAGTGAGGGAAGCTTTGAGGAATAATGCCTGCCATTGGTCTCCACTTTGAACAAATCAAATCTGGGCAGTGGGATGGACCCACACGTAAAGGGCTAGCACCCAAGCCTGAAAACCTGAGTGGATTATGGGCCTCACAACGGAAGAAGGAAATAAACAATTTCTGAGAGTTGTCCTCCGAGCTCCACATGAGTGCTATAGCACCACACACACACATTGTCATACCCATCTCTCTCTCTCTCTCTCTCTCTCTCTCTCTCTCTCTCTCTCTCTCTCTCTCTCTCTCACACACACACACACACACACACACACACATTCTCTCTCTCGTTCTCTCAATAAAAATAATTACGTTTGCATAGATTTCTGCAGAAACGATACAAAGAAAATGAGCTGATTCCTCCATGTTCTATGAATGGAGCACACAGTGCATTCAGAGACAGCCTTAATGCAGTTTCTGGAGGTCGCTCAAGAGCACTGGCAAGGCCTGTAATGCACAGGGCATGTTCTCATTTGCTTTCTATTGCTATGACCAAAAGCAACTTGGGGAGGAAAGCTTATTTGGTTTATATAATCACAGTTCCTCCCTGAAGGAAGCCAGGCAGAAACCCAAGCAGGGCAGAAAACTAGAGGCAGGAACTACATAGAGATCATGGAGGCATCGTGCTTACTGGCGTGTTCTCCATGGCTTTCTTAGCCTGTTTTCTTTTGCCATCCAGTTCCACCTGCCAAGGAGTAGCATTGCTGGCAGTGGGCTGGGTCCTCCCAAGCCCATATCAATCATTAATCAAGATAATGCCCCCAATGACTTGCCTACAGGCAATCTGATGGAGGCATTGTCTCAAACCAAGGTTTCTCTTCCCAGACAACTCTAACTTGTGGCAAGCTGACAAAAAAAAAAAAAAAAAAAGAATGGGGGATATCACTGTCCAACAACTCAAAAGAGGTAACCAGTCCTGGGACTTGCCTTTTTGTTAGCCTGCAGTGTCTAGTGGGGGTACTGCTGTCACATTACAGGGTAACTCTATCTAGACTCATATGTATGTTTATATCTGTATATATTTCAGGAAACTTCTGCAGTCATTTCCACATGACTTTCTTGAAGGTCTTTGGTGTTAGTTATCCCTCTCGATAGTTACTCCTCTAACAGGTTCTCCAATTCTCTACCCCACTTGACCCTTTCTGTTCCCTTCTTCCCCTTGAACTCTTATGGCACTGTGTTGTATATCATCTTCCCTGAGATCCCTCCTTCACCCCCTCTAAATGGCTCCATACTATTTCCTGCCTACTATGCAAGCTTTATATAGGCTAGATTTCATATAGCTGGAAGGTGCTATACATACTATCAGAGAAGAAAAGTAATCATCTACCTTACCTGGCTAGGAACCCTGAAAAATACAGTACCTATCAGCTTAGCAATACATGCCTACTGATACAATAGTGGCATAAATATCACAGAAGCAGCAGACCTCTCCTCATTAAATTTAAGGCTCACTCCACAAGTTGAAACCTATTCCTGGCACTGTTATCGGGGACAGGAACCTGTGGCTAGACAGGTCATAGGCCCTAGAGGAGAATCTATTACCATTATTCTGTTAAATGGGCATACTAGTAAACTAACTCCCAATGACTTATCATTACACTTGTAGATTAATGTATCTCTTAACCCTCATCACATAATTTATTTGCATTAGATGGTAATTAATATAAAGACCTTATAAGTGGTCAAAGTTCAGAGATAAGAGATTGTCTGTGAAATGGTCAGCTCTAAATGGGACACCTATATCACACTCCCTCTTCCCAAGGCTTAGGGCTAACTGGGGAAGAGGTGGCAAAAAGAATGTGAGAGCAAGAAATGGTGAATAATTTCAAGGAAAGAGTGTCTTCTGGACACAGCCAGGCAGATGTGTGTATGAACTCATGGCAACTGTGACAGCATTCACAAGACCTATGCAAGCTCAAGGGAGAAAGGAAGCCCCAGCATGGAGCAGGCAGGTGGTCACACAGTCCCATCCTGCTATAGAGAATGGTTAAGGACTGATGGCAGCTAGAACAGGGTGAATTGGTGTTCTTCAAGGGTGCAGCCCTGGTAGACTGGGTGTGGCTAGTAATCCTAGCACTTGGGAAGTTGAAGCAGGTGGACTATGAGTTCCAGGCTACTCTGAGTTACAAAATAAGATCTTGTCACAAAACAAACATTAGAAAAACACTAAAAATTAAAATACTAACAAATAGTAATCAAATATCTTACTTTTGAAAAGTTCAAGATATTTCATATACCTGATGGCAGAGGAGCAGCCTAGAGTTGCTTTCTTCATTGGATAAACAAGGTATCTAATATACAAGGCTAATTAGAAATAAAATCATGGCCTATGGATTCTGAAGACTCAGCATTCTGCGTAAATTATCTAAAGCCAGACTGGCCCACTTTAAAGGATGGCATGTGCTTCCATTCTGAATTACTTACTTCAGCACTATCCTGAATAGAAGAGCTGTTGTTATAATGCTAAAATTCGAGAAGATAACAGCCATGGCCTAGAAACAGAGAGAAGATAGAATTACAATCCAAGCGAAGCACTGACCTCAGGACCTCCCAGCTTGCTGTTCACCTGACACAAGAGCTTTTTAGTCACAAAGCAAAGGGGTTATTAGGGCAGCTGTTTCACTGGGGGATTAAATTCCTTTTTTTCTTTGCTTGTTAAATTTATACAGATATGATGAAGTTATTGTCAGGATTTGACAATATGTGTTTAGGTTTGGCGAAGGCGTGTATAAATGACCTGAATGTATATAGATCAAGAAACACATAATCTAAAGGTGAAGCATACTCCTTTTTTAAAATTTTAACAGCTGTCAAAGCGTTTTATAGACTTCTTAAAAATTGTTATTTTTGTGTGTATTTCTGGTAATCAACTATGTGCGGTTCACACCTTACCAGTGAGCGCTAACCATATTCCCCTTATAACTGTTTAATATTGGCTTTATGGGCAAAGAGAAGGGAACATGCTAGGCCTATTAAATGGTAAGAAAATGCAGGTACATCTTTAAGCATTTTTGATATTTTAGAAACTGAATCAGTTTTCCAGCTGAAATGACAAGACTTAAAAACATAATTTACATTAGATAGTCTTTTGGATTGATCTGAATTACTCTAAACATTTACAACTGTATTACCTAGAATTCATAGTAGTTTGTTTTTGTGAATACAGTTATATTTCTGTTTAAATTGAACACAACACACATATATATATATTTGTATTGCTCAGAATATATGAAATTCTACCATTGTTAACTTATAACTGGATCTGGCAATATATTAACTTATAACTTATAACTCGATCTAACAAAAATCAAAAGATAGGATTCACTTTTCTTTACTTCTTGCTTTTCTTTACTTTAGAGTACACATACAGGTGTGCTGTTATCTGTCTGTAGTTTTAGCACCTAGAAGGCTAACGCAGGAGGATCTTGAGCTCCTGTGTAGTCTGAGACATAGTAAAACTCTGCACCAAGAAATCAAATAAACAAACAACAGAAAGTACCAAGTCTTCTACAACTACTAATAAAAGCAAACACAGCTACGGCAGTTAAAAATAAAGCAGTGAAACGGAATAAAAACTAGTAATAATTCTAAGAATCTAATGTTTTCCTATTGAATTTTGTAATGAGAATTAGTCAATCATATGTATTTACTAAATAAAAAGTAGTAATTTACTATTTATACATAATGTATAATGATTAAATCAGGGCAATCAACATTTCCAGCTTTCCAATCACTTATTATTTGTCTGCGTGGGAGACTATGAGTGGATTTTCTCAGCGCACCTCACTATAACACATTCAGGTTGAGAGAAGAGGAAAAGCTGGTGAGGTAAGAGGCTGGTAAGAGTACGGAAGTGGTGGCGCTGAGCGGTCACACAGGAGCAGGGCAAATGCACGTAACTAGTCAGTCTGGCGGCTTCCTGGGTTAACACCAGAGAATGCATCTAATTACAGTCCTTGTTCTAAAACTTCTATGCACCTTTATTTAATTCCTTAAGTAGAATTAGGCAAGAAAAACAAAGACTAAATCATATAATCTGTTTCATAATATTTGTGGTTGTAGCTGCTTGGGAAGAGCCAAGCAATAAATACGGAAGAAGAATAAGGAAGTTGTAATTTTGCTTAATACTGGGCTTGCAGGAACGTGTATAAATGTATCGCCTGGGTTGATATTCATGGGAGGTCTTCCGTCTCTGAGGAGAAAAAGAGGAAGGTCTAAGGGGGAGGGGAGAGGAAAGGGAGGAACTGGCAGGAGAGGAGGGAGGGGAAGCTCTGGTTGGGATATACAGTAAATAAATTAATTAATGAAAAACAAAACAACAAACAAACAAAACAGAACAGAACAAAAGACAAAGCGTCCCCCATATCACAGAGCAGATAGGAACAGAGGTATTCAGTTGGCCTAAGCACCTGCCTTTGAGCTGGTTTAGCATGTTTTCTTCTATTTTATAGACAGAAGAATTGAAACAGGGCAGACAGGGCACTATCAGTCAAACAGATTTTCACGTGTGAAACTTCGCCAAGAGCTCGATTCCTGTTATGTTCTATTGCTCCCTCATTTTCATCTGTTTCCAAAGCAGATCAGGGAGGCTTCACATAAAGAATCAGCACCAATAAAAATACTACTTGTCATTAAAGTGTTTATTTTTATTATTTAAAAAAAACATAACATAGGCAATAAAAACCCTCACTTTAAAAAATATTGGGGAAAGGAAGCGATGGAACCCAAATGACTACAGGTAAAAGTAAAAAACAGATTTTCTTTTTTCCTTTCTTTTCTTTTTCTTTTTTTGGTTTTTCAAGACAGGGTTTCTCTGTGTAGCCCTGGCTGTCCTGGAACTCACTCTGTAGACCAGGCTGGCCTTGAACTCAGAAATCCACCCGCCTTTGCCTCCCAAGTGCTGGGATTAAAGGCGTGTGTCACCACTGCCTGGCTTTCTTTTCTTTTTTTGAGTGAGGATCTTTACATAGCCCTGGCTGTCCTGGACCTCACTATGTAGAGCAGGCTGGCCTCACATTCTCAGAGATCTGCCTGCCCCTGCCTTCAAAGCACTAGCTAGGATTAAAGGTGTGAGTCACCACCCAGGCAGAAGACTTTAGTTGTGATTATCAATGCCTTTCCAAATTAATACAAAAGATGTATCAGAAGTGAGTATTCCTAGTATTATCAGCTGAATTGATATAATTCTACACTATTAAGGAATCTTAATTAATATAATATAGAAAAGGGCAAGCAAGATGGGAAAAGGTGCTTAGAGCCAGCCGATGACTTGAATTTGATTGATCTTGGGACCCATATAAGTGGAAGGAGAGAATGGACACCCACAAACTCTTCCTGGCTTCCACTTTCTGCCATGGTGCATGTGTACACATATACATACACAAACACACATATAAATGTAAAAATAAGTAACAGAAAAAGTCATATAGTAAATATGAATATAAATACTTACAAATAGTAAATGGATAAACTACATTAAAACAGGTAAAGAGAGGTCCATCAGCCATATTATTTTCTGAATTAATACTGGAAGTCTGAGTGGAGGTCTTGAATGGTCATAAGAGAGCTCAAACTAAAGGGAGACTGATCATTTACACAAATCAGGGTGGCTTCTGAGTCCTTGTGCCTGAGAGCAATTCTCTACCCCACCAAAAAGCCAGCACAGAAATCATTAACAGTGTGAAGATCTGGCACAGACAGGCAAATCAGTATTCAGATGATTCTAGAAAAGTGTCAGGAAGGCCAGTGGAAAATGAGAGAAAGGAAGATCAATGTGGAGATTCACTTTTTTGTGTCTTCTCAATGGCATTTTCTCTGTTACACTGTTACTTACAGGCTGAAGATAGGATAGGACATAGAAGACAATCAAGTTGTCCAGGAAGTACAGAAAGGCAGGAATGGACCACTTCATGAAACTTGAGAATTCCTTCCAGGAAGTACATCTCAAATGTCTACTTTGATGATCTTCTGAAGAAAGAAACATATGAATCATACAGAGCAATCATACAACAAGCAGACGATCTTCAGTGAGAATGCTCATGTTTCCACTGAAAGTACACTAAACTTGATTGCTAGGACAATTCTATAAACTGAGCTTTATTAAGTCACCTCTGTAAGTGACTTCAGGTTTATATAAGTAAAGGATAATATGGCATTTATTAGTATCTCTTTTCCCCACCTGTGTGTCAATGAACAATCGACCAGAACCTAGCAGAAACAGAACCATAATCTTAGTAACTCAAAGCGACTCCAGATAGATTTGTATGTTTTACTTTTCTGAATGTACAACCAAGAGCTCAATAGAGTAAGTAAATAAGAAAAATGGAGGCTTTATACTTTTACTCTTCCCTTAAGAGGTGATCAGAGAAGGGAACTAGTAAGTGAAAATTTCTATGCATGAACTATGAGATGGCTAACTGTTACTAATTCTGGGTTAGCTATCATTCCTGCTCCAGTTTCCAGAGACTTAAGGAGGCATGCTGTGATAGAAATAAAATGCAAAGAAAGACAGAAAGAAAGAAGGGGAGAGAGAGAGAGAGAGAGAGAGAGAGAGAGAGAGAGAGAGAGAGAGAGAGATTTAAACCCTTCAAGCAATGTACACATTTTTTTTTTTTTTTTTTTTTTTTGGTTTTCCGAGACCAGGTTTCTCTGGGTAGCCCTTGCTGTCTGCAATGTACACATTTCATGAAATTATGAACTGCACCCAACTGACTAGACACTCACCCCAGACTGAAACTGTGTGGAGTGAAGATTTCCTCTGCAAGCACTTTAAGACTCTAAAAGCTCTGCTTAGTTCACAGGAGGTGAAAGAGTAATACGATAGTGCCAAAGCCCATAACTGGGGAGCTAAGGTGGAGAATTAAGAAAAAGCCACTGAGTAAATCCCACCCAGGAACAGGTGATGAGGAGCGCCGACACTGGGAAAGAAAATGAAACCCCTCCTAGCTCTCCTCTGTCCAATGCAAGTCTCCTAACATTTTCTTTGGTCCGTCTCCCTACCTATAAAATACACATATGCTCGGACTAGACTAAATGATATAAACGCTGCACCAGTTCCACTGTTTCCTGATAGCACAATTTAGGAAATAGACAATATTAGCAATTACCTTTCTTTACAACACAGAAAGACACAAGTATACAGAGAATCAGCTTCATCAGCTCTGAGCACACGTTCACAGTAGTAGGGAGATAGTCATACTTGTTCTCTGAAATGTAACAGGAAAACTTAAAACCATCAAGTTTATTCTGCATGTTTTTACATGTAACTTATATTTTAAATTTAAAAATCAAACTTAACGCTTGTTACTTCAAATGTCTTTTAGCTGGCACAGTTTTTCTCAACATTTGGATAAATATGTTGAGAGGTTAGACTCAAAGAAAGTTCCATGGGAAGAAGGCAGAGACTGACTTCTAAACAGGTAAGTACCATTCAGCACCTGACTCATCAACAGTTATGGATTTACCAGCTGCATTAGGATTTAGGCTGACTCACTCATTTGTCTTACAAAAATCAAGGTATACTTTGCCAATGGCATAGCTTTAACTCAGAATTTTCCAACCTGGTTCACATCATAGTACATACAAGAATAATGTTTGGCTCCCCGGCCCCTGGCATAAATGGTAAACTGGGGTAGAAAAACTGAAGTAGAAAAAAAAAAAGAACTTTGCTCTTTTTAAGGCCGAGAGGCAGTAACTCTGAGTCACTACACCCACTGATGAACTATAAAGCATATTCTAGGTAATAGGACAATTGAATTAAGCATGCTTTGGTTTTAGTTATAACCTGTTTTTCTCTAAATACTTAACAACTTGCTTTATAATAGTGACAAGAACAAATAGAATCTTTATTAAGTACTTTTTTTAGAAATGCATTTCTCCTCCTTTGCCAGCATTTGGTTGCTTCTCTTAGCCATACTGAGACTTGGCAAACGTGGCAGATGGTTTGACAACCTTCGCCCCGACTTTCTCCCTCCTTGCTGCAAAGTCCCTTGAATCCAACATATGCCGCATTGACTACTTGTCTGTTTCTAGGTACAATCTATCAACCTCTACACACACTTAACAAGCTATCTTATAATTATTTATTATGCTTATGAAACTCTGAGAAAGGAAATATCCTATGTGACAAACAGATCAGGCTTCGGTCATGTTCATGTAACTGGCATTTAATAAACATCCAGCTGAATTTAAGTATTTGCTTGTTCAACTATATGCAGCATTCAAAGCGTAGCTCAATACCTCCTCCCTTTACTCATTTTAAAGACAGACTTAAACCACACTGTTCCCTTAAAAGACACTTTTCATAATCCTTATCACGATATACAAACAAATGAACTAAAGTGAGACCCAAGGAAGGGGTAGGGAGGCTCAGATGACAGTAGTAAACACTCTGCTAATGCTATTTAACTCAGTTTTGCTCTCTATTGGTTCTTTCTGGTTTTCCTCTCACAGAAAATCCCAAACTGTGCGACACTGTGCATGGCCTCAGTTCACTTATCTCTTACACATACTTAGAAGTGGTTTTCCTCTAGTTCTAGAGAAAGGAACCATGGACTTACTATCTGTCCATTCTCCTGTCAGAATCTGTCTTTCTCAGGATTAGTTTCAATACCTATCTACTTTGACTCCAGTATAGCTCCTTTATTCCTCTATTAATCTGAATTTTAGTATTCATAAAGCTTAAACTTTGATAAATGAAATGTAAGGAAGACACCAGGCCCTATCATACATTTTCCTCTGCATAAAAGTCTCAGTCAACATTGATTTGGTTTCTTACTTTACTATTGTACTCAAATTTCTCATTTTCTTTTTCATTTTTCTTTTTTTTTAATTTTTTTAATTTTATTTTTTTGGGGTTTTTCGAGATAGGGTTTCTCTGTGTAGCCCTGGCTGTCCTGGAACTCACTCTGTAGACCAGGCTGGCCTCGAACTCAGAAATCCACCTGCCTCTGCCTCCCAAGTGCTGGGATTAAAGGCATGCGCCACCACTGCCCGGCTTCCTTTTCCTTTTTCAAGACAAGGTTTCCTTGTGTAACTCGGCTTCCCAGAACTAGCTCTGTAGGCTAGGCTGTCCTCAAACTCAGAGATCCTTCTCCTTTGCCTCCCAAATGCTGGGATCAAAGGTGTGCGCCACCACTGTCTGGCTCAAATTACTCATTTTCTGATAAGTATCTTGCAGCTACAAATGCTATTGGGCTTGTTTTAATCGGTATCTGTTCATGGTATGGCACTTTGTCTTATCTCTTTTGGTTAACTGGTTTATCTTCATTGTCATCTTTATTAGACCTGGAGTCCCCTGTGACATGCCTCTGGGTGCCTTTGTGGTGATGTTTTCAAAGAGCTTTACATGAGGGAAAAAGCCCCCTGATGGTAGCGAGGCAAACCCCCCTAAGTCCTCGGGTCCAGACTGGAGAAGAAGGGGAAAGGGCGCAGACTCACCTCTCCGGCCCTTGTGGGTTCCGGATGACTAACCGCTGCCTCACACCCCCACTTCCATGCTTTCCCTGACAAGGTTTATTTTGTCCTCTCACAGGGTAAGCCAAAACAAACTTTTCCTTCCTTAACTTGTGTTTGCTAGCTCTTTTACATTCCAAGCAACAAATAACTAAAACATGTGATTTATTTTTCAGGGTGGGGGGATGGGGTGGGGTGGGGGACTCCCCACCTCTCTTCCCTTTCCAAACCCTCTTTCTCTCCCAGACTAAGCTCTGTATGTAGCACATGAACTTCTGCCTCCTGTGATCCTCCTGCCTTCACCTCCCAAATCCTGGCATTAAAAACCTATCAAATGCATGTGACCCCAGCTCCCAGCTGGAATGAATTCTTAATGTTCAGAATGTTGGCCTTGCACTTACTGTAATTCTCATTGCTGTCTTCTCATTTGTACAAGCTCCTGATCCTAGAGTCTAAATATCAGTTCAAGAATAACTGAGATCTAAATCCTGTAACATCTAGTTTAAAGCTCACCAAATACCTCTACGAGTAGCTACCTCCTTTTACTCCTTTACTAGGTGTTATCTTTATGTGCATTCATGCCAGTCACTGTAATACATTGCAGTGAATGGGACCTACCTCCTGGCCTCATGGAAGGTAAATACCCTGTAATTCTTTTCAAGCTTGATCCAACTTACTTTTCCTACTAACAGTCCCCATATTTCAGCTAAAAACACTATCAAACTACATGAAACTTGAACAGGAAAGATTTGAAATATCCAGAATTTCATCTCCTTTAATTCTCACATTCAACACACTGTCCAATGTGTATTTTGTGTGTTTTGAATATTTCTTGACTCTATTTTATATTCTGAAGGGTTGGGTAGTCTTCCTCACCTGCGGCTTGACTTTCAATAATCTCCTATCTAACTAACCTTCTTCCAGTCTATTCTACTGGCAAACAACTATAATCCTTCAAATGTTTATTTGCCCAGACCCTAGACAGAATACCACAGCTTGGCATATGAAGCCCTTAACTACGTGTTAACCTCTCTGTAGTCAACACTTTGTGACCCAACACTCTAAGTGTTTTGCTCAATAATTCTCCCTCTCTCATTTTTTCTGTTTGTTTGTTTGATTTTTTTTTTTTTTTCCAAGACAGGGTTTCTCTGTATGTAGCCTTGGCTCTACTGAAACTTGATCTATAGACCAGGGTGGCCTTGAACTCTCCAAGATCTGCCTGCCTCTGCCTCCCAAGTGCTGGGATTAAAGGTGTGGCCACCATCACCTAATAAATCTTAACTACATAATCTCACCCAACTCAGTTCTTTTGCCTCTTTCCTGTTTATAAGTTGCTGTCTTTGAATCCAATGCCCCACATCCCTGGTCTTCTGGTAAATCAACTGGTGTCTGTCTAGTCAGAAGTATCCCTGCTTCCTATGCACTGCCCAGCACCATTTCCCAGACATACACATTACTTTTTCATAGACTATCTCTGCATCTTGGACATAGTCTTTCTATTTCATTTCTTTTTTTTTTTTAAGATTTATTTATATTATTTATTACATGTAAGTACACTGTAGCTGTGTTCAGACACACCAGAAGAGGGCATCAGATCTCATTACGGATGGTTGTGAGCCATCATGTGGTTGCTGGGATTTGAACTCAGGACCTTTGGAAGAGCAGTCAGTGCTCTTAACCACTGAGCCATCTCTCCAGCCCCTATTTCATTTCTTATAATGGACTTCTATAACATATTTACATGTTTATCTCTTCTAATAAACCAAGTTCTTAAGGATATGGTAGGTATCTTATGCACTTTGAACTTTATGACTGCGATGGTTAATATTAATAAGGATCTAGAATGATTTAAGGGACAAACCTCTGGTCATACCTGTGAGGAATTATCTCAATTAGATTAGCCTCTGAGCATGCCTGTAAGGGACTATGTAAATTAGACTGAGGTAGGAAGACCCACCTTACCTTTGGGCAACAGGTGGAAATGAGCTGGGTGTGACTTTTTAAAAAAATTTAAAAATACTTTTCCTGTACTATCAAGTGAATGGGTAGAATTCTAGCTAGGTAGCAGAAGACTATAGTGGAAGAAGTGTATTTATGAGATCTGGGGAGTACATTTCAACTTTCTGGGATTACAGTATTGAATTGCCATGTGGATGCTGGGAATTGAACCTAATGACTTGTGAAAAAAGCAGCCAGTGTTCTTTACTTCTGGGCTATCTCTTCTTGCTTGATGCTTGTGGTTGCCAAGTGAATAACTGCTATGAGCATCCCGCTGCCATGACCTCCTTGCTGTGGTGAACATATTCTCAGATAGTGAGCCCAAATAAACCTTTTCCTTAACCTGCTTTGGGCAGGTATTTTTGTCAGAGCAACGAGGAAAGAAACTAATATACTACTAAAACTGAGCCTAGGGCCTGAAAGATAAATATTAACTAAAGTCAAGACTTACATTCACAGGTAGGAGCCCAAGTAGGCCCCTAAAAGTCATGATGTCATGATTTTATAGTTGTCAACAGTTAAGAAATAACCAATGCAGTTTTGTGGAATTAAAGATTTGCATAAACCCTTAAATTACAAAAATAGGTTTCTTGAGTATATACATATCAAACTTTTAATTTTTACTGTCCCATTGATAAAATACTCACACAAATGCAAAGAAACTAAACAAATATATTGTATTTCCAAATAAGCTACAATTTTTTTGCTAGAGATCCAGAAATACTTGTTCAGTGAAATATAATCAGATGTTATGATACGTTGTACTTTATTTTGCACTTGAATGACCCAAATTTCATCCAGGGTAAAAAAATCTTGCCAAGGAACACAAGGTTAAAGTTTAAAATTTAAATACACTTTATCATTGAATCAAGGTATAGTACTTAAAAAAGGTAACATGTAGCCGGGCAGTGGTGGCCCACGCCTTTAATCCCAGCACTTGGGAGGCAGAGGCAGGTGGATTTCTGAGTTTGAGGCCAGCCTGGTCTACAGAGTGAGTTTCAGGACAGCCAGGGCTACACAGAGAAACCCTGTCTCGAAAAACCAAAAAAAAAAAAAAAAGTATCATGTATAATTTATTCATAAGAACACCAGACAAATGATTAAAATTACCCCATACACATTTACATTGTAACTCACCTTCATTGGCAGAATATTTTACCAGTAAGATGCGACTTGAACTTAGAGTAATGAATATAATGCCTAGCAGGAATGTGTACAGTGTTGGTGGGCCTAACCGAGGGCGCCTGAAGCATTTTCTTTCCATTCCACTGGTTTTTAATTGTCTTAAAAAGAACACTTTCATGAGCAACCCTGGTGGCAGACCTAAGGATTAAGCACAATACAAATACTGAAGACTGCATGACGGAAAAGGAAACCTGTAGATGTTTGGCCACAACTGCATCAGAACTAAGACAGCTGAGAACAGAGAGACCTTATAGGAAACGAACGATAGTGCCAAAATCTGATAGGAGAGGTGATTCTCGACACAGAAAGGGGATGGCCAGATTGGAAAGAAGTTAGGAAGTGCATAACTGACAATTTAGGACTGCAAAAAGCAGTTTATTCGTATTAACTTTGGTCCATACGGAATGAATTTTGGAATGGCTTTCTTTGGGTACTCTTAATAGCAGCTCTTCCTTCAGAGTAGAAAAAGAGCTTACTAGGAACGATTCTTTTACAGAATCAGCCACAGTGCAAATAGTTGAAACACAGTTAATGACTTTTACTGAACCGGGATGGGAACAGAAGGCTCATCTTGGGTCAGTGTGCCCAACTGCTCAGTCATGACAGATGGACACGAAACTCCAGGCAGGGTAAATACTTGCCCAAAGCGCACAAATAGGATGGGCACATAGAGCCGTAGAGGGCCGCAGGCACAGGCCCTAATTAGAGAGCAGGTGGGCGCAAGCGTACAGAAGGCCAATGGTCAGCACTCCTCCACTGCCAGGTTTCCCTCGCTGTCAGGGAAACCCTCCCACACGTGCGCAAAACGAAGAGTGAGCGGCTCCCTCGCCCTGACACGCTAGAGCAACACTGTCCGCGAGGGCGCGGTTACCTCAGTCGCTCAGAGAAGGTTCTAGTGGAAGAACGGACATCATAGAGCTGAGATAGTGACTGCCTAGCTCCGTAGTAGCAGCAGTAGGTTTTGAAGGCCCATTGGTGGGGAAACTATGAGCCGGAAACAAAGGCGAAAAACGCTCTTCCTCTCGCTGCCTTCCAGAGCTGGAACATAAAGCTGAGAGCCGCCCGTCCGGGAAGAGCGGCCTGCGCGCCCAGTGCGCAGGCGCGCTCATTCCGGCGCTTCCGGGGGTCGGACCGGAGCTAGGAGCGGCCGGTCCCGCCCCCGCGGGCCTACTTTTGTCACGTGTCCCGAGAGATTCGAGTCACGTGAGACCTAGGTGGCGGCGGGGCTGTTGGGAGAGTGTGAGAAGAGGAAGGGGAAGCCGGAAAGGGTGTAAGTGGAGCTTGGGGACGAAAGAGCTTCTTGGAGACCGGGGACTGCGCGCGCATCGGTCTCTCGCTCAGCCGGCTGGGCCTCTGCAGTCCGTCGCGGCCAGGTGACAGCTGGGCCCGGCCTCCGCGTGCCGCCGCCCCTTCCTCCCCCCCCCCCCGGCCGAGCCGGTGCCGCTGCGGGGTTCGATGCCAGTCGGGCACGTCCGGGGCAGTTTTTGACTCCCTGGCCCGAATTGCGACAGTCCCTCTGGGCCCCATCGCTGCTACAGCCCCAGGATGCAGAATGTGATTAACACGGTGAAGGGAAAGGCTCTGGAAGTGGCCGAGTACCTGACCCCAGTCCTCAAGGTAAGCGGGAGGGTCTGGCTTGCTCTGCACTGGCCGCCCAAGTCCCGGTCCCCAGCGTGGACAGGTGTAGAAGGTGGAGGGGCGAGACCCGCGGCCGGGTGCTGCCTCTTGCCTTGGGCTTGCTGGCTTCCCGGTGTCAACTGGAGTGGAACTCGGTGCCTGCTGTCCCCACCGATCATTCCTCAGTGTCTTGGAGTGCATGGCAAGGTGGTGCGGAGCAGAGGTACGACGACGAACGTTCTGACTTCCAGAGTCTTTTAAACAGGTAAACTGGGTCAACCTTTGAAAAGATGACAGCTTGGTGGCTAACAGCATGCCACCTTTCCTTCCAAGTTTCCTAGGAAGTTTTGATTTTTCGGGTGATCTAATTTTCAACTTCGGTAGGTTTCAGAGCAACATAGTAAATTGTAACATGTTAGTAACTTTGAGCGGAACTAGATCGAAACTTCTAGTTTCCCGAGCCTTTAAAGTAGCCGTAACTGATTGTTAATCTTGGACTTGAGTGATCCTACAGCAACAGTTCAGGACAACCGATTGTATATTGTTTGGACTGGAAACACTCTTAACATTTTTTAGGTGAAAACTGTGATAGGTTAGCTGTTAGCACAGGCTGGATTACTTGTTTTCAAAAGTAAATTTCCAGAGCTTTATTCAGAGCTTTCTTACACCTTCCAGGCTACATATGGTAACTTGATTTTGCTTCGCAAAAAGCGAGCAGTAAACGAGAAGCAGATAATTTGCATAGTTTTTGCTCTGTATTTAGCTTTCAGTTAGAATTTTATCAATCTTAGTGCAGGGATGAAATCTGCTGATAGACTGAGTAGGCTGTTTGATCTTTCCTGGACAAGGGGAAATGCTTTTCTTTTTTCTTTTTTTTTTTTTTCTGTTGGTTTTTTGAGACAGGTTTTCTCTGTGTAGCCTGGCTGTCCTGGAACTCACTCTGTAGACCAGGCTGGCCTCGAACTCAGAAATCCGCCTGCCTCTGTCTCCCAAGTGCTGGGATTAAAGGCGTGCGCCACCACTGCCTGGCTGATTTACAGTGTTTTAATGATGTACCATCAGTTTAACTTTTAGTCTGAGGGAAACATGAGCAAAACACCTCTGAATTAAATATAAAATGGCGATCTTGTACACCACTTGCATTTTGTTGAACTTGTAGAACTGATTTTTGAGGAATCAAATATATATACTGTGTAGACTTAGTTGGTCTGGAACTCAATGTGTAGCCCGGACTAACCTTGAATTCTTAGAGATCCACCCTCTGCTTCCCAAATTCTGAGGTTAAAGTGTTTTGCCACCATGCCTGGAGGCGATGTATATCATATGTTTTTAGTATAAAAGAAAGAATTAATGACTCCTCCTTGTCACTCCTGTCTCTCCTGCAAAGAGAATCCTTTTTTTTTTTTGGTTTTTTGAGACAGGGTTTCTCTGTTTAGCCCTGGCTGTCCTGGAACTCACTCTGTAGACTAGGCTGGCCTCGAACTCAGAAATCCGCCTGCCTCTGCCTCCCAAGTGCTGGAGAATTCTTATAGATACCTTCTAGATGAGGGAAGGCAAAGAGAAAAAAGGAAATATCCAGAAAGAAATGATGATTTTTATTAGAAAGTGAAGGTTTAGAGATGGCGTGCTTTGTTTAGATGACAGCTGTGAGTAAAGCCAAAATCCTTATAGTGATCTTGACGGGTCTCTGGTTACTAGAAGTCCCAGGCTCCTTTCTCTTGTGAGTACTTTGGTGTAGCCTCCCTCCTTAGTGCATCAAGCCGACTCTTGCTTCTAGAAAATGTTTTCCTCCCTTGGCCAGCAATGCTTTTACTCCAGACAGCCTTATGGTCTGGCCTTTTGTCTATCCTTTATTTATAATACATTTTGTTGTTATTTCTTGAGAATTTTATACATGTGTACAACGTAGTTTGATTACGTTCATCCTTCCCCCTTCCCTCCAGTTCCTTCCAGATTTCCCCAGCACAGACCTCTGCCAGCTTCATGTTTTCTTTTTAACCCTCTGAGCCCAGTCCCTGCTGCCTGTATGTTATGGGTGTGGGGTCATCCACTGGAGCCTGGGCAGCCTACCAGGGCAACAACGTGAAAAACCAGACTTTTCTTCTCCTCGAAGCCATCAACCTCCAGAGGTTGGGAGGACCGCTTTGAACGTATCTTTTGGAGTTCGGAGACTGATGCTGATGCACTCACACTCAGTGTGTGCCAGTGATTACCTGTACAAGATCAGGTCAAAATTCCACTGGGTTCTGGAGGTGCTAAGTTGAACCCCTAGCAGAGGAGTTATTTTATTTGAATACCACCTCTCCCCTACTTAATTTTTTTTCTTCATGGTATAAAGATGAGTTTGATTTAATTTTTAGGCATATAGCACATTGTCTCAAATAGTACTGTCATATAGTGGTAAACATTTGTTGAATAAATATATTCACAAATGGGTTTTTTATTTTGTAGTCTATACCACAAAAATCCTGTAAGTAAAAATGTGGAACAAAAATTAGTCAATAGCATTGTTGCTTCAGAGGAGAAAATACTGTTAAAAGTTTAGTGAAACTGGACATGGTGGTAGTGACACAGTGCCTAGAATTCCAGGCACTGGAGGCTGAGGCAGGAAGCTCTTGAGTTACACACCAGCTTGGCCCGAATAACAAAACCCAATCCAGAAAATAAAACAAAAGAAGAAAGTTATCGTGTAGATGAGGATAATGGGAAATATTAAATACTAAGTGATTTCTTCTGCTGGTTTCTAATATAACTCGGTTTAAATAAAATATTGTCTGTGATAAAGTACTGCAAAATGACTTGTTCACCACCCAGGGCCACTGTGATCTAAATATTAGCATGCTTTTTTAAAACCGTACTGATCAAATTATACTGCAAGTGATTTCTTGTAATTCATCTACACTATACCTGTTTGCCTTTGTTAGCAAGGACCAGTGTTGTTATTTATACATGGTATATTTAGGTTTTAGCGTTTTGTTTGTTTCATAGTATATTCTTTATTGTCTAGGAAGGGCAAATATTTGTCTCTAAGACATTATTTAGTTGAATGCGAACATGATCTAATACTTTTATTCTTTCTGCCCTCTTTAGGAATCAAAGTTTAAGGAAACAGGTGTAATCACCCCAGAAGAGGTGAGTGTTGAAGATACCCTAAAGACTTTATATTTTTACAATTATTTTAGACTAGTGCCTTTTCCTTTGTTAGAAAACATCTTGAATTTTTTTTAGTAAAATTACACTTAGGTAACTATAATAATTAGGTTAAGAGAATTTCTACTCTCTTAGCAGATGATATTGAACATCTTTTCGTTTGCTGCTTCTCATATTTCTCTGCTGTAGTTGAACTCTGTGGAAGTGACGGTTGGGAAGGGGAGCTGAAAAGATAGTTGTGTTTGCTTATCTTTGTGCTCTGCTGGCTCTGGCATTTGCTGTCTTGGCTCTGTTTAGACCAAATGTGTATTTTATGATACTGTGTTGAAACTTTGATAGTGATTTTCTCCTATCATTTAGCTTAATTTTACATAGTTGACACTGAGTATTTTAGCATGTTTTCACTTTGTCAGCTAAACAAATTGTGTTGAAAGTCAAGTCCTATGGGGATTTTACCTGCTCCTTATACTTTTTAAACTTTTAGAATAGAGCATTATTTTGAATTTCACTTCTTCATTTTATTTGTTCAACAAGTTTGTGTTATGATCTCATTCATTTAGATAGTTCACCCCCAGACAAATTTATCCCAGGGAGTTATGTTTGTATTATACTTACTTGTTCTTAATAAAAGCAACAGATTTATTTAAAATTGATCTTCAGTTTTCACTGAAAACATTATTCATGAGCAGTAGAATCATATTCCTTGTTTTGATAGAAACAGAAAAAAGGCTGTGTTGTATGACGAGGCTCTGGCTCTGGCTCTGGCTGTAAATTAAAAGACTTTAAACCAGAGAATTAACTGATCTTTTAGTTCCCAGCTATGGTGCTACTCTCTTCAGTCCAGTTCATTTTGCGGCCTAATAATAGCTTGCTGTACTGATTGGACTTTTTTTTTTTTTTTTTAAAACTGCCTTTATTCTTAATAAAAGACATGGGATGTTGTGGAAGAGTCTAAGAAATGTGCTTTCTAGAACCATCTGTCTAATTTCCCTGACTTTAGGCAAATCAGCTAGCTATATAGATCTAGGGACCATGTTTACCCATCTGTAAAATGAGGGGTTTGGAATAGAAATTCTTTGAAAGGACTTACTTTGCTTTAGATGTCATGAGTGTAATATGTTCAATGCCAATTAAAAGTCAGTTTTGTTCTTAAGGGTCTCATTAATTTTCTTCCCAAACAGGCATTGTTTAGCTGTGGCTTTTTAATTATCTGAAATCAAGAGCAAAGATATATGCTGTGCTTGCATACTTTGTTTTATCTTTACTGTGTGAATATAACTAATTGGCTGCAGTTCTATAGAGTCAATCTGTTTTGAAACAAAAATTCATCCTAACATGAATAAATTAATAGCCTCATGAATTATGAATTTTCCCTTTAAAAAAAAAAAGGCAAAACTAGCTTAATTTGATACAAAGCATGTAATGCTAGGCTTAGATAGAACTTAATTAAAGGATTGAGCTAAATTAGAATGAGCCTGAGGAAAGACAATGGGAAGGTATGATTTGCTTGGGATAAATACTACATACTGAATTGAGTTGTTAATTTGTTTCTTCTTATTTCTGGGCTCTTACCCACCAGCTTCCAGCTCTCTTGTTTTCATTGATATTTTTGTTTCAAAAAAGAGGCAGAGTAATACTGTATCTGTTGGGCACAGCAAATGCTGTTTTAACTAATTTAAATAGTGATACATGAATTAAAGGTCAGTTGAGGAAAAGTGTTTGCTAAGATGCAAATATTGGTTGTATCTTGTTGGATACAGTACTAACCAGTATTATTATGCATTGATAAAGACCACAGAATATTTACTATGAGAAAGATACTATAAGCAATTGGTAATTTTAAATTTGACTGTTAACATGTTATTTCACTTTAATTTTGAAACTAGCAATAATGGCTTTTGCTAATGAGGACAGACATCCACATGTACTAATTATTGGTGCAATTCCGTGGGGTTTTTTTTTGTTTTGTTTTGTTTTGTTTTATTTCATAATATTTTGTTATATTTAAATAGTTACTATCAGCCAGGCAGTGGTGGCGCACACCTTTAATTCCAGCACTTGGGAGGCAGAGGCAGGTGGATTTCTGAGTTCGAGGCCAGCCTGGTCTACAGACCTGGTTCCAGGACAGCCAGGGCTACATAGAGAAACCTTGTCTTGAAAAAAAAAAACTAAAAACAAAAAATAAATAGTTACTATCAAGAGACCATTAGATAAAATTATTGTCTTATGACTTGAAGGCAATATAATTAAAGAATTTTCATTTTTAATAATTTCCTTGGCTTGCATTTTGTTAATTTGTTCCTTTGATGTGTTGATAAATTCCTGACAACCACACAGCTAAAGGCAACACTTGGTTGTGATAACCACCAAATGCATTAAATGAAAGAAGAAAGAGTTTTATGTTTGGAATAAAATTGCCATATCTTAACTTTGGTGATATATCATCTTAAGTAGGCTATTTTCTGAGTACTTATATGGCTGAATTTTACTCTCTCAATTGAAAATGGACTTTTGGATAGATAGACTTTTTCAAAAGGTATTGAGAATATGAAATGTGTCCTAATTTTGTGCTGTGTAACAACCCACAAATGATACAGAGTTCTAAGTTAGAACTGTTGTGAAATAGAGGCAGTTGGGAAAGCATTTTCAAATCTTTCCAGTTGTTACAGTATAGCTCTGCTTAGCAGACTCCTGTTTTCTGCATTGAAAGGTAAACAAGGTTAGTATTCTTCAGTGAGATTACCTTATATTCATGTGAACTAGACATTTTTCAAATATTAAACTGTTTTTCTCTGAGTCTAATATTTATTTGTGATGAGAAATGAAAGCTTATATAATGTTCAGCCTGCTCAGAAAGCCCAAGGAATCCATTAGATCTTTTCTTCTTCTCTGTCTCTCCCTCTATACCTCTCCCTCTAAAAATTTTTTGGAGAGTCTCATGCATCCCAGGCTAATCTGGAATGTACCAGGTGGCTGACAAGGCCCTTGAACTCTTTGGTCCTCCTGCTTGCACCTCAGAAGTCCTGGGATTACAGGTGTGTGTCACCAGGTTTGGTGTGATGAGATGCTGGAGATCCAGCCTGGACCCCAAACCTGATTTTATAGATGTTTTCATAGTTAGTCTAGAACTTAAGTTCCTCCTAACCCCCCAGCCCCATGTTGTTTGTTTACTATACTATAATTGTTTTTTTTTTTTAATGAATCCTTTTAAGAATATAATAAAGCTTTCTTTCAATATTGGTTCAGGGCTGGGGGAGACACTGAATGCTTGTTTAATATGCCCCAGGTTTGATTCCCCTAGAACCACCAGAAAATAAAATAAAAAAAAAAAAGTTTCTTAAAAAAATAATAGAGGACTAAAGAGGTGCCTTAGTGTTATGATCACTAGGTATTGCAGAAAACCTGTGTGTGGTTTCCAGCAACCACATGATGGCGCACAACCATCATTTAATTCAGTTCCAGGGGACCTGATGCCTTTTTCTGATCCCTGTGGACACCAGGAATGCAAAGGCACATATGCAGGCAAAATTGGATATGCCTAGTCCTGAAATGACTTGATGTACCAGGGTGGGTGGGTACGCAGGGGTCCTCCCCTTTCTCAGAGGAGAAGGGAATGGGATGTGGGGGAAGGGGCTGTGAGAAGAGGGCCTGGGAGGAGAGGAGTAAAGTGATAAGTGATTTGGATGTAAATCGAATAAATTAATTAATGGAAAGGTCTAAGAGATAACATAGAGGGAGAAGAAACCTCCACTATAGTTTAATGAAATAGGTTGACATTAGATCGATATCTGTTTCTTTAAACATCTTCCTTGAGTTTCTAGTCCTTGACAGGACTCTATTGAATTGCAAGATAGATTTTTGACACTTGAGGTTAATTGCCTGCCTTCGGCAATTTCATATCAGGTTTGAAATATCATTTGATGATGAAAATTGAATTAAGGACAGCAGTGTTTGCTTGGTGTGGTGGCACCTCACTGGGACGCAGAGACAGGTGATAGGCCAGTCTATCTACAAAGTGAGTTCGAGAACAGCAAGGGATACACAGAACACAAAACAAAATGATAACAATTTTTTTCTTCCAAAATTGAGGTTTTATAGGTGCTAAACAAAACTTTTAAGTTTACTAATTAAAAATCTTCAGGTTGATAAAGCAGGTTTTGTGCTATTTTCATTTTAGTTGATTATTGAGTCTCAGAGTTACCCAGTTTGGTATTTTGCCATCCTGTACTCAGTGATGTTCAATGTATCTTTTCCGCTTTTTCCATATTCCTTGCAATCCCTGCATAGTTTGTGGCAGCTGGAGATCACTTAGTCCACCACTGTCCAACATGGCAATGGTAAGTAACGTTGAGTGAAAATTGGAACAGTGCTGAAGCGCTAGGATTACAGGCAGTTTGTAAACTGGTTAACACATGAAAAGTAGGGCGATGAGCGAGCATAGCCTTCTTCATTAGGTTCTTCTACTGAAACAGCGGAACGCCAAGGAAAATAAAGGGTGCGGGGTGGGGGAGAGTAGGTGTCATGTGTTTTGTTTTGCACTGTTAGCACAAAGTGTAGGCTCAAATCCACTTAACTTCCTTTGCTAGTATTTTCTTTGTTTTCCCGAGGTCTGATCTGTGGTTCTTATAAAAATATGATTAGGAGTTTAATAAATTTGAACATTTTTATGATGAATGCAGAGACTTTATGGAGTTTGTTTTTTAATATATAATACCTGAACTTTAACATCACGGGTGAATGGTTAGGTCCCGCTTTGAAAATTGTCTGGGACTAGTAGACCCATAAAGAATTATAGTTAATTTTTTTCACTAATATTACTAAATACTAAAGTAATTTAACACAAATATGCTTTAGAATGAAAAGTTTATTACTTTTTAGTACTAATAGATTTTTTTTTTTTCTAAAATGCTATTTCAGTACTGGCTGAACTGTTTAGGTCACAGTTGTGTGTGTATAATGAACTATTTCATGTATATGTTAAGGATGTTTTAACATGTTGTATCTTTTTGTTAATGATGTTTTTCAGTTATACGTAAAAGGATACAGTCCTAATGATTGGGCTCTAGGATGACAAGGTTATAGTTGGTTCCCGTTTCTTCTCTTTTAGCTAAAGAATTTAATCACCTGGATTATTTTAAACCAAAGTTAGAAAATTCTTTCATTTGTGACCTGTTTCATTTTTGTTTTTAACATGTACCTGAAATAGTTGGTTTTATCATTTGCTGTGTATCCTATAGGACATTAATTCTTATGCTCCAAGAAATGGCAGATTGACAGCTTCATTTATTTATATGTGTATATGTCTGTATTTTTGCTCTAAAATTTAAAAATCCAGAGAAGCACTCTGATTTAATGTGTTCTAAACTTCTTGCTATAATTAGGTTCTGGTGTATATTTATACACATACACATATCTCCATCCTTTTTAAGGCAAATAAGTATAGAAATAAGGTAACACTTACTTAGATTAGAAGAACTTACTTGACTTTTCTTTAATATGATAGACCTGTATTTCTTTATTAAAGGTTTTTGTTGTTGTTGCTGTCTTACATTATCCATGTAGTTAAGGCGTTGCAAGCGTAGCACAGCGAGGAGGAGCTGGGTATAAATAGGCAGTATCTTTTAGCAGGTATTAGTAAGTAAGATTACTATATCTGCAGATTCTGTGTGTGTGCGCGCATGTGGAGGTCACAGGGTAATACGTGAGAGTCATTTCTCTCCTTATACCTCATGGATGCCAAAGATTGAACTCACATGGTTGCAAGTGCCCTAGCCACTGAGATACCTAGCCTGCTTCACTTTTATGAATTGTGATTGTTAAAATAATTAAACTGTAACTGAGAACCCAGTCATACTCCATGCCAGGGCCTTTTGTTTGAATTGCTGGGGCCAACGAATATTAATTTTAAAGTAGTCCCAGAAGCAGACAGTTGCGTGCTAACATGTTTGTGTACATAAGCCATCATGGTATTATCTCCGTCCTTCCCTTACAGCTTCAGGCACTGCTGGTGAGCTTGTCGAAAGATCATAAAGTTTATAATAATATTCCTGGCTTTTTCTTGTTCTCAAATCTATGGGGTTTAAATGAAGAAGCTTGAAAAGGCAGCATAACTTCCAAGTTTTGTGTTGATACTTGTGAAGGCACCATATGCCAGCTCTGTCCTGGCCAGGTCTAGTAGATGGTGCACAGAAGACTGAGCAGATTCTTCGAGGTGCCAGAGCACTCAGAATCACTAGCAGTTGGTCCTGACTCATGGTAGGAGTGGTTGAAGAAGAGTCCTACCGTCACTTGACTTGATCCTGGCTGAGCACTCTGACTCTTTTAAACATTACTTTTGTAATAGTAGCCTTTTAAGGAATGTATTGATAATGAATAGCTCATGTTGGAGCTGGAGGTTCTGTAATTACATGCTGTAACAGGATTTTGTTGTTTGCTTTTAAGCATTATTTTCAGTACTACCATCTTTGATTCTATACCTTTATCTTTTAGTTTTAATTTTAAACAATAGTAAGAAGAGGGATTTTAAAAGTTTTTATTTAGTGTATAGTCATTGTACAAAGTGATAGGTTTTATGAAGAAAGTTTTTTCATGTGGACCATATTCAGCCACCACCCCCTTACCCTCCCCAACCCATCCCTATTCTAGGGAATGAGGGCTCTTGCTAATTGTCTACTTTGTATGTAGTATCATACAGCTTTTTCCATCCCGTGCCCTTATCTCAAACTGAACAGTCCTTTGATATTGACTGTCCCAGAGGTTGTATGGTGGGATACTTGATGAAAGAGCTGCATTTTATTTTTGTTTAGAAGCAAGTATAATAGCTTCCTACTTCTATTATTCTACCATTTTAGCTTAATATTAAATACAGATTCCTTCTGTCTGCATCTCCCAATATATTTTACTTATGTTAGTATATGCTTTTCTGTGGCCTTACTTAATGGCAGACTTCCCTAACAGTGCTAAAATAATTTCCATAGAAATACATGAAATCTTTGAGATTTTCCTGTGATATCTTCTGTTACACATTTGACTTCACAATATTTTGTATGTTTGTGTTTTCCACTGTTTTTAAAGGGCTTCAGGGGAAGAATTGAAAGTGAAGGCATATCTACCAACAGGGAAACAGTTTTTGGTAACCAAAAATGGTAAGAATTACAAAATCCCATTTATAGTTATTGATTCTAATTTGTGTCTGAAGTTGGGCTTCTTCCAGATGGAAATATGAAAATTTCATGAAGATTTGGGTTTTTTATTCCAGTAATGTTTTCTGATTGATTTTTTTATATCTTCCTTTTTAGTTCTTTTTGTCAAAAAGAAATAATTGTCATGATATGGAAGAGGTCCTTAGGAAAACTTCCTCTTAATAGTTTTTTTTTAAAATTGATTCATCACAATATACTTAGCTGTTTGATTTTAATCTTTAGATGTGAATTTTTATGGAACATGAAATTGATTTCACCTTTGACATAAAAAAAATCTTAAGATTAAAGATTTTATTATTCATTATGCCATCAAAAGTTTACCCACAGGCACAACAACTTTTTAAAAATAGAAGTCATCTTATTTATGAAGTTAATTTTTAAAACATTAGAAGATTATGATGGTCTTAAAATAACCATATGACAATCCATTGACTTCTATTGTAATTTAATCTAAACTTGGAAGGCGGATAATATGTAACAAGTAGCAGTTTTTGCAGGCATGTGCCACGGTGCATTTTCTTGCATATAGGGGTGAAAGAATGCTATCTGGACTGCATAGTAAGTACAAGTCCAGCCTGAGCTATATAAGGAGAACCTGTGGTCTCCTTCAATTGCAATGATTAAAATTCCAATTCAATTTCAGTGGTTAAAAAAGGCAGAAAGCCAGCTCTGTGATAGAGGGCTTACCCAGCTCAAAGCCCTGTGTTTAATACACAGTACCAAAAGAAACAAAAAAATACAGACGTTCTTTCTTTTTTTTTTTCACAGCTATATACATTTATTTGTAATAGTCACGAGCCATCGGATTCACAGCTATATATATTTATTTGTTTGTAATAGTCAAGAATCATTGGATTTATAGATATGTATTTATTTTTAACATGTGTTAAGGTAGATATGTAATTAATGCATAGATCATTTTCATATACCTAGTGGTCTCTTTATATTCTCTAGGAAATTCTGTTTGAAATATTCCTGATGGCTGATCTTTATGAATTTTTCTATTTCTGGAATTAGTTTATTTGGCTTTTAGATTGTACTAATCATGATCAGAAAACTGGCTTCTCTTGTGCTCAAGCCTGCTTTCTTTTTTTTTTTTTTTTTAATTTTTATTTTTTGATACTTTATTTATATTTCAAATGTTTCCCCCTTTCCAGGTATCCACTTTGGAAGCCCAGACGTTCTTTCTTACAGTGTATATATTTTTAAGGTTGATAATTTAGATCCTGGTTGTTTAATTGGGAAATTAATGATGAGATCTTGAGCATAATGTTTACACCACATGATATCAGAAATTATTGGTTCATGAAGTAAGAGTACTTGTTAGTTAATCAATACATCTATATGAAAAATTTGGCATCTTTATTAGGAAGTAAAATTTAACAGGCTATTGAATTTTAATCTCTTTATCCTTGGTAAATAATTGGAACTCAAATATGAATTATGAAATTCATATTGGCAGTTGCTTTAGCCTTGCATTCCACAGGTCACCTCTACCACCTTTCAGTGTGACAGGTGGTGTTTGCATATTCTGAGACCAGAGCCATTAGTGTGAAATATTATTCATTAGCTTGGAACTGAGCACCATCATTGGCTTCAGCCAGCTGTTCCTCACAGACCATGGTAAAGGAAGACAGAAGCTCACACCAGAGCCTTTTTACTTGCCTTCTGATAAAGCATGCTGGGGAAGGATTAATGGGGCTAGAAAATAATGTGTCTGTGGGGTGAGTGTAACTCTTAAATTACCAGTCTCATTGGAAGGGAGAGGTTTACTTAATATTGAGGTTTATTTCTTTTTAAGATAGCCTCTTTCTAATGGATTTAATATTAGTAGGTTATATGCTAGTAATTACATTTGGCTTTTGTTTGTTTGTTTTAATAGTTCCATGCTACAAACGGTGCAAACAGATGGAGTATTCGGATGAATTGGAGGCTATCATTGAAGAAGATGATGGTGATGGGGGATGGGTAGATACATACCACAACACAGGTGAGAGGTGTACAGAGTAGCATGTATTTAGTTTAAATGATTTTAAAGTTTTTCACAATCTTTTATAATAGGCTTGATTTAAAATTTTAAAAAGGATGCATGAGGTACAATTTTGTCCCCAAAGACAAGAAAGAAAAGATAGTATCTCCTACTTGAATTGCAATTTGAAATATTCACTTATTTTCATTATTTCTAAATAGAAGAGAAATAAATCCAATACAGAGTACTGACTGCGCATATGCATGTGCTCGACATGTCTTATGCTAAAGCCTAGAGGAAGTGGTAGGTTCAGCGTCAGTCATTCTCCCCTGTCTGTTTCATGTTGTTAGTCCCTCCTCCCCCTCCAGATCCTTCAGAACATTTTCAGTGCCCCTCATTAGTTTTCTCAAGGCGGAAGATACAGGTAGCATGTCTGTAGTAAGTTGCCTGTTGACTGACTAAAATGATCATTTATAGTGTGGTCTTCTCTGAAAAGCTGGAGAGATACTTCCATTTTCTAGTTGTATTTTATTTTAGGAACACTATCCTAAACCTTGAACCTACATATAGGGTCATAATGCACAGAACTAAATAGGTGTTAGTATGCTTGGACTGGCAAAAGTCTACAAAAAGTTGACTGCTAAAAAATGTTTACTTAAAGATACAGAACAAGTAACATCATTTTCCTCTGTGGGAAATAACAATAGTATTGTTTTTAAGTTTATTAAATGCATATAATAAATTCTGATCTTCATTAGAGATACTTAGAGAATTATAACTTAAAACTATGTCTCAGGGTAAGGCAGTACTCCCAACTGAGGCCAGTGTCCCTTGCTTCACCTCATCAGGTTTCATTGTTGCTTTTTCCTGTTAGCCCCTGCATGAGTGGTTCTTTAGAGGGGCTGTACAGTGATACTGCTGGAAGGGTAGGTCTGACAGGAGAAATGGAGCTTTCTGTCGTGCTAGAGGAAAACCATGGGGCACAGGAATGCATTTATTTACAGTTTTGGCTAGATCTGGGAGAGAGAAGATCACTTCCTTCTCTTCAGTGATGCTGTGATTTTACAGAAAAGATGAAACACAGTCCAGGAAATGTAATGTAGATTTAGCTATGATATAAATTGTCAAACCTCAGTGAACACTTTCCCTCTTCCTCTATAGCCAGGACTTAAATCCTACTCTCTCCCAGGATAGGATCTCTTGTGGGAATTTTAATTCTCCAGTGCCCATCCTTTGAGGGTCAGTGCTGCACTGTAATATAAGTAGATATATTTTAAGGAGTTGACATATGTGGCAATTGAATTTTGCAGGGTATGCCCCAACAGGCTGGAGTGCCAAAGAGTGATTGGTGCTGCAGGCAGTTACTGGCCTGCATTTCCTTTTCTCTTCTTTACTTGATTGGATGCAGTTTACCTACTTTTTGAAGGATGATTTGCTTTATTTAATACTGGTTTTAATATTTATTCAAAGTCTCTTAAAAAGTACCTCCACTACAACCTTTGGCCTAGTTTTTGACCAGATAGCTGGCTATTCCAACACTAACTGGTTGACAGAATAAAACATCACAAGTCTGGAGTGTGACTGTATTTAGAAACATTTGAGCTTTGTTTTGTTTTGTCTGGTGTGCTATACTTTTATATTTAGGAATATTTTAAAAATTATCATTTTGACAATTACACACACACACACACACACACACACACACACATACATATAATACCTTGTTCATATCCTTGGTTATCCCTCTCACCTTTGTGTCCTTTTTAAAACACTCTCATGTCCTTGTTGTTTTTATGTGTATGATGTCTCATCAATATGTTTGTCTGCATCATGTGCACACAGTGGCATGCCTGGGGAGGCCAGAAGAAAGAGTATGGGATTCCCTAAAACAGTAGTTACAAACAGTTGTTATTTACCACGTGTGCTGGGGACCTAACTCGGGTCCTCTGGAAGAGTAACCAGTGCACTTAACCTCTAAGCATCCCCTCCTTTGTTTTCTTTTTTTAAATTATTTCACTGAATTGAATTAGTGTAGGCTACTTGTGCATGGATGTGGGACCAACCACCAGAGCTTGGGCAACCCACCAATAGTACCTCCCTGCAAAGCAAACAGACAAACAAACAAACACAGATCTTTATCTACCTCCCTGAGCAGCCATCAGCACCAGTGGAACTCACCTGGGGTGGAACCTCATGAGCACTTTCCCCATCCATGCTATAAGCTTGATTGGCTTACTCTTATGTCTTGAGCAGATAACCAGAGAAATGCTGTGAGTTCATGAGTGCATTGTTCATGAGTGTGTTGTCTATGTCATGTCCAGAATACAGCATCCCTCAGCATTTCTTCCCACCCACCAGCTTTTCCTTTCTTTCTACCACTTCTTCCCTTGAAGTTCCTGAGCCTTGGGAGTGTTGATACAGAGTCATACTGAGGTCTGAGCACATAGTTGTCACTTAGTCTTAGCCCTTTTGACCATCATGAATCTCTGCATGACTGCTTCCCACTGCAGAGAGAGGCTTGGAGTTGGGCTTAATGGGATACTACTACATTATTATATTTTGACTGATTGCCATATTTTGGCAGATTGATGAGGTTTCTTTTTATGTCCAGTAAATAATTTTGTATTTTTGATTGGCTAAGGTTTGGGTTTTACCGTCTTGATTGATCATATCTATTGTAGGATGATAGCCAAACTGCTATGAAATAAAGACTTGTAGTGCTGGTCTTTGGAGTATGCCATCTTCCATTTGTGAAGGTGAGCTCATCGTCCTTTGGTTTAGGAATGTTAAAGGCATGCCAATTTTAGAATAAGAAAATATGCTGGATTTATTGGGAGCTAAATATATTTTGAATTTAGGACTTTAAATCTAGTAACATTAGGTGCTCCTATCTTACTGAATTTCCCATCCAGCTTAAACTGTCCTTTTGAGAACTGATAGGTGCCTGAGATTGAAACATTATGCAGGGCTCTGGTGCAGGGCCGCTGCTTATCTGCATTGTACTCTTCAGTGACAAGGGACTCCTGAGGATGTCCCCACTGAATACAGCGAGAATAATTAACGAAAGGCTGTCTGTCAGCTTCATTTCTTCCTAGGGAGAAACTGTTACTCTGTCTTACCGATGGAGTTTATAGGGTAAAATGTAGAAGTACTTGGTAAAGTAAAGTGTCCGTGAGAGTGTGGTGTGGCCTTACTACATTCCCATGGCCAAGAGTTTGGAAGCAAATCGTATGTCAACATAACCAAAACCTAATTTTGATGCAGGTCTAATTAAAGTGTAAGTAAAAGTCATATAATCTCTTGATTGACTGTAGTGTGTGTTGTGATAAAAATTCAAATGAAGAATAGTAAGTAGGCCAAGTCATGGTAATGTAGATAAATTTCTAAATTAGAATTTTTTTGAGGCATATTTTTGGAGGTACCTTTGGGATTGTTTGTAAAAGTTCATTTGTAAAGATTCTGTCAAGATATGCCTGTATCAGAGTTGTGAGAATTTAAATAAATGGTTTATTCACATAAATGGAATGTTTGCAGCTTAATTTTATTTTTTTTCTGCTGAATTTATACAGGTATTACAGGAATTACTGAGGCAGTTAAGGAGATTACACTGGAAAGCAAGGTATTGCTTAACATTTCTAAAGTCAGTCACTCTAGTTTCTACCTATATATAAATTTTAAATTGTATTTGTGTATTTATTTTGAGTGTGTGTCTGTGAATGTGTATGTATCACAATAAGGATGTGGAAGCCTGGCAGGTAACTTGCTGTAATTGGCTCTCCTGTTCCATCACGTGGACCCAGCAGACAGAGCTTGGGCGATCAGGCTGTGCCTGCTAGAAATCACAGTACCAGTGCTAGCTTACGTACACTGAGTAGTCAATGGTTCTGAGAAATTTGTAAGAGGTTACCTTTGCTGATTAGCCGCTGCTAATGGTTTATTCGTATTACATTTTGTAGTTTATTCTAACCTATTTTGTAATTTTGTTTTTTAAGTTACTGGTAGTAACTTCTAAAATTCTGTTTTTAGAGATTTCACTGTGTAGTTTAGTATCAGCCAAATGGTGACATTTTGAATAACCATTTAAGTTTGTGTGGGTAGCTGTAAGTATAGTGGGGTGAAGCCTCTGTGCTGGTATATTTGCATTTGGTTTAGGTGAGGTGGTTTAGCTCTTTTCTCAGATTATTGCATCTGCTTCTTATTTTTATATGATTGTTTGAAGTACCATGAAAAAAATACAGAATACTTGCTGTTTTTCTTTTCTTTTCTTTTTCCAAGACAGGGTTTCTCTCTGTAACCCTGGCTGTTTTGAAACTCACTAAGTAGACCATTTCATCCTTGTGCAGGGGTCATATAAGTGTTCTTTGTATTGCTCTACTTTAAATATACGTGATGCTGTTTTCCAATCTCTCTCTCTCTCTCTCTCTCTCTCTCTCTCTCTCTCTCTGTGTGTGTGTGTGTGTGTGTGTGTGTGTGTATGTTTTCTCAAATTTTTAAATCTCTCAGGGGTAGAATATTTGGCTAAAACAACTGTGTCCCCTTTGTTTTTAGGATGTTCCCTACATAACTTACTAATGTAAGGCCTTTTTTGTGTGTGTTTTGGTCACTGTATCTTTTGGGATTTATTACCTGGAACTTAAAGAATAAGAAAGTAAAATATGCTTTGTTATTTGGGAGTGACGGTTTGTTGGCTTAGAAATTTATTCTTTTGGTTTTCTAATTTTTGGAAGTATGACTGAAAAGAAATCTCACAAATCGTTTTGTTGCTTCAGAACATATTTATTTTGTCTATTATTGTTTCTGCTTCAGACTTGTAATGACAGATGGCAAGATAATATGGTTGGTGTTTTGTTTGTTTTGTACTGGGAATTGAAGGTGGAACCTACCGCCTCTAGGGTGCTAGACAAGAGCTTTACTGCTGAGCTGCTTGTCTCTTTCTCTGTTGTGAGACAGTATTTCAGTAGGTTTTCCATGTTGACCTACAGCTTGCTATGTAGCTCAGAGAACCTTGAACTTTAATTCTTTCTGCCGTAGGTTCCCATGTAGCTGGAATTACCTGTTTTAAGCCAGCAGGCCTGCCTAAAAAAAAAATTTTTTTAACAAATAGAGGAATGGTTATTTTGATACTTAACTTTCTTGTTCTAAAAGAAGAAGTGGTGAAACTAGGTATATGACTTCTGTAATTTACTATAAATAGAACTTGCCTTTTTTCTTCTTTCTTTTTTGTAATTTAGTCTTTTCAATGTTCTCCGTGTGAACTCAAGTGTTGCTCATTTCTGCTCTGTTGTGTCAATGTCAGATATACACTGGAAAGCTCATTAAATAATTAGCCAAGTACTGACATCTTCTTTTGTTTACCTTGTAAGTGTAATAGAGATATATTTGATTTGTTTCTAGTGGTAAATAAGCCCTAAGTAGGTTCTCACTGGCATTACTCTTTCTTAGACAATATTATTAATAAGGTGAATGAAAATATTATAATTGTAAGCTCTTATAACTTTAGATTTATTCAGCTAGGATATTCTTAGTCAACTAGAACATAATAAAGCTTTATACTTCATTTCAAATTACAAATGTATTGGCTTATAAATATATAGTTTTTCTTTAAGTTGTAAATAGGCAGGCTAACATAACTTTGAACTAGCTTTTTACTACCAATGCACTGGTAGTTAACAGTAAAAGGACTGTTTGGGGCTTGTGAGATGATTCAGTGAGTGAAGGTGCTTACCGCCAGGTCTAATGACCTGGATTCAATCCTCAGAACGCAGATTGGTGGGAGGAGAGAACCAGCGTCTAAAACTTTCCTCTGCACTCCATACATGTGTACACACACAAATGGGTTTTTAAAAGTATGTACTGTTGCAGTGAGGGTTTGGTTGGAAGTGACTTAAATGTTCACCAAAGGTGACTTTGGAACCTATGATAATACCCTCTGATACTTCTCAGTCACAGCACTTAGCATGTTACTTCCAATGATTTATTTATGAGTTAGTTATTGTCATTGGTATGTGAATTTCTAGGGAGCATAAACTCCCTAATTAGGTGACAGTGATTTTTACTGTGGTTAGTTACCATTGTGCTCAGTGTTCAGTATGAATATTTATGAGGATGGCCACACTAATGCTGAAGTTTCTGTAAGATTATCTTCTGGTAATGTTAAGGGTACCTTAGTTACACTCTGTGGTCTCCTGTTGGTGAAATCACCTAACAGCGAATGTGTTCTCATCACTAAATGATTCACGGTCATAAAAGTGTTCCCAGAAGAAGCATGGGCAGACAGTCAGAGGGAGGGCAATGATTCTCTTTTCTTCACTCGGTATCACCAATGCCAAGAATAGAACCATGATGTGACAGACTGTCTAATAATGTTTGTGAAGGAAATAAATACTGCTGATAAAAATTTCATGTTAAGTATGCTTAATATTGAACTAATGAGCATGCACTTGCATAACTTAAGTGTAATTAATTCCAAAGGACAGTATAAAACTCCAAGATTGCTCAGTACTGTGTGATGAAGAAGAGGAGGAAGATGAAGGGGAAGCTGCAGACATGGAAGGTATTACTAGTTTAGATTGCTTTAATCAGTTAGACTGTTGATTCTAGGATATTTATACTTCATGTGGACTAAGAATTCTTTTCTGTTGGCTTCACATTTAAGAGTCTTGTGAAAATTTAGTTTATTTTAAATTTTATCAGGTCAGGATAAAACTTATTTTGATTTTACATTCTTCTATTGTAATTAGAACGTGATTTTAACAGAATTATTTCTACTAGGATGATTAGCCATAAATCCCAAAGGATGCACTAGACAGCATCTTGTTATATTATCTTGGCCCAAAAATTGTCCCAACTCAGTCTTCTCATTGTTAGGACTGCAGTCCTGTGCTTTTAGACATGGAAAGATTTTCATTGTTTTGTTTTGTTTTTAAGCAGGATCTCCTTATGTAATTCAGTCTAAGATTCATAATAGTACTGCTTCAGCCTTGTGAGTGCTGGGATTATAGGTGTGTGTCACACATGGGCAAGAGAGACTTAATCTCTACTTAATGTGGACTTTGGAGCTGTGCAGAAGCCCCTTTTGTTCCTTTAGATTTTGAAATAACTTTGATTACCAGATAAGAATCATCATCAGCAAAACAACTCCCACGTCTAATACTCAGGAAACACTACCACAGAAGGGGTGGAAAGATTGTAAGAGCCAAAGGATTAGGGAGTTTGCTGTGAGATTGTGTCCTCAAGTAGTGTCAGGAGCTGTATTCATTTAAAGTCTCATCAACATGACTGCCCAAATGTGAACTGAACAAGGCTAACAACAAAGACATGCTAAGTGGTGGACAGAGAGCCCAGGCCTCAGACCCTACACGAAGAACTACAGGCAGCTAAGGAGTGCTGAGAGTGGGAGAGATCGTCTTCCCCAGGGGAGAGCACACCAGTTGGTTATCCAGTACCAAATAGTCT
The DNA here is from genome assembly GCA_028551405.1 of Uromys caudimaculatus. Lineage (NCBI taxonomy): Eukaryota > Metazoa > Chordata > Mammalia > Rodentia > Muridae > Uromys > Uromys caudimaculatus. Next base: position 35,827,986 of record CM052713.1, read on the forward strand.
TGCGAACATACTTTATAAGTAACATTATACAGACATCAGCAGTTTATATTCTGATATTTATATTTGTTGCTGTGTATAACAACAGTTAATGAGAAAGGAGGCCGTGAATTTGAAAGAGCAGGATGGTATATTAATGAAGCATTATTACAACGGATAAAAACCAACCGTTCTAACAGGATAGTGTATTAGTTATTTTACATCACCGTGATATATGACAGAAGCAAGGGAAGATAGATCTATTCTGGTTCAGTTTTAAGACCTTTCCATTCATCATTAGTGGGAAAAACATGGTGGAGTTGGCCCTGTTGATATGTGGAGAAATGACTGTTTACACAGTAGCAGGCTAGGAAACAGAGCAGCTAAAACCAAGGACTAAGCTATAGTCCACAGAAACCCACACCCTCTGACTTGTTCCTCAAGTCAGGCCCTACCTCCTCAAGGCTCTACAACCTCCGAAAACAATGCTGTCAGAAGGGAAACACTCAGAACAGGAACCTCTGCTGGAGATTGGTGCGGATTCAAAGCATAGCTGAGTACTAGAAGTCTTTCTAAATACATGGCTATTCAAAATTTCTGTTTTATCATTTTACATTTATTTATTTGGTGTGTATGAGTGTTTTGTTTGCATGTATGAATGAGCATCACGTTTCATGAAGGGGATTCAAAAAGGGTGTTGGGTCCTAGAGTTGCCAATAATTATGAGCTACCATGTAGATGTAGGAAACTAGTCCCTAGTCCTCCACGAGAGCAGCTACCTCTCCAGCCCCGTCTGTTTCAGTAATCTTTAATAGAAGTGAAATCTCAGATAGTTAAAAATAGATGAATTGATTGTGTTAATACATCCTCTTATTTTTTTTTCTCCCTTTATTTTTGTGACTGATTTTTTTCCCTTAACTTTTATGTCTTCCATTGGGCCCTCTATTCATTTGCACAGATGTTAAATACTACTATATCATTGTTAGCCTCCATTCCTCAGATTTTTTTTTTAAAATAAATGTATGTTGAGATACCATTTAGGGCTGGTGATGAAACAGACATGATCTTTTGGAATTCTTGTTTTAACCAGAAAAAAATACAGAAAATAGATAAAATGAAATATATATTGTGTTGGATTATTTTCAGTGTTAAGAGAAAAAGATGAGGTAAGAGAATAAGATATCTTGGGGAGTACTATTTCTGTATTTTGCTAAGTTAGTCAAGGAATATACTTTGAGAATATATCTTCAATTAAGGGAGTAAACAAGCTGTTTACGTTGGACTATATACAAATGTCCTGAGGTGGGAATATGTGTGACTTATATAAAGTATTCCATAGCTAGAGGGTAAGAAGGAGGTAGTAGAGAGTGGAGCCAGACAAGTAACTGGGAGCCAGATGGTATAGTGTCCTAAGTAGAGAGTAGAGGCCACTGAAGCGATTTTCTAAAGTAAAATGAGTTAACATTTGAACAGAATCCCTGTGACTGTAAAATTGGGGGTTGTGTTAGTCAAAGTTCTCTAGAGTAACAGAACTTACAGAATGAGTTTGTATCTGTCCATCTATCTATCTATATGTATATTTATATACATTTATTAGAATAACTTACAGGCTGGTTCCGCTAATACAACAATGGCTGTCTTTGAACAGAAGGTCCAAGAATCTAGTAGTTGTTCAGTCCATGGGGTCACATGTCTCAGCTGGTCTGTAGTGTATGCCAGAATCTTGGGAGAAGTAGGGTCTAATGCCAGTAAAGGAATGGACTTCCTAATATGGGTGAGAGCAAGCAGGCAAAAAGAAGGAGCATCCTTCTTTCCTGTCCTTTATACAGGCTGCTAGCAGAAGGTGTGACTCAGATTAAAGGTGCATCTTCTCACCTCAAAGGTCTTCCCTGTCAAATAATAGGAAAACAATTTCTCACAGGGGTGTCTAGCCATTTCAGTTTTAGTTAATTCCATATTTAATCAAGTTGACAACCAAGAATAGAAGTATAGTGAAAGGAAAAAGAAAATAGGAAACTCTTTTTCTAATATAGACTAAATAAATAAAAATACAAAGTAATAGTAGCTTGGGCTAGGATCATAATATTGGTTGGTAGCAGTGAGAAACAGAATTTTGAGGGTAGGATGAAAGCAGTTTGATGCTGGATTAGATGTGAAATGCGAAAGGCAGGGTAGACAAATGTGACCTGAATGTCTGGAGAAATGTCATTAACTGAGAGTAATTACCTTGAAAGGAGTCAGGTCAGTTTCAGATTTGTAATTCCCATTAGTCATCCAGTGTTGTTGCAAAATAAAGTTTGTGTCTGTGTTACACACCCTGACCCTAACCCTAATGGTTTTTTGGAGAAAAAAATCATTGAATCTGATGAGTTTATTTTTAATGGCATTGTGTTAGAGAAGAAAAAAGCCCATAATTTGGTAAGAATAGAAAATCTTATACCAAGGTTGTAAAATTCTGTGGTGAGAACAAATCTGTTTATTAAAGTTCGGGAAGAAAAAAAGATCATCTACTTTGCTGATAACAAATATATCAAACTAAAAAGATTAAAGTCTTGATACATTAAGTTTAACTCAGTTAACTTTTTCTTTTTCTTTTTTATATAAGAATATGAAGAGAGTGGATTGTTGGAAACAGATGAGGTTTGTAAATTTGATTTGTTTTTAAGATAATTTTTATGAGTGAACTTGGGAGTTAGTGTTTTCAATAATAACAATAGTCTTTCGGAATAATTTTTAATGGCTCTGAATTTTTTTCCTTGTTTTGTGACAGGCTACCCTAGACACAAGGAAAATAGTGGAAGCCTGTAAAGTTAAAGCTGATGCTGGGGGTGAAGATGCTATTTTGCAAACGAGAACTTATGACCTGTACATCACTTATGACAAATATTACCAGACACCACGGCTATGGTTGTTTGGCTATGATGAGGTAAAGTAGAAAGAAATTAAAAGTAAATACGTTAAATTGGTAGATTTAAATAAATTTCTTTATTTGATCCATGAGTATATATGATCTTTTACATTTTTGAAGTCACTTTTTACAGTTTTATTATTATTGAACTTGATTCCCATCTAGAACAAACTATTCAGGGTGACAGTGCTAAGTGTTAAATACAAACAATGTATCGTGTACTAACTCCTGAGCCTTTTCCTCTAAACTTATTTAATTGCTTCAAAATTCGAGAAGTTGAACTCTGTATAATTCCTTATATTTTGTCAGGAGACATCTGTGGAGTATGTAAACATTTATAAACCGATTATGCCATATAGTATTTCCCTTACCAATTTTTATTCTGCTAATATTGGATTAGAGAATAATTGAAGTAAGATCAACTCATTTAACTTGCCATTTTATGACTTGTTAAGAGGAATTAAAAAATGAAATGGACCTAAGGTATTAAATTCTTAAAATGTAAAAATGTTTGGCATCTATAAACTTAACCTATTTGTGGCATCTTTTCAACATTAATGATGCCTCCTGTTACAGAGCCCGAATGTTCAGAATCCTTTCTCAAGTAATCTAGCCATTCTGAATAATCTGAAATTGTACATTTCAAGTCATATTAGAGAGTTAATCTTTATAAATTGGTGTAGGCTACAAGCTTCAATAGTGGTTTTACAGCATTTTTTATGCTTTCAGCAACGGCAGCCTTTAACAGTTGAGCACATGTATGAAGACATCAGTCAAGATCATGTGAAGAAAACAGTGACCATTGAAAACCATCCTCATCTCCCACCACCTCCTATGTGTTCCGTTCACCCATGCAGGTCTGGGTGTATATGTGTATGGGGAAAGAGAGTGTGTGTGTGTTGTTCGTGTATGTCAACTTCATGAGTTTAGTATTTGGGGGTGTGTAAACATTAGTAACAGAAAATTTTACTTTATAAGCAAAATTCTCTTTCATCTTTAGAAATGTTCTTCTTTTGCTTAGTCAAATATCCAAGAGAAAGGATGATAAATATTACCAATTTATTTTAAATGTAGTACTGAGAATTTTTTTTGGTTTTGTGTTTAGTTATAGCTGAGATCTGTTGCTCATTCTCGTTTCATCAGTAGCTTAGGTAGCTTGTTGTAAACTCAAGGCACTCAGTTTTTAGACATGGTGTACAGCATGCGAGTGCCTCTTTACACGACTGTGCAGTATGAGCCCTTCCTATAGGAAGTCTTCCTTGGCCTTCCCGAGGCAACTGCGTTCTGAGCTTTGGCATTCTCTCTTTGTCAGTATGCCTTCATTAGTCCAAGTAAAGTCAAGCTGAACAAAGATACATGGTTTGTCTTGAAAGTTCCTTACAGAAAAGCAACATGCTTGTTTCTTTGGAGTAGTGATTTATAACAAGTAATATTCATGATATACTGAGAATACTGATTATCTATTGGAAAATTAGATGAGAATTTTTCAAAACAGAATTTGTTTAGGTGAGCATGGTGGGTTACACTTATAATCCCAGCACTCTTACTTAGGAGGCTGAGGCAGGAAGATTGCAGATTCTAGCTCATCTTGGGCTAGAGTCAATCTGTTCTATCAGTTTGAAATTTTAATAGGTTCTAATTGAGTGGACACATGTCTGTAGCATAAGCTTACTCTATTGAGAAGAAAAAATAAGTACCTGATAATTATATTAAACATTTTGGTAAAACAAATGATTATTATATGAAGTAGAATGAGATAAGATATAAAAATCTGAGGCTCTATGTAAGAAATGGGGACATTTTTAGGACTGCCTGGACCTGTGCTAGTTTTCTGAGGATCTTCCTCTATGTTAAGGATTATTTATAAGAACGGAAATAGCATTGTATAAACTAGGGAATGTATGAAGAGCTGTTTGTTTTGTATATTGATTTTTTTCCCTTTAGTTGATGTCACTCAATTTGCAGCGTAGGAGAGACTTGAATTATATGTATGTCTCTACGTAGGACAGAATCTTGACATAGTGCTGTCTTCATGTAAATCCAAAGTTTTTCTTTAAGTAGAATCAGATAAATAATACTCATTAATACAGAGGGGAAATGTAAACTTGGCTCTGATTCTTAGCTTTTATTGAGCCTTTCAGCTATAGTTTTTTTCCTAAGCTAAATAAATATTTCGACCTTTAAGGGGCTGGCGCAATGGCTTCTTGGTTAAAGCTCTTGCTCCACGAGCCTGGAACCCAGTCATGAAGGAGAGAATCAAGTCCTATGACTTCACATGTTCATGGCGTGTATGTAGCTACACATATGCACACACTGTAGCAATAACAAACATCAAAACCACAGAATTATGGGGGTCTCATAGCCTTTTTTCTTTCTGTTTTGTATTTGCATACTCTGTTATTTATGTTTCCAGAGCAGACCACCCTAGCTTCACATTTACCATTTGGCAGGATTTTCCCTTGTGGTGCTCTGCCTTTATTATCAGAAAGCTAATTGATGCTATTGAGTTTATGGTGATAATTATAACTTTTAGAAATCTCTTCCAATGAAAGTGTTTTCATGGCTCAGCAATTGATAGAGTATTTTATAGTTCAATTATTTTATATTAAAAGTTAACTTGAACAATTACAGTAGGCTTTTTAAAATTTTGTTTCTAAATAAGCCTATTTTGCTCAAATTGATCCATGCTAATAAGATGTGTTGTTTGCTTTCAGGCATGCTGAAGTGATGAAGAAAATTATTGAGACGGTTGCAGAAGGCGGGGGAGAGCTTGGTGTTCATATGTATCCTTACGTTTATATATGACTGGTGGCAAATAGCTCCTACAGGTTTTTGTTGTTGTTGTTCATATTGGAAATTTAGCGTGACTTTCATAACAGAACCTATAGTTATTTTAGCTCCTCATGTATGGAAATTCTTGTGAAAATCTAATTTCTCTAAGATGTGTTATACTATGAAAAGTAGGCCACACTCAGTGGTTATACTCCGTGTGTGTGTGTGTGTGTGTGTGTGTGTGTGTGTATGTGTGTGTGTGTGTGTTTGTGTGTTTGTGTGTGTGCGTGCGCACGCACCTTGTTACAGAGTAATGTTCAACACAATGTGTTCCCATCAGGTGACGGTAAAGTTAAGGTTGTATCAACCTTAATCCTCACTGAAGCAAAGAATTCAAGTTAAGCAGGTTAATTAAAAGTAAAGTACAACTGTAAATTTTTCTCCTGTGGAAAAGTATCTTTTTTGGCTTTCTTGCTCAGTCTCTGGGTGGACAGGAAGCACAAATGAATATTAATGTCCAAGCAGTTTGTCACATCTCTCTGAGATGCGTGTATCCATATCAGGGATTCTTCAGAGCACTTACAGTGAGTGATGACATGCCAAGTAAACTGAATTAATTTGGACATAGTTTGTATTGAATTTTGTGATTTATACCATTCAGTGAGAGATAGGAGTTACTCATACCTTAAATGTATGATAACCTGTGTGTTGCTAATAAAACATGTTCTGCAGAGGAACTTTGGGTTGATTTGTAATGGAAACAAACAAGTTTTTTTTCAGTCCAGTAAGATTTATTTCTGAAATCTTGATGTACATTAACTTGAACATTTATTTCTATGCTGAAGGCTAGGTAGCAGCTTGGAGTGCTATAGGTAATTCATAATTTTCTTTACTATTGAAAACTAAGTAAGCTTGCAATGTTTCTAGGTACAATAAGAGAAAATTTTGCCATTTTATTAAATGAAAATGGTATAATATAGCCCTTTGTATGGCTGTTAAATGCCCCTTATGAATTCAGAATCCCTTATGAAGTGTTTGCATCTGATTTGTTTTTCTTTTGCTCCAGTGTTTGCATACTTGTTTCATTTTAAGTTCATGTAAATTCTAGAAAATTTGCAAGCAGTAAAGGGGCAAAGTAAATGAATGAGTTTTATATTTATTTGAACACATTAAAGACAACATGGCCTTATAAATATTATAGTAATTCATTCAACATATACGAACTTCTCATTTAGAAATTTCAAATTCAAATGTTGGAGCAGATAGCCAATCAGTCATTTGTAGAGCACCTCTCTTAAGCAGATACAAATTTGCTTGGCTAGGCAACTTTTAATAGACGCAATATAAGATTTTATCATATTTTTGATAAATTAATAAAGTTGATAATTATTGTGGCTTTAGAACAATACTATTTACAAATCTTATTTTCCTTAGCTAAAGACATTCAGGTATCTTTTAATTTTTTTGAAATTTGTTCAAGCTGTCATTCCAACAATAGAATATGACTACACAAGACACTTCACAATGTAGTGGAGAGGATATAGAGTCTATCCTAATTACTGCTTCTGATTTTTAAAGAATTAATACATAGATGTGACCATTGACCATATTTACCAATAAGAATAATTTCTCTAATAATGGGACTTATATGTTTATGCATTAAATAAAAACTGTTCTACTACCAGCCTTATTTGTTTAATAAAAATGTGTGTGAAGAAATGTTTTCATTTCCTACTGGAAGGTTCTAGTAGGGTTTGCCCTGTCAGAGAATGATTGCAGAGTCAGAATGCTATTGAACACGTCCCACTGTCAGAACTGGCCCTAGAAAGTATCCCGTGACAGGCTGCGTGCCCCTCCCTTTTCTCCCTACTCCACGCCCTGCCTTGTCCTCTCCCTACATCTGCTCTGTGCTTGTGGTTCACGTTTCTAAAGTGCTGACTATGCCAAGAAACATGCTCAGAAACATTACCTGTTTCCTGATTTATTGGCATCACCCAGATTACTTCTTATTAAAGATATAGGGATATTTTTCTTAATATATTGCCAGTAGAATAGTGGGATTTGAAGGGGAATCTTTGGTTGTATTATGTCAGTTTATAGTTCTGAGCCTGGAAGTTTACAAAGCAAACTTTCCTGAAACAACATACTTTAAGCTGTGGAGCAGAATCCAGATCTTTGGTTCCGTTTTTTGTTTTGTTTTTAACCTTTGCCTTAACTCCCTGCATTGCCTCTCAGTCTCTGTCTTAGTTTGTGTAAAGTGTAGTGTCTTACCCTGTCTTCCATTTTGTATACATCATCTAAGTATATCCCCCTTAACTTTAAAAACTTTTGAAAATGCTGTGCACATATGTCATGTATTTTGATTTGACCACCCTTCCTCCAGGACCCTTCAACCTGTCTTCAACCCAAATTCATATCTTTACTGTCATCTTTATTATAAATAACCTGAATCCAGTTAGTACTAGCCATATTTGAATAGACGTAGGCCACCCTCTGGGGCATGGGCATCCTGTTAATTGGCCATGAGAAGAGTGACCCTTCTTCACCAGCCAGTAACTGAATAGCTCTGCTGAAAGGAGTGAGGCCTTCGAAGCCCTTCCCTACCCTCACGCAGATTCCCAGGGAACTGACCTTGTGCCAGTCTTGTGGAAGCAGGCAGGAATTATGCGGTGGGTGTGCTGTGAGGCAGCAGCCACGTCCCGTCTAAAAGGCAGCATTTCACAGCTCTACTTAGCACCTTGCAGGTTTTGACATTCTTTCAGCCCATTATTCCACGATGTTTCCTGAGCCTTGGTTGGGGAGGTTGGTATAGGTGACACACATAGCTGAGCACTCAGTCTCTTCTTCACTATGTTAACTGCTGCCCAATATAAGAAGTTTCTTTGACCAAGGTTGAAAGCAGCATATATCTATGGGTATAAACATAAACATTAATTAGGAGGCTTGACTGCTTAACTATTTTGTGGAACGCTGTCAGTAAGTTACCTTGTACCCCCAAGACCCGTGATCTTTCTCCAGTCATGGGCTTCTAACCAGGTTAGTGTATCAGACCTCAAATCCAGTTAGAAAGCTTGTTTATTCCCCTAACGCCACTGTCGTATCAGTGAGTACAATGCTCCTGGGGGTTAGTAGTGTAGCAAGTCCATAGATGCCCTTTCTCTGGCAGTAGCAAGCACCTTCCAGCACTCTGAAACCTAGCTAGCAGGGAGAAGGTGTCCTGGTCAGTTTGAGATTAATTTCTCAGGATATGGAAACCAGAGTGGGCTGTCTTCAGAAATAGGGTTTTACCGCTATGGTGTGCAACCAAGAGCAATGTCAGCAACGATTGTTTTAGATGCCTCCAGGCTTCCCTCACCAGTAACTCAGAAGGGGGGTATCCCGTGCCTGGCACTTAGATTTTCATCAAACAACTCATGTTTTCTGAGAGCAGTATTGTCCACCTTTGCAGGGTACCTCTACTCAAAGGTCCCCTCCCCTTTTTTTCTGTTTTAATTAGCTTATGAACTAAGTTTCTGTAAGTCTTTATACATTCTTGATTTGATTAATGCCTCTCCAACTCTCTAATTTCTTTTATCCCCTTCTCTCAAATCCTCACCTAAACCTTTAACCCCGTATCCCTTCTTCTGTTCCTTTATGCTACCAATGTTTTTATGCTCTCTGCTTTTTAAAGTTGCAAAACAGGCAAGATCATAGTATTCCATATAGCTTCTTCATAGCAGGCTTTTGGTTAAGCCTTCTCCCACCCCATCCACGTTTGAACCTTTCCATCTGCAGTATTCCCACTCCACTTACATCTTATCTCTATTTTATTATCTTACCTTAATGCTTCTACTCCCAGTGGTCTGTTGGTAATTACCTGGCACGTACTCCGAGATAAACATAAAAATGATTCAAAGCTGGAATCCACATAAGAGAGAACATGCAGTGTTTGTCTTCTTGATCTTGGGTGCCTTAAGTGTAAAGTCTTTCCAATTTAACTAAGTTACCTGCAAGTTGTATGACTCTGTTTACTCTGAAACTTGTAGAGACTACAGCAGGGAGAGTGCTGCAGCTTGTAGGGAGATAGGGCTTTCTGAATAGGGCTCCCAAATGTTGGAAGTAAAATTGACAAGGGTCTCATATAACTAAGTGGCTTCTGTACAACAAAGGAAACTGTTTTGGAGTGAACACCACACCCAGGATTGGAGAAAATCTGTTAACTCTATTTCCAACAGAAGATTAGTGCCTAGAATATACAAAGAACTAAAGTATCTAAACATGAAGAAACAACCCAGTTAATAAATGGGCTATGTGGGGCTGGAGAAAGGGCTCAGGTTAGGATTACAGATGGCTTGTAAACACTTACAAAATATTCAGCATCCTAGGCTTCAGGGGGCTGCAGATAAAAATTACTTTCAGATTCTGTCTCACCACAGTCAGAATGGCCTTGATCAGGAATACAAATACAGCAAGTATTGGCATTGATGTGGGGGAAATAACAGTTATACATTCTTGGTGGGAATATGAAACTTCTGGAAATCAATTTGGAGATTTCTCAAAAAATGAAATAGAACTACCATACCCCTTGGTAAATGTCTTAGATTTCATTGCTGTGAAGAGACACCGTGAATATGATAATTGGGGCTGGCGTACAGTTTCAGGTTTAGTCCATTATCATCCTGGTGGGAAGCATGGCAGTGTGCAGGCAGACATAGTTCAGAGGAGCGGAGAGTTCTACATCTTGTGCAGGCAGCAGGAGACTGTCACTGGTTGTAGCTTGAGCATAGGAGACCTCAAAGTTCCCACAGTGATACTCTGCCTCCTCCAAGGCCACACCTCCTAATAGTGCCACTCCCTATGGGCCAAGCAGTCACACACATGAGTCTATCCAGCCCATCCAAGTCAGACCACCACAGTAAGGAAATCAAAGGATTTTACATACTGCATTAGAGATAACTTGCACATCCAGGTTCATTGTTGCTGTATTCATAATACCTAGGAAATGCAATCTATCAAGTACAAGTGATGAATGCAGCAGAGAGGTACATATACACAATGGATGTTACTCATGGGTAAGAAATGTGCATTTCACAATGGATATTACTCAGCTGTAAAGAAAAATGAAATCTTACCTTTAATGCTTTTGCTTTTTTAAGTTGCCATTCAAATCTTATTAAAAAGAAAAGTCCATAATGAAGATAATGACTTAATGGGCATAATATGACTCTTGTTACTGTAATATAATCAAGACTTAAAATATGGTGGACACCATCTTTTCATCCAGCCTGTAGGCCAGTCTCCTTTTTCTTTGAACCTTTTTAAACGTTAACATAAATCAGGTTTCATTATGGCATTTATCACTCATACACATTGCTCTTTTCTCTGCAGATTAAGTCTTCCTTAATTTTCCAAACTGATTTTACTGGAGTATTTTTGTTTTAATGCTTTTAAAACCTTTATTGTAAGATATATGTAATATTAGATGTTAATGGCCTGTGTTCTCCCAGTTCAGTCAGTCTTCATGAGAAAGATAACTTCAATTCCTTCTCCTTTCTGTTTTAGGTAAGTAGCTGGTCATGTTTATCTTAGAAACTGCTATGTACACACACACACACACACACACACACACACGTATATTAGTTTCTTTGACACCTTCAGAGCTTAATTGTAGAAATTTTGTTCAGCATCCTCAGTTTTCAGTTTGTCAGTTTTCAGTGAGTAGTCTGAGGTGAAAAAATTAAAAGATACAATAGAGATTTGAGAGGATACCACAACAGTAGTGTGCCTGCCCTTTACACTATGTCAGGTAGGTTCTTTTAATTGTACTCTTAGTCTTGTGCATTGTTAGAATTGAGTCTAAGCTTTTAAAACAGTTCAGAGGTTATGGGTCATCAGGGAGAGGAACTGATCTTTGCTTCTGGAGAAAGGAGTTTCAAAGAATGTGATCTATGTGAAAAGCACCATCACAACTAGTAGACTTTGGGGGACATACTTGGAAATACTTGGTTTATAGTTAGAGATTTGTCCAGTAATTCGGCATTCTTCCATGACTCTTGCCTGAAATAGGTATTACTGTGAAGCCTTGTTTTTTTGTTTGTTGTTGTTGTCTTTTGTTTTTTTCGAGACAGGGTTTCTCTGTGTAGCCCTGGCTGTCCTGGAACTCACTCTGTAGACCAGGCTGGCCTCAAACTCAGAAATCCACCTGCCTCTGCCTCCCGAGTGCTGGGATTAAAGGTGTGTGCCAACCACTGCCCGGCTATTTTATTCTTATATATGGAAATACATTTTACTGTGATAGGCTTCAGATTGTGTACTCTTGTTAGAGTAATATTAAATTTCCATGATTTTAGGTAGGCAGAGACATGGCCTTGTTTAAGGAAGAGTGCTTGTTGGTACTACAGTGAACCCAAGTTTAGTTCCTACTACCACCACTGGGTGGCTCACAACTGCCTCTAACTCCAGCTCCAAGGGCTCTTCTCTGTTGGCCTCGTTTCTCCTTGATGAGCAATGTGCCCTCACATGCATCCCTACCCTTCCCACACACACAAGTAGACAGCCTTTTAAAAATTCTAGTGATTTGTTGTTTATCCCTTCAGATCTTCCTTCATAGAATATTGTCAAATGCAAATAAATAGTTTCACTTTTTTTTCTAATCTATTCCCATTTTCTCATATTGAACTGTCTAGGAACTGTCACATAGGAGTGATAAGACATACTTGTCTTTGTGATCTTTGAGAATGATTATTTTATCAATTCTGGAGCATCAGCTAATTTTGGAGCATAAATGCCCTTGGACTAAGAATCTCTGAATACTGAGTTTTTTTCCTTATATTTATTGAAATGATCAGTTTTTTTTTTAAATTTAGTAGATTACATTGATTATTGAAACAACTTTGCCCCTTTTGGATAGATTGCATATCTGTCTATATCTAAAATATATTACTTAAATTCAGCTTCCTATTGTGTTGATAAATTTTGCATCTGCTCATTTGGGCATATTGGTCTGTGGTTTTCTTCTATAGTTTTTGTTGATTTTGCTTCGGGGGTAATGCAAGTATGGACTGAAAAGTCTTTTCTAGGTTTGGAGAAATGGCACAGGAGTTCTTGCTGCTCTTCCAGAAGACCTGATTAAGAGCCAAGCACCCACATTGGTAGCTCACAACTTTCTGTAGCTCCAGGGGTGAGTCAACACCTTTGCTGGGCTTTCCCAACACTTGTAAACACATACATTAAAAGAACATGTATCTTTGAAAAATCTTACAATTTCTGAGAAGTTTTAAAATTAGGATTTACTGGTAAAAGCAAAGATTTCTGATTTTACAAATTTGTAGCTGTATGAACAATAAGACTCCCCCATGTCCCCGCCAATTCTTCCCTTCACCACTAAACACCCATTTGTAGAGCCAAAGCTAGGCATCCTTGTTAGTACCTCTCCTCTCTCTACCTCATAATCTTTTCTTCTTTTTTTCTTTTTTCTTTTTTTTTTTTTGGTTTTTCGAGACAGGGTTTCTCTGTGTAACCCTGGCTGTCCTGGAACTCACTCTGTAGACCAGGCTGGCCTCAAACTCAGAAATCCACCTGCCTCTGCCTCCCAAGTGCTGGGATTAAAGGCGTGTGCCACCACTGCCTGGCTCTACCTCATATTCTATTCCTTCACAGGTCCTGCCTCCCTGCCTCAGAAATATCTCACTGCTTGGGATGCTGTATATATTGATGCCAATTCTTGGGAGTCATGGGTCACATACTCAGAAACATTTGTCCAGCAGAGGGCAGTAGAACAGCACAAAATTTGAGCATGTAGGGTTTGCCATTACACATTGAGTCTCAATCCTATGCTTCTTTTGTCCTTCGTATTTAGCACAGAATGCTTGAATGCCCGTTTGTAAAATGAGGGGAATGGACTAAATCAATTCATTTCCTCTGTTGATATTTTTAAGGTCCTGTTTCCAAGAGCACTTAGTGTTAAAAGAACTGCATTGGGGATTCCAGGTACTGGAGGGCTCCAGTTCTCTCCCCACTACTATCGACCAAGAGGAATATGTTATCGCTTGATATGTTGGACTTTCTAATAGCATTTGGGAGGAGGGGAGAGTTTTATACATCAAGGAATAGATGCCTGCAGTCTCACCAACATTTTCTATTGAGCTGTTTTCTTTTTTGGTACTGGTACTTATCTGAACCTAGAGTCTTGAACATACTAGGCAAATACATTACTGCTGAAATAAATACCCAGGTCTTTTAAGCCTACTGTTTATGTGAGACAGGATCTCACTGGGTTGTTCAGTTTGGTCTTGAACTCACTCTATAGCTCAGGCAACCCATGAAACTATGGTCCTCCTCAGCCTTTCAATTAACTGGGTTTCTAAGCAGGTACAACTGTCATTTTTGTCTTCATTATAGTTTCTTGGTACCTTTTTATTTTCTATAGCAAAGCACCTAAAACTGGATACTTTATCAAGAAAGTAGGCTTGTGTAGCTTATAGTTCTTGAAGTTGAAGAGGGAGGCACTTACAGTTGCTGGACTCCATTGTGGGCCTGGTGATGGATGGTATCAATGGCAAAAGAAAATGTTTATTTTCTGTGGAGAAAGCCTTTAAAAACTGCCTGTATTTAAATTGTATTATTTTTTGACACCTCATATATTTTGAACATTAATTACATAATAGCTAAATGGGTTGAAAATATTTTCCCAACTCTATATATTGCCTTTTCAGTCTTGGTTGTTTTCTTGGTAGTTTAATTTTTTCCAAGCTACACATCTACACTTAGATAAAACAATTCTAGCCCAAAGTCATCACTTCCCTTCCAAATGGAGCAAGTTTTAAAAAGACTTGTACAACAATGTTCACAGTATCTTCCTTTTAAAAAAGATGACAACTGGAAAAAACCCAGGTGACCACCTTATAGAAAAATTAATAAGCTATGGGACTTAGCGTATATCGCATTCCCACGGAGAATGCTCTAGAGATGTAGTTGCTACAAAACGTCACCAATATCTGGTGACATGTGTCTTTGCTGTTAAACATTTTCTTAGCCTATAGTAGTAACCTGTGGTCTCTAATTTGCATTTCCATAGTTGTGGTAGCCATAATTTTCATATATTTACTGCCCCTTCATGGATCTTTAAAAAATTTCTATGTAACTTTATTTCCTGTTTTTTCAATTGAATTTTTAGTAAATTGTTCAAGTGTGGTTTTTATATATCCTATATACTAGACTTTTAGCTTGTGTATGTTTTGCAAATACTTTTCATTTGTGAATTGACTGTTCATTTCCCTTTTTCTCCTTCCTTCCTTCCTTCCTTCCTTCCTTCCTTCCTTCCTTCCTTCCTTCCTTTTTTTCTTTCTTTCTTTTTGTTGTTGTTTGAGGTATATGTTTGTCTGTTTGTTTTTCAGACAGGGTCTCATGATGTAGGCTTGGCTGACCTTCAGCTTGCTATGTAAATCAGGCTGATCTCAAATGCCAGAGGTCTTTCAGCTCCTGCCTTCTGAGTGCTAGAAATAAAGGCATATACCACAATGCCAGTCTTCATTTTCTTAGAAGTAGTTTTTGAAGAATACAGATTTTAGTTAAATTTTTATGAGGCTAGTTTTCTAATTTTTTCTCTAGTGTTGCTTCTATAGTCTGCCCAGAAATCATTCTACACTTAATTAGCAAAAAATTTCAGTTGTCTTGCCAGAATCACCCCTGTTACTGGGTAAATTAGAGTCTTCTCTTGAGGTTCCTAGTCTTGCTAATAAAAGAACTTAAGAATGGAATCAAAATGAAAGTTGAGTAATTTTATTAGAGTTTTAAAAATAAATGAAAGCAAGCAAGCTGCAAATCTTGGCTGCCTAGAGGAGGTGATAGAAGAAGAGGAGAAGGATATAGAGGAGAAAGAGAAGGAGGAGGAGGAAGAGAAGAAGAAAGAGAAGGAAGAGGAAGAAGGAGGAAGAGGAAGGAAAAAAGCCATAATGTTTGAGCTAAGCCATCATGAAGATCAGCCACATAATAAAGAGGGAAGCCTTGAAGAATAAATTAAATCCAAAGTGTTAGGGAAAGCATGGTTGGGCTCTGACCAGCATCTAAAGGAAAAGTACAGAGGAGAAGAAAAAAGAAACATATACCTTTCAGAGTCTGGACTAAGAGACCACCAGAGCCTCGTGAGCCTTTCTTACCCTTCTGACCCCCTTAAGCCACCAAGAGGGTAGGAATGCTGGAAGGGAAAGTATATTATGACCTCATGAAGGGGGTAATTATTCCTCCCACCTCCTTAACACAGCTTCACATGGACCTGTCTTTCTGAGGCCAGGTGATTGACATGCCTACTGGGTGAACCTTTCAGGGAGGAAAGGATGGCATGTGCCAACCTAGAAGAACAGTCCACACTTTAATGAAATAAAGTGAAGGTTTCATTTATATGCAGCAGCTTGATTGTTTTAACCGCTCAGTTTATGTTTGGTATGGACAGGTATGGTCCATGCCTATAGTCCCCACATTTTGTTTAGAAGACTTTATTTACTTTGAATGAAAAGTGAGGGAACCTTTGAGATTTTTCTTTGGTCTCTTTGATATGTTTGTCTATCCTGACACCATGCCTTGATTATATGGCTCTATGGGAAGACTTCCTCAGATTACTTGGAATATTCTGGGTCCTTTCAATTTCATATAAAATTTCAAATATGGGCTGGACAGATGGTTCAGTGGTTAAGAGCACAAACTATTCTTGTAGAGGACTGGAGTTCAGTTTTCAGTGCCCATGTTGGATGGCTCACAACCATCTATAATATACTATTTTCAGGGCATCTAACATCCTCTTCTGACCTTCAAGGACACCTGCTCCCATGTGCACATACCCACACACAGACACATACATACACATGTGATTTAAAATAAATATTTTTAATTTTAAAAATAATTTCCTATAAAAATATCTCCTTAGATTTTTAATTGAGATTGTTTTGAATTTATAAATATATTTGGTAGAGAAGTAACATTTAAACAGTGAGCTTATGCTTCATTACATGAATGTAGTATTGAAATGGGCCTGGTAGGGAAATAGATATTTTGAAGAAACACTTGTGTATCTTATTTTGGTTTCTAGACTGTTAACATGAGAGGCCCCAAGAAATTGCAGTTCTCTCAGTGATCTCATGCTGGGAAGAGAAAAAAGAAAGTGTAAAGTGCCTGTTGGAAGGTAAGCAGAAAGAGATTTAGCACTGTTAGACCACCTTACACATGACACGGTCATTGACCAAAATGTGTCAATGGTGAACAGGACCATGCTGTACCAGGAGTGCTTAGATACTCTTACCTTTGGTTCTTACTTCAGAATGTAGTAGATGGACTTGTAAGGGGAGAGTATCGTCGTATCTCTTGTTCCTCTTCCCAGTGTAGCCCTATTGAATGCATCTCCTTTTTCTGCTTTTAATATTAAATTTGACTGTTCTAATTGACTTATTGTGGGTGGATGGCAAACCTGGCTTCTTAACCTCAAAGCTGGTAACAATATAATTTATTTTTTAGGACTTCTATTTACTTTGATAATTTTTAGTTTTTCTTTCTAAATATTTTTAGAATTATTTAATTGATTGCTGCAATATTTTAAATTGTAAGTATTAAATTCTTATATAAGTTTCCTTGGTCAATCTGTTTCATTACAGAACCAGAGAAGTAACATATACTAGGACATGTGGGAAGACAAATGTTGAGTTGAAATTATATAACTACATAATTTTCTTCAGATCTTATGTTAAGAGCATTCATTATTTCCTTATCAGCTAGGACACAGTTCTCTGTGAGGTTTCATGTTACTGTATCTTGTGCACACAAGCATAAATCACTCTTTGCTATGGACTATCTTTTCAAGGACACTTAAAGAGTGAAAAGCCATGCCAGATACAGCATCTGAAGAATAAGGATGTTTTGTTTGTTATCCCGAATAATAAAGACAATATCTCTCCCTCTGGGCAGGGTGGGGCATATTCAGTTATTGTTAAGAAAATCTAGTTCCCTTAGTTCAAAATTCTATAATATAAACACCTGGCATGAAAATATTCTCTGGCTCTTGTGTTACCTTTTGATAACTCGGGCTTTGGAACTCTGACAGGAAAATATAATTAACACTGCGTTTCCTACAAAACAACTGCCCTTACAGTTGCCTCATGAGGCTTATGTCTTCTGCCAGCATCTGTGAGGTGTGGTAAGCTAATTATTAACTTATATGCAGAACAAATGTATTTTCAGACTCAGTTCTTGCCAATAGCCTTCTTCAGACTGAAAAAGGTCCCTTCTAATTACAACTTGATGAGAGGTTTCATCCTGAATTAATGAATTCTGCCACATGTTTTTTTTTTTTACCTATTGAAAACATGCTTTTTACTTTAAAAATATTTTACTAAGTATATTGAGTTTTGGCTGTTAAACTACTTTGATGTTTCTGGAATATACCCTATTTGTTTGCAGTGTGCTACTCAGTTTTTTTCATCCAGTATTTGCTTTGCTACTATTTTGTAAAGTACCTATTACATCTATGTTCCTGGGAATCTTTTTTTCCGGGAAGATTTTTGTTACATATTTAATCTCTTCCTATAGGCTTATTCAAAAGATGTCGTATATGTTTGCATATGACTATTCACTATATTTTATTTTAATATGTGGGGGCTGTTGACACACATTCCTCTTCAGTTCATGTGCTGTACTCTCTAATCCTCTTGGTGTCAGATGAATCAGTTTTATTAATCTTTGCAACAGATTGAACTGGCTTTTATTGCTCTGGTTTTCCTTTTGTTTGTTTTTTCTTTTTTCTTTTATCATTTTCTACTACTGAGGGCTTTTCTCTTTTTGCTTAAATTTTTACTTTGAACATACCTCATTAATTCTGACTTTTCTTCTTTTCTAAAATGAGCTAGAGAGAGTGCTCAATGGACAAGAGTGTCTGCTGCAAAGAGAATTGTTCTGAGCACCCATCTCAGGTGGATCACAACTACCTGTTACTCCAGCTCTGTGGGATCCAATCCCTCGGTCCTCCAAGACAGCTGCACTCGTGTGCATATACCAACATATGGTCATAGACACATAATTAAAAATAAAATAAATCTTTATAAATCTTCATGTAAGCATTGCTGTAGCCTCATTCACAGATTTTGAGGTGCTATATTTTACTTCTCACTCAATTCATAATTGAGTTTCTTCACCAAGGTTTAAATTAGGTATTTTGACAATAAAATTGTGTGTATTTATACTGTACAGTTCAATTTTGACATATTTCTTTGTAATGAAATGATCAAGTCAGACTCAGAGACATGGCCCTCACCTTACGTACTTCCCTGATTCTTGCCGTGAGAACACTGGCATCATTCTTTTGGCAATCTTAAACTATCTTACTGACTTTCAGGGTAATCATCATTCTTTATAGTAGATCTGCAGAACGAACCTTATTTATTCAAATTCAAACATTCCAGGGACTTTTAGTTTCTCTTACGGTTTCCTTGACCCATCCACCATTAAGACATCTGCTGTTTTATTAATTTATTTTTTTGAATTTTTTTAAAAATTTGGGGTTTTCCCAGATCTCTTAAAATTGTTCTAAGTTATTGAAATAAAAGTACATACTTTATGATTGCAATAATTTTAAAAATCTCATTGCAGTCCAGTATTCTTGCTGGTGTTCTTCCTTTCTAGGCATGAAAACCCTGTATCACATCTTTTGCAATTAAGTCAACCACTCGATAGTTCTCATCACTGAGGTAATATGAAGCAGTGAAAAGCCACGGCTAAGTCATTTGTCAGTCTGCTCTCCCTGTGTGATAGAGTCCAGATAGGAAGCATCCTGGATGCCCATGTTACTGCTGAATGAGTCTTGCCTTCCATTCATTGGGAATTCTACAGTACAGTACTAAGGTGAGGGAACATATACGGTAAGCCTTATAGTTGAATTAAAAATCTAACATACTCTGATTAAAATAGAGAAAGTTTGAATCTGAACGTAAAAATCTAAAACTCTGAAATCTATCACTTTCTTGTGCCATGTTTTCTCTTTCTCTTCGAGCACAGGAGTCAGGGTGATTCTAGTAGGAGCCAGAGAGACAAATGGTAAAGAAAAACTGAGGTCAAGCTAGACATAAAGACTTTTGAAGGAGATGAATTGTTCTCATTCATTCATCCACTTATTTGAGAAACAGTTCAAATGCTCGTTGTCAGGTATGTATAATAAAAACAGTATTATAAATAACCACTGGCCCCTTGAGTGTGTGGAGAATGTAGAAACACTGACAGATTTGTTCAAGATGCTGGCATCTAGGCATCTGGAATGAGTCACAGATCCTGTTATGGAAGCTGGGGTCTGTGGTTCAAGGTAATACTTTGTTGCTGGTTTCCTGTGATTTTTAGGCCACTGCGATTACAGATTAGCTTAGATTAGTTTTCCAGGAAATAAGGCCCCTTCAAGGCCTGAGTAAACTTCAGACCTTAATCTGTAGCCTTATACTGCAAGTATTGGAGTCAAAGAACTCAAAAACTCCAAGAAGGAAACCCTTCTCTGGCAGAAGGAAGAGGACATGGGCAGAGTGATAATTTCATCAGGCTTACAAATTTGGAAGCACCTGCAATGCATAAGCTTTTAGGGTATGTCTAATTTTTATTTGTGAACAATGGAACTTTTTCTATCCAGAGAAAGTCAAAGGTTTGATAGTATCATTGACAAAATAAATGACCAAGCCACCACCAATCCATTGCCGCTCACTGCCACTGAAGTGGATTTGTATTTATTTTTGTGAACTAAAATGAAAACATAGGAATTAAAAGTGAGTTTGAAGAAAATTTTATAGTAATCTAAAAACTTGATTATTTTTTCTATCAACCATTATTGATTTTTACACGAATATTAAACATAATAAATTGGGAAGACAAAAATTATTCTTTTCTGCACGTGGGCTGTAAATCACTGATACATGTAGTACAGTCTCTGAGGGAGTGTCTTGTAGGATATCCAGGCTGGTCTGACTGGCTTAGTCGCATCTCCAGTTGTAAGCACCTGGAGACTGGCAAAGTCTCTTCTCTCTTCTCCATCCCCGTCTCTTGGTTCCATGGAAATGATACTTCTATTGAGCTATAGAGTTTTGATTGTGACTATCCACTGGGGCCTGATGGAGTCACCAGAAGATATACAAGTAAAGGCAATGATTTTCTCTTTCCCTGAACCCAGCAGTAGGAAATAGTTTAGCAGTGAAAGGTAGGACCCACCGAATCCCTCCTCCAACCATACCTTGTTGATGGGCCCATTCTGTTGCTACACCCAGTGCATTCATCTGTAGTTGAAAGTTCATGATTCTAATGTTTGTGCATTAGAATCATGTGCTCAGAAGATGGCATTTCACAGCTCTTTTCCTATGTTGCAACTTTTATATTCTTTCTGCTCCCGTTCCTGAGCCTTAGAGAGTATGGCATAATTGTCTAGTTTATGCTATACACTCAACTGTCACTTATTCCTGACACCCTTTGCAGTCATGAGTCTCTGTATTTACTGAAGTTCGCTGAAAAGAGAGTCTTCTCTGATTAAGGATGAGAGTAGATCATTATCTGTGGGTATAATGCCTACAGAAGAAGAGGTTAAATAAATCATTTAAAATTTAAATAAACCATAAAACTCTGTTCCCTCACTCTGGTCTAGGACCACAATTCACTGTACTTTCGAGTGTGCTTATAGTATGGGTGTGGATTCAGTCTTGTAGAATAAGCCTCAAGTTTAATCAGAGAGCAGGTGGTCGCCACAGCTGCTGTTGCACACAGTTACGTAAGTGGGCACATCTCGTCTAGGAAGCTGGGGTCATATTTCTAAAGGTTCACAGTTGAATGACATGGTTGATGCCTTTTGTTCTCCCAATAGGCTGCATAACACCTTTGGGTACCATGACATCTAACTGGCAGGGAGACCTCTTCTATTAGGAAATAATTTTAAAGTCGATTTTTAAAAGTATTTGTTCTACATTGTTTTTCTGCATTGAAGCATCCAATGGATAGTTACAATAATGAATCCTTTCTCTTCTATTGGGTTTATAGAGTTATCTTATCTTTCATTTTCATTTGTTCTAGTACAATCTTTATGTCATTTCACACTTGTGTTCTTGTTTGGATTTTGCTTCTCAATTAAGCTATTATTTTTCTTTTTCTTTTTTAAATTGCTACCTAATTTGAAGGTTTTTTTCATGCTAAATTATTGTGGATGTCCATGCCTTTTAAAAAAATCTATTTATAGATATGTATTTTGGACATGCTTTCATTTTTTATAAAGGAATTATTCTATACTTTATTCTTTTTTATTTTTTATTTATTTTTAAGGATGTCCCTAACCCTCCCCCAAACCCCCATACCCCACAAGGCCTCCCCACTCCCTGGAGCCTCCAGTCTCTCAAGGGTTAGGTGTGTCTTCTCTCGCTGAGGCCAGACCAGACAGTCCTCTGCTGTATATGTATCGGGGGCCTTTGACCAGCTAGTGTATGCTGCCTGGTTGGTGGCTCAGTGTCTGAGAGATCTCAGGGGTCTTAGTTGCGGCTGCTCCCTCCTCCTCAACTTCTTCCAGCCTTTCCCTAATTCAACCACAGGGGTCCCTGACTTCCGTCCATTGGTTGGGTGTAAGTATCTGCTTCTGTCTCAGTCGGCTGCTTGTTGAGCCTCTTGGAGGGCAGCCATGCTAGGCTCCTGTCTGTAAGTACACCGTGACATCAGTAATAGTGTCAGGCCATGACACCTCCTCTTGAGATGGGTCCCAATTTGGGCTGGTCACTGGACCTTCTTTTCCTCAATCTCTTATCCATTTTTGTCCCTCCAGTTCTTTTAGACAGGGACAATTCTGGGTCAGAGTTTTTGACTGTGCGATGGCAACCTTGATGTCCTGTCTTTCTACTGGAGGTGGGCTCTATAAGTTCCCTCTCCCCAATGTAGAGCACTTCATCTAAGGTCCTTCCCTTTGAATCCCAAGTGTCTCTCACCTCCCAGGTCTCTGGTACATCTAGTAGGTACCCCACCTCCCACAACCTGAGCTTGCTTATTTCCACTCATTCTGCTGGCCCTCAGTACTTCATTCCTATTTGCCTTCCCCCAAATACCTGATCATGTTACAGCTGTCCCCTCCCCCTCTCCTCTCTCACCCAGGTCCCTCCCTCCTCTGCCCTCGGCTTTTTTCTCCCTCCCAAGTGGGATTGGTGCATCCTCAGTTGGGCCCTTCGGCTTGTTAACCTTCTTAAGTTCTGTGGGTTGTATCCTGGGTATTCTATACTTTTCTAGCTAATATCCACTTATCAGTGAGTACGTACCATTTATGCCCTTTTGGGTCTGAGTTACCTCAGTCAGGATGATATTTTCTAGTTCCATCCATTTGCCTGCAAAACTCATGATGTCTTCATTCGTAACAGCTGAGTAGCATAGTGTAGTATTGTGTAAATGAACCACATTTTCTGCATCCATTCTTCCGTTGTGGGACATCTGAGTTGTTTTCAGGTTCTGGCTACCACAGATAAAGCTACTATGAACATAGTGGAACATCTTTTGGGTATATGCTCAAGAGTGGTATAGCTGGGTCTTCAGGTATATCTATATCCAATTTTCTGAGGAACCTCCAGATTGATTTCCAGAGTGGTTATAGCAGTCTGTAATCCACTAGCAAGAGTCCCCTTCTGTCTCTGCTTCTCTTTCTCTCCTCCTTCCTCTCTCTTATATTAAAAATTTGGCAAAACTTATATACTTAATGTCCCTCTTCTACCTTTATATTCATATATATATTCATATATATATATATATTCATATATATGTATATATATTCATATATATGTATATATATTCATATATATGTATATATATTCATATATATGTATATAATATATGAGAGTTATTTTTATATACAATTGGTATTTTTGTCTGTTTGCCCCTCCTTCCACCTTTCTTTCTTCCTTTCTTTTTTAATTAAAGAACTAAAATAAGGATCAAATGTGCCTTCCAAGTGTTGACTTACATCTAAGAGGAATTACAGACTGTGTCCAACTCCCTCCTATGTCCCCCATTCCCACTATGTTCTGACAAATGTTCAAATTCTACTTGCTGACATCTTCTCTGATCACAACCTTGCTTGGCTTCCCTGAGTATAGTCTGAAGTGATAATACTTTTCTGGGATTAATTTTCAGCTAGTGAGAGTAGATATATGCAGAACAGAATAATGACCTACCCAAAGAAGATCATAACCTAATCCTTCAAACTCTGAAGATGCTTCCCTAATGGCTACAGATACTTGGTGGAGGTGAATGAATCCTGACCTTTAAAATGGATAGATATCCTGCATTATCCATGTGGGCTCAGTCCTCATTATGGGCCCTTGTAAATAGATGAAGGTCATCACAGTTAAAGGTAAACTCAGCAATTAATGTTGCGCTGCTAGCTTTTAGGATGGACAGAAGAGGCAGTTGCTCAGAAATCCAGGTGGCTATTAGAAACTGCAAAGGCAAGTACATAGGTTCTCATTGGAAGCTTCCAGATCCTCCAAACCCTAAAAACTGCTCTGGTAAATATTTAAAACTCACCTGCTTTTCTCAAACTGAACAGCTCTAGCCCTAGAAGGACAGAAGGTCTGATGTTTAGTGAACCTCCACCGCTGAAACATGCATGGAAAGGCCTTTGACAGAGGTGAATACCCTTTATAACAAAAGCCCTGAAGAAAGTAGGGATTAAAGAAACATACTTCAACATAAAAGGGATAAACAGTAGGCACAGAACATTGCAGTCAGGGGGAGAAACTGAAAGCATTACCCCTAAAATTAGTAATGAGACAGGAGTGCCTACTCCTACTGATCTTGTTCAATAAATATGGCAGAGGAGGGCCTTGTTGGCCATCAGAGGGAGGAGAGGCCCCAGTAAAGGGGAATGTCAAGGTGGGAATATGGGGGTGAGTGGGCGGGTGGGTGGGAGGTGGAATTCCCTCATAGAGGTGGGGGAGGGGGAGGGGATAGGTGGTTTCCAAAGAGGAGACCTAGAAAGGGGGAAACATTGGAAATGTAAATAAAGTATCAAAAAAAAAAAATGCTATCAGTAGACTCTTAGATTTGATAGTCACTTACAACAACTTAGTGGGATACAGGTTAACAGAGCAAAAATAAGCAGTGTTATTTTAAGATAATGATATCTATGTAAAGGTATATAGATGTGTGTGTGTGTGTGTGTGTGTGTGTGTGTGTGTGTGTGTGTGTGTGTGTGTGTGTACGCACACGCGCATAGGTCCTCATGCAGAACAGAAGAGGGTGTCAGATTCTTTGGAACCAAAGTTAATAGGCGTTGGTTAGCTGTCTGATGTGGATGCTGGGATCAGAACTCTGATTTGCTGATAGTGATGTAAGTGCCTTTAACAACAAGTCGTCTCTCAGCCCCCAAGCCAGTGGCCTTCTATATGCCGGTAAGAAACATACTGAGGTCTTCTATATGCTGGTAAGAAACACACTGAGAAGGAAATCAGAACAATAAATTCTATTCAAGATGGCCTCAAAATAAAGTACTCAGGAATAAATTTAACCAGAGAGATGGAAAGACTCTCTAGTGAAAACAAGAAAATACTGAAGAAAGCAGCTGAAGAAGACACCGTGGAATGGTGTTCATGGATCATCAGAATAGTATGGTTAAAATGGTTGCATTATCATGAGTGAAAAACAGCATCTTTAATAAATGGTGTAAAAAAAAAAAAAGGATAGCTACATGCAGAAGAGTGGAACTGCACACAGATAGAAACTCAAGACAAAGACTTCAATGAAAGACTAAACTTTAAAGCTACATGAAGGAAAGACAAATAAAATACTTCAAGGTGTAGAAACAGGCCATGGCATTCCAAATACAAGTCTAATAGCTTCGGAAGTAATAACATGAATTAGAAAATGAGATTGCATCAAACTGAAAAGCTTCTGCACCACCAGAGGAAGCAATTACCAGAGTGAGGAAACTGTCCACAGAATGGGGGAAAACCTTTGCCAGCTATTAACTTAAGAGGAATTAATGTAATAAGATAATAAATATTTCCAGAGTGTATAAAGAATTTTTAAAAATTAAGCTCCAGAAGAATGAATAGTTCAATAAATTCATGTGCAAATTAATGGAATTGACAGTTCCTAAAGGAAGAACCATGGCCAATCACCTCAATCAGAATGATTTATTATCAATAAAACAACAAAGGGGAAGTTGCTGAGTGGAAGAAGTATGTATACACTGGTAATAGAAATTTAAATTAATGAGGCCAATCTAGAAATAGGTATGGCATTTCCTTAAAAGATTAAAAATGCTCAAGAATAAGACTCATACTTTATTTATATGTCTATTCATGTATGAGTGCACATGCGTGTGTGTGTGTGTGTGTGTGTGTGTGTGTGTGTGTGTGTGTGTGAAAGACATTTCAGCTGTTTATACACTGATGGGCTGCTAGATTGATCTCATTCCTTGACTACTGTGAATAGTGTCAAAATAACCATGGATATATAGTTAAAATATGTTTGATTCTTTGGGATATGTACTCAGGAGTGGTATAGCTGGATCTTATAGAGCAAATACATACACACAATTTTTATTGAGCCATAAAGAAGAATTGAAATTATGTCATTAGCAGGAAAGCAGATGGAACAAGAAGCCATGTGATTGGTTTCATATGCAAATCTATACATATGAAATGAATGTAGAGCAGGGACTATTTAAGAAGAGGAAAAGACGATTGCAGGAGAGAGCAGGGGAAAGAGGATTTCAGGAGCTGGATATGATCAAAGAACATGATATATGAAATGCCACAATGAAGCCCATTAATTTTTAAATTAATATATGTTAAAGATAAGAAAGACATTCCAGAGTGCAGAAGCCTAGACAATTTGGGGAGAAACAGAAAATTTCATGTAGTTTTATGGCAGGCTAGTTATTGACCAATGGCGTTTCTGTTTCCCTGATGCTGTTTCCTGAATAGGTAGGTGTGTGTGTGTGTGTGTGTGTGTGTGTGTGTGTGTGTGTGTGTGCGCGCGCATGTGCATGCCTGTGTGCACATGTGCATGTACGTGTGTGTGTGTGTGTTTCCTAAAATCTGGAAATGTCATATTGACATTTTCCCTTTAGCTAAATGTTGCTTTCTGTTTAATGTTTAGCAAAGATGCATCATTGCAAGAGAAGATGGACAGAAATTTATCTCACTCTTTTTGCTTGGTTTGGTGTGATAATATACATTGAAGGGGGAGATTTATAAAGAATAGAAATTTGGGTTTTTTTATTTCTGAAGTCTAGGAAGTCCAAGATAAGGTACCTGCAGATTCAGTGTCTGATAGGGCTACTCTTTGCTTGTAAATGGTGCCTTCTTGCCATGTCTTCTCCTCACGTGGCAGCAGAAAGAGACAGGCTTCATCTCTGAAGCCTTGCTTGTTAAGGCGATTGATCCCAACTGTCCCAAAGGCCTACTTCCTATTAGCATCACCTTGAGAGTTAAGTACCAATATTTTTAAAGACACCAATATTTAAAAATATAGCAGTTATTAAAATAGAAAAAATAGTATCTAGTTAGAACTGAAAACTTCTATTCAAGAATTGGAAGTTAATTTTAGGAGATCAGTTGTTCTAAAGGTAAAATTGCCTCATCTGACATTACTGCAGATAACACTTCACTTGGGAGCCAAAAACTGGTTATAAGAAAAATTTAAAATCCTCATGAAGCTGTTGAAATAATGGGATGTGTTACTTATCTTATAGTTCATAGGTCATGGAACCATGTGACACTGCATACAAATCTGATAGGAAGAGACTATGCCTTGCAATATACTTCTGCTAAACTGGTAAGGCGAGATTTCGGTACCATTCTTTTGTGTAAGGGAGTGAGTTCTTCAGGAAGACAATTGTGTGGATATCGTGTGTGTGTGTGTGTGTGTGTGTGTGTGTGTGTGTGTGTGTGTGTGTGTGTGTGTGTGTGTGTGACTAAAGGGCTAAGTTGTGGTAGAGCTATTGGTTCCTTTTTGAAAAGAGATCTAGATATTCCCATAGTACTTCCCCTGGCTGGTTAGAAGTCCATTTCCAACCATTTCTTGCAGCAAAGTGATGTAGTTAAGTCATCTGTGCTTAGTGACTTTTAGGGATTAGATTTCCACAAAGCTTCTTTAATGACTGCTATGAATCACTGAGGGCCAGCATTTTTCTCTTTTGCCTCTTTACCTAACAACTCATACGAGGTTCCTGGAATTGAGACCATTCATTTTGGACCATGAAGCACCCTGAAGGATGGATCTCAGAGCTAAGATGGAGAATCAAAAAGACATATGGAGACAAGATTACTTATTAGCAAGGAGCCCCCAGATGAGCTCCATACTACTTATCTCTGTCTCTATTTCATTTGTAAGAAACATTTTCAACCCTATCTAAATTATCACTGCTTTGCATTTATTTCAGTATATACAGCTGACTTTGTCCAAGCTAGCATAAGATCCAAATGACACTATGAGGCCAGATGTAGGGTGCTTTCAGGGTTCTTTCTTCCACCCTTCTCTATACTCCTTTTCAACCCCTAATACTAGAGGAGAGAAAAAAAGAGAGTGATGTTACTGTTAGACTGCTTCATGCTGACTAGAGGTGTTGAGTTCCTGGGGGGGGGGGCATTGATCTTCACTGTCAGGATATCTAATTTCTTCTTGTTTCTTCTTTGCACACAACTGCTTACCAAGCCCTGGCCAACCAACAAACAGCAACACACCCTGCCTCTAGGAGCCATAGTATTTATATCTGAAAAGTTCCAAGAATTCCAAATGTCACACAATTGCAGAAACTATCTGATGCTGGAAAAAATCATGCACTTGCTAGAGCATGAGGCAAATCATAGCCAGCCTCTGTGGACAATCTGAAGTGGCCCCATATCCCACACCTGGGATTAAAATGAAAACATGTTCTTATAATATTTCTGTGTTTTTTTTAAGGAAACCAAAATTCCAAAATTGTCACTACAGCACTATTCTAAAGTAGTCCTGTTATGAATTCTTTATAGGAAGATTGGCATGAACTTCCTGGTGTCTTCCATACTTTTCAGGTACCTGAGCTTTGCAGATGGTTAATTAGGTGTTAGAATTTCATATCATCCACCATCCATGGTGTTACCTCCTCTCCTCTCCTCTCCTCTCCTCTCCTCTCCTCTCCTCTCCTCTCCTCTCCTCTCCTCTCCTCTCCTCTCTTCTCCTCCTCCCTCCTCTCCCCCTATCCCTCCTTCCTTCCTCCCTTTCTTTCTTCTGTCTTCTCTTTTTGTTTTCCCTTCCCTCCCTCTCTCGCTCCCTTCCTCCTTCCGTCCTTTGTCTTCATTCTAAATAATGACTTTTTAATTGAAACACAATTAGACATTTCATCCCCTCCCTTTCCTCATTCCAGCCCCCCCAGCTACCCTCCTGCTAACCTGTTCCAATCCTCTATTCAAGTTGATAACTTTTTTATTATTGATACATATATACATATGTATGTATCTGTATACACAAATAACACACACATACAAACTTTTGAGTCTGTTTTTTCTTTCTTTTTTTTTTTTTTTTTTCATTTCTGACCAGTTTGCTTCGAGCAACCAATAAGGAGATTCATGCCTGGGGAACTAATTTTCCTTCTCCCAGCAGACATTAGTTGCCTATAGTTCCTTATCTAGGGGTGGGACCCTACAAAATTTCTCCCCTTCCATGTCAGCTTGTTCATTGATGTTGCCATTGTTCCGGTCTGGTTTATGCAGTCATTTTTAGTAGAGACTATTTCACAGCAGACTTCCTAATATTTTGGCTCTTACAATTTTTCTGCCCCCTCTTGGTTGATGTTCCCTAGGCAGTAGATGTAAGCGCTGTGATGCAGATGTATCCACTGGGGCTCACTCCCCAGGATCTATTGATCTCTGCAATATGTCCAACTGCAGTTTTCTGTAACGATCTCCATTTGCTGTAAAGGGATACTTTTTTGGTCCAGGATCATAGCTTCACTTTCGTGTGGGTGTAAAGGTGAGTTTTAGGATGTAGCAAGGAATTATGGTAGTCCAGCAAAGCGAAGATGATAGATTCTTTTTTAAAGCCCATAACCTCACTATCCTCAGAAAACTGGCTAGGTTTCCAATACTAGGCGTGCTCTCCCTCCTGTTGAGTGTGCCTTACAGCAAATTTGGCAGTTGTTGGTTGCCACTGATATATGGATGCTATTTCTGCACCTGTATGCATATCTTGCTATGATGACAATTATTGTGATTCATAGGTGTAGCAGCTAGGTAGGAATATTTAATTGCTTCCTTCCCTTAGCTATGTGCATAGTATTTTTTTGCAATTATGTGAGTCAGGTTGTAAAAAAAGGTAGGGGGGGCTTTAAGTCAGATCCAGATCTAATCATCCAAGCCCTGTGTCTTAGATGTATTGTGGCTACAGCAATAGGGATCCACTCTCAACTTCTGAGAGACAGCCACGGCTACATCTATAATATGTTGTTTTGCAAGTCACTTGACTATCCCGAGCAACCATTCTAAGGGACATTTCTCATAACTAGTGCTGGGGTTTCATTTCTCTACAGTTCTTGTGGGAAGCATTGTCAACCCAAGTGGTACCCTATTCCACAGATAATTGCTCAGCATTGCTCATTGCTAGCCTCCTCACAATAGCGAGGAATGAAAACAACCTAAATATCTTCAAATTGATGAATGGATAATAACAGTGTGGTACATATACACTATGGAAAAGTATTCAGCAGTAAAGAAAACTGAAATCATGCAAGCAAATGAACTGACCTAGAAAAGACTATATGGAGTGAGGTAACTCAGTCCTAGAAAGGCAAATTCAATATGTTCTCTCTCATCTGCGGTTTCCAGGTCCAAATACTCTCCTCCTACGCAGAGTAGTAGTAGAAACCAAGAAAGTATAAAGAGATCATATGTGTGTGGTGGAGAGGGTTGGAGGGAGATACAGGGTACAGGTGATAGGATATGGGAAGTAGAGTAACAGAGGGCTCCAGCCAAGGGGGAGGGCGGAAGGTAAATAGCAGGATACAGGTGATAGGATATGGGATGGAGAGTAACAGACGGCTCCAGCCGAGGGGGAGGGCGGAAGGTAAATAGCAGGATACAGGTGATAGGATATGAGAAGTAGAGTAACAGAGGGCTCCAGCCGAGGGGGAGGGCGGAAGGTAAATAACAGGATACAGGTGATAGGATGTGGGAAGTAGAGTAACGGAGGGCTCCAGTCGAGGGGGAGGGTGGAAGGTAAATAGCAGGATGGGGAGGGATAATAACTAAAGTTTTTAAATGATGTCTCAAGGGATAATATTATTTTTATATTTACCTAAAATTATATACTACACACATATTAAAATAAATCTCACAAAAGGTTTGTATAGATACACATTTTTTCATGTATCCCATGGAATATTTACTGAGAATTTGACATTTACTGGTAACTCAGGTGGTAGAGTATAAAATAACATCATTCACTATATGACATTTGTTGTTATGGCAACAAATGCCCACAAATTTAGTTTCTTAAAACATTAAGTATAGTCTGATAACTTACTAGAGGTCAGAAAGCAAGTGAATCTTATGAAAATAACATTAAATGCCAGATTTGATCCTCTGGATATTCCATGGAAACATACGTTCTTCTCTTTCAATTTTGAGAGGGTGTTGGTGTCCCTAGATATGTGACTGCTGCCGCCATGTGGACTGGTGCCTCCATTCCTGTGAGGGAACCTGTGCTCATCTTATAAAGACGGTACACACTCATTAGGCCTATGTGAGTAGTCTAAGGTAACCTAACCTCAATAGCCTTTGTTTTTTTATCTAGCAATTGGCATGAAATATAGTTTGGTTTTTTTTTTTACTTTCACACATGGTTTGGTTTCTTTGCTCTTCCTCCTGGCCTCTTCTCATTTCCTCTTATTGCTCTTCTGTCCCCAGTCACTCCCTTTCTGCTTTCGTCTCATGTGTGACCTGTTATTTATTTCTTATTCCCCAGAACATCTAATTCAGTGTCCCACAATCATACCCACATATACATGCACACATTAAAAATAAACAGCTAAGATCCACATGTGAGTGAGGGCATGTACCACTTGTCTTTGGTACCCCATTTAATATAATAATTTCCAGATCCATCATTTTCTTGGAAATTCCATTCTTTGTGGATAAAAAGCTCCATTGCATATGTATTTTCTTTATTCATCACTCCCATTTTATTACATTATTATTGTGAATACAACTACATAAACAAGAATATGCAATTATCTCTGTGATAGAGAATCCTAGGGGTGGATGCCTACATCTATAGCTATGATAGTTCTAATTTTATGTTCTTGAGAAGCCTCCATCCTGGTTTCCACAGGTCTTTAAGTTATTCACATCTCTAAAGTGTGGGTGAGCGTCTCTGTGTGTATGTGTACATAAAGTATAATATATCTATATATCTATGTGATGTTTTGTATATGCTTGGCTCAGGGAGTGG
>CM052713.1:35860580-35876561 GCA_028551405.1 Uromys caudimaculatus
ATAGCTGAGGCTTGGGCACTGTGAGAAGGCCTTGGAAGGCCATTGGTGAAAATGCAGCTTCAGTTGTAGTTGACAGCCCAGAACTGAAGGGGTCATGCAAAGGAGTAGAGACTTTGTATCATGAAGAGAGCCTATGAGACTATTGGTAAAGCCTAGTTGCAAGTGGAAGACCCCAGTGTATTGGAGATACCAGTACCATGGGATGATCACCAAGAACAGCAGTGGAAGTGGAATGAATCAACCTGAGCTTAGAATCTACAGAAGGCAGAGCTGGAGAAGTGATACTAGTCCTTTGGAGGAGCCCAGAAGATCATGTGTGGATCTCAGACATTGAAACAAGAAGTTGTTACATTGAAGCTGCCTTGGAGACCCCAAGATTTTCAAGATGCCAGAGCCACATGATATCTCCTGAGGTGCTCCTAACAGGGAGTGGAACCAGCCCAGGAAAAGAAGTTTGTTGCAGTCAACAAAGATGAAAAAGGTGTTGAAGATCTGAAAACTGCTTTGACATCAGACATGAAAAAGCAGAGTTTGGAGTTTGCCCAGCTGGTTTCCTGTCTTGCTTTGGAGATTACAGTTAAGTGATTATCTGGATCTTAGAAGAGACTTTGAACTTTGGATTTTTAACACTGTTGAGACTGCTATAGACTATGGGGACGTGGGAAGTTGGGCTAAATGTACTTTTTATTATGCTATGGCTAGATATGGCCCCCATAGACTCATGTGTTTCAACAAGCCTATAGGAGCCAAGGAGTGGAATATGATGGTTGTGTATATGCTTAGCTCAGGGAGTGGCACTATTAGGATGTATGGTCCTGTTGGAGTATGTGTGTCACTGTGGGTGTGGGCTTTAGACCCTCATCCAAGCTGTCTGGAAGCAAGTCTTCCACTAGCAATCTTCAGATGAAGATGTAAAACTCTCAGCTCCTCCAATACCATGCTTTCCTGGATGTTCCCGCCTTCATGAAACTGGACTGAACCTCTGAACCTGTAAGCCAGCCCCAATTAAATGTTGTCTTTTATAAGACTTGACTTGGTCATGGTGTCTGTTCAAAGCAGTAAAACCCTAATTGAGACTCTCTCTCTCTCTCTCTCTCTCTCTCTCTCTCTCTCTCTCTCTCTCTCCCTCCCTCCCTCCCCCCTCCTTCCCTCCCTCCCTCCCTTCCTCTATCTATCTATCTATCTATCTATCTATCTATCTATCTATTCTTGATTATATATCATCCAGAGAAGGGTTTTTATAATTTAGAAGCAACAGAAATTGATAGATATATCTACTTTAAAGAAAACTTCTGTAAATAAAAACTTACTATTAAAATGCTGTTCAGCAAAAGTAAGCCATACTGGGTATCAAGAATATTTTTTTAATGTTCTTATCTTTAGCCTATTTTGGAGATTCTATTTTGGGGAAGTCACCTAAAATACAGTAGAAGAAAATGCTTATGTCAAACATTAAATAAATCGTAGGATCATAATATG
The DNA here is from genome assembly GCA_028551405.1 of Uromys caudimaculatus. NCBI lineage: Eukaryota > Metazoa > Chordata > Mammalia > Rodentia > Muridae > Uromys > Uromys caudimaculatus. The sequence continues at coordinate 35,862,060 of CM052713.1, forward strand.
TCCAGCTATTCACATCTGCACCAGTGAAGATCATGTTTTCATTTAGAAAGGCCTATAGCAAGGGCAGGAGAGGAATCTGACAAGGCAGCTGAGCAGTAAAATCTGCAAGGAGGAAGGGAGCATGCTACCCAGACCTGGGCTTTCTGAGTCTCCTTGCAAGCTGCATTTGTATTGGTGACTTAGGTAGATGGTTGAGGGATATTGGTTTTTGTTGGCACCGATTGTAAATAGCACCAAAGGTTTAAGCACTGCTGAAGCCAAACCAGGGAATACTGCTGTGGCTCTGCCGAGTGTTAAAATATGCAGAGTTCTGAACTAGTCAGCCGATGACAACAGTTGCTGCTGTGAGACCTTGTGTAGTCCCTGCTTCCTTAGGCCCTTTCTTTGTAGCTTTGTTATGATTATCCTCTTCGTTGAGCAACTAAAATGCCCTGCTTTCAGCCTCCAGGAAGCTGCTCCAGTGCTCTGGGTTTCATGTGATCTTACAAGGGCCTCTGTTATACGTTAGGGTATATTTTCACCACTACCCCCATACTCTTTCAGAGTGAATGATCAAGCTCTTTGATCTTCCTGTGTTCTGCAAAAGCAAACAAACAATCAAACAAACAAGTGAGCAGACACAAAACTCCGCAATCAAAACAAATCAGCCAACCAACCAACCATTTTGCAGTGAATTCCAGTCATTTGCACGTTCCTTGTCTTATTGTTAAGCCCTGTAGTGGTTGGAGATGTGACTCAGTTGGTAGAGCGCTCACATAGCATTCCAGAAACTCTGGGTCTGACCCCTATGAGTACAGCATGGTGGTCCATGCTTGTAACCCTGGCACTCTGGAGGCAGAAGCAGAATGAATCAGAAATTCAAGGTCATCCTTGGCAGCATAGTGAGTTTGGGGGACAGCCTGGGCTATAAGAGCCCTGCATAAAAATAAAATAAAATAAAATAAAAATAAGAGAATCCCATTCCAGGACAAATGTGAGAATATGCATAGTGTGTTTCTGAAGTGCACATTTTCATATTATTTTATTAAATTCCCACTATGCCCCTAGATACCTTATTTTTATGGTTAAAAGATTATGAACTCTCCACATTTCTGTTTTAATGTCTGTTTTGCATATTGGCTAGTATTTGGTTTATCCTAAATGACTGATTTAATCATATATTTTTTTTAACTAATGAGCTTTAATACCTTCCTACCTCCTATAAAACAGATTCCTGTCGTGAAAAATGTTACCTGTTGAACAAAGAATGAAGGGACATTGAATGGAATATTGTGTGCTGGATATTAGCATGCTAGCTCAATATCACTGCACTGAGAGATGCCAAGACAGGGCCACATATGCAAAGATTTTATCATAGGGAAATTTCTGTGTGGAAGAAATGGGAAGTAGGAGGACTATCCAATCACGGGGCAAGTTAATTTGGGGCAAAGAAAAGTAGGAAGTACTGTGAGTGCAGGGATCCAAGACCACTATGCAAAACATCCTCCCAGGAATGACTGCCTTAGGCATCTTTGTTGTGCTTAGTACAAAAGCTGTGATGAGTTGTCAGGGTCCAGACTGGAGCTCAATTACCATCCTTATCATTGCTACACTTTCTCCCTCTCTCCCTTTCTTCTTCCTCTTCCTCCTCCTCCTCTTCTTCCTCCTCTCCCTCCTCCTCCTCTTCTTCCTCCTCTCCTCCTCCTCCTCTTCTTCTTCTTCTCCTTCCTTTTTTCCTTCCTTCCTTCCTTCCTTCCTTCCGTCCTTCCTTCCTCTTCCTCCTCTTCCTTCTTCCTTCTTCCTCCTTTCTTTTTCCTTCCTTCCTTCCTTCCTTCCTTCCTTCCTTCCTTCCTTCCTTCCTTCTTTCCTCTTCCTCCTCTTCCTTCTTCCTCCTCCTTCTCCTCCTCCTTCCTTTTTCCTTCCTCCTTCCTTTCTTCCTTCCTCCTCCTCCTCCTCCTCTTCCTCCTCCTCTTCCTCCACCTCCTTCTCATCTTTCTCCTCCTTCTTCTTCCTTCTCTGCCACCTCCTTCTCCTTTTCCTGAGACAGTCTTGCTATGCAGCCCAAGCAGGCCTTGAACTTAGATTCTCTTGCCTCAGCACCCCAAGTCCTAGGATTACAGGTCTGTACCACCAATCCAGGCTTCAGTTTATTTTATGCCAACAGTAAGATATACTTTTTTAACCTTAGAAAGTTAGTGACATTGTTGATGAATCTAGAACTTAGATTGTGGAGTTTGAAGTATTGTACACAAATTTACAAAACTTTATATTTGACTGAAAAGGACTTATACAAAAAGAAAAAATAAGTATACTCTTTTGTTATATTTGAACCAGTCCTGTGAAAACTTCCTTATTGCAAGATTCTCCTCAAAGAATAATTTCATAGCTTCAGACCCTAGTATTTTACTGAGATCTCAAAGTTAAGACTTGTCAAAGTATGTGTATATCTACAAAACTGAGAGATGAAGAAGTATTATGTAAATCAGTCCTAATGTTGGTTTTACAAAGGGAGCAATGAAATAAAAATTTACAAGGATGAAGTGTGTGTGTGTGTGTGTGTGTGTGTGTGTGATGGAGGGAGAGAGTGTGAGGAGAGGCAGCTGGAATTGGAGAGCACTTGAGGGGGGTAAACCTAGAGCAGGAGAAACTTTTTAGAATATATGACAGTGACCTTAGTGAAGACTCCTAGTAACAATGGAGGATTCTGAGTCTGAAATGGTCATCTTTTATAGCCAGGCAAGGCTTCCAGTAGTGCACTGGGCTGCACTCAGTTGAATTCATGGCTAAGAGGGACCTATAGAGATCCCTAAACAACCCAGGTTGATACTAGATAAAAAGCTTGTACTCTGAATACTGACAGGGGTGGGGGCATTTCTGAGGACAACTTCTACAGGACTCATTAAACATAAAAGAGGTCAATTTGGTACCCTCATGGTCACAAAAACCTCAACCTACTATCTGTCTTGCTTGCAAGATGTGCTGGGGTTATGATGGCATAGAACTTATGAGAGTGACCAACCAATATTTGATTTAACTTGAAGCCCATGCTGTGAGAAGGAGCCCTTGCCCTACTCTTCCTGGATGGCCAGGATCCAGAGACTGTAGAGCCCAGAGAGACCAAAGGTAGAACCAAATAGAACTGACAAAGCAAAACAAAACAACACACAAACAGAATAAAACAAAAAACCAAGCAAAAATCAATGAAATGATTCCTAATGATATTCTGCTATACTCATAGATGGGTACTCTGTCCAGTATATAGATGGGTACTCTGTCATCAGACATCAGAGAGGCTTCCTCTGGCAGCAGATGGTAGTGGGTGCAGCGACACATAGCCAGACATTATTAGGATAGAGTCTAAATTGGAGGTCTCTCCCCTTGGAGATCAGTGAATCCCTTGCAAGAGTAGAAAGAAAATTTGTAGGAGTTAGAGAAGATGGAGGACACCAGAACAAAGTAGACCTCTTAATCAGCTAAGCAGGGCTCACGGCTCACAGAAACTGAAGCAGCAAGCAAGGTGCCTGCATGGGTCTGAATGGATCTGCACCAGATCCTCTGTGTATATGTTATGCTGTTGCCTTTGTGTTTTTGTGGGACTCCTAACTGTGGAAATAGGTGTGTTTTTGACTCCTTTGCCTGCTGTTGGGGCTCTTTTCCTCCTCTTGTCTACCCTTGATATGAGGGCTTTTGCCCTGTCTTATGGTATCTTGTCATGCCATATTGGGCTGATATCCTTGGGAGGCCTGTTCTTTTCTGAAGAGGAAATGGAGGGGGAGTGGATCTGGAGAGAGGAGAGGTGGAAGAGGAAGAGGAGGAGGAGGAGGAGGAAGGGGAGGGAGGAGACACTGTTGTGGGGATGCATTGTATGAGAAAAAGATCTATTTTCAATGCAAAATTTGGTTTTGTTTAAATCAGTGCTAGGCATCATTTAATTAAAAAAAGAAAAGCATGTAACAAGTACACTTTACACACATGCATAGGTTGTAAGAAAGCAGGTATTAAGATGACTAGGGATCCACACCTAGGTAAAGAAAGAGGTGAAACATGACTGGGGACAGGGAGAAATTAAAGTGTGATGCAGGCCTGACACTCTTGGCCCATTCTTGATTCTAGATCAAGAACTTCGTAGCAGCATCCCATGTTGGGTGAAAATAGCAAATGCTTTGCACACTTTTCTTGGTCCATTGTTGCATGCAGCATAACAGGAACATCAGGGCCTAGGATAAGGCGATTCTCAATGGAGAACATACTGAGGGAGTTAACTTCTGAGGCTTATGTCAACCGCCACTCCCACGGCTAAGAGTAAACATCTGTAGAGGGCAATTTGTGTGGGGCATCTCTGGGTCTACTTTGGGTTTTAAGAATTAAAAAAAAAACATAACAACTAGTGAGTATCATATATGTGATGCCACATCTCAAAGGTTCACCACTTCTACCAGTCAGTCAGTTTCTAGTTATCCTTTTCGTATAATGTATTAGAACTGTGTTTGTGTGTTTTTTCAAAATAGGACTCTCTGGCCATATCTCTGTGGGATCTGAATTCAGTAGGCTAAGGGCAAGGCCTAGGGTTCGTAGTCATTTTGTGATATGTATTCTGGCTGGTTTGGTAGGCGCCCCTGCTAGCAATAACATTAGTGAGGAAAGCACATGCATTAGCATGCCAATGGGTTTAGATGTGGATGGGTACTTCTGGTAGAAGCTATGGAATATTATTTGGTACGTAAGGGGTTAAAAAAAGAGGACTAAGGAGTGTTTGATTCTGTCTAACATTGTTGTATCTAAGTTTTTGATTGCTGCTCTTCTGATCACCTGGAGAAAATATTACAGGAAATAAAGTTGCTTTATGATTCAGGAAAGTAGCAGAGTCAGCAAGTAAGTGAAATAATTTGCTATGCAAGTAGCTCTTGGGTTTTTGTAAAGATAATTTGCATTTTCCCCAAATTCTATTTTACTTTTTGTCATTCAACATAAAACTGGCAATGGACTTGTGTTTTTAAAACTGTTCCTAGTATACAAAGAAAGTGTTTCTAAGAATGCAGTAAACTCGTTAAATTTGTGCATTGACATGGAAATTACAAGTTTCAGATTAAACAGTACCTGGTTATAACAGAATGGTTTGAGATAAAAAAAATACTTAGCTACTGGATAAGTTATAAACACAAAGCAAGGCAGACTTATTACTGAGCAATGCATTTTGAATCTGGCTTCTTTCAGTTCTTCACTAGAATAAAGACAGGAGTGAGATTCTGAGTCAAAGTCTTGGTCAATGGTGCTCCCAAAACTTACAGCTGTGCAGGGATAAATAGCCATATACATATAAAATACCAGAATGGGCATCACTTAAAATTCATTAGATGTTCATAAAATTGTTCCAAGTGTTATCTATTTAGTATAGATTCCTTTATATGAAAAGAAAATCATGAGTCTGGGAAGATGGCTGAGTCGCCCCTTCTGTGCAAGCCTGAGAACCTGAGTTCAGATCCCTAGCAGCCACTTAAAAGGCCAGATATGGTAGTACCTATTTGTAATCCCACTGCTGGGAGTGAATGACAGATAGGTGATTCCTGAAGCTCATTGCCAGTTACTCTAGCCAAATGGATAAGCTCCCGATTCAGTGAGAGACCCTGTCTAAAAAAAGAAGTAAGAGGCAGAATCATTGAGAAAGAAGTCAGGCCCCTGCACACATCCAGTAGAATGCACACAGCATGTTCATACACCTACGTAAACATTTATACATACCTACACACACCAAAAAAAGGAGGAGGAGGAGGAGGAGGAGGAGGAGGAGGAGGAGGAGGAGAAGGAGGAGGAGGAGGAGGGAGAGGGGTAAAAGAGGAGAAAGAGGATGGGGAGAAGGAAAGAGGAACACAACCACCAGAGGACTATGAAGGTCTAAGTTGACAGAGTTTACTTGTGGTTCAGATAATATCGCAAGCTTTAGGATGGGTGATTCAAGGCTTTTCTTCAAAATCTCTCAGGCCATTTTAGAGGTACTCTGAGCCTTGCTTCAACTGTCAACAGGAATTTTGCATCCCATTCTGAGCAGGGAAGGGGAATGAGTTGTATAAAATGAACCATAAGCAGGGTGCCTCCTTGGTCAACACTGCAGACTCAGGAGTTCTGCAGACTGACTGTATCACCTGGCATGCCAGGGGTATGTGGGTATCAGCACTGGTTCAGGAGCAGTGTTCATTCATGTTGGTATTCCAGCCACTGACTGTGGCTTATCTGTTTGAAGGAATAACTACACTGTTGGCATTACTTCTGGGCTCTGCCCCACAGTTACCTGGCAACAGCCAGGTGTGCCTGACTCACCATAAAAGGGGCTGCTTGCCTGCTCCTCACTCTCCTCTTGTTCTCTTCTTCTCTTTCCTGTCTCTTCTCTCCCCATTCCCCTCCCCCCCTCCCCATGCTCATGGTGAGCCTCTCCTCTCTCCTCCTCCTCTTCTTTCTCCTCCTCCTCCTCCTCCTCCATTTCTCTCTGTCTCTGTCTCTCTGTCTCTCTCTGTCTCTGTCTCTCTGTCTCTGTCTCTGTCTCTCTCTCTCAATCTCTCTCTCTGCCATTCTCTGTCTCTACACTCTCAATTCCCCTCCCCATGACCTAAATAAATTCTATTCTATACTAGACCCTTGCCATGTGGCTGGTACTTCAGGGGGAAGGGAGGCCTCAGCATGGGCCCTCAGAGGCACCCCCTTACTCCACACCATGCTGTGCCTCAATCAAACATATCCCTGGCTTCTTTTTCTTTTTTATAAAACACAACATACACTAACTGGAGTTTGGCCTTGGAAGGGCATCATCTGAGGGAAAGATTTCTCAATTTCACGTAATGAGTAAAAATGCACAGGTGCCACCTCTTCGTTTGGAATTACCATGTTCCTGTTGTTATAAGCTAGTGATTAAATGTGGGCTGGGAGCCCACAGCCCCGCATCGACCCTGAGCTATCCAATTTTGAACTTTTTCCATTTCTTACTTTACTGCTTCATCTAGGCAACAACCACATAAAGCATATGGAAAATGAAAGTTTCCTTTAATTGGTATTCAAGATCTCATTTTGCTTAGAACTTTAATATTTAGGAAGATCATGTAGCCAGGACTGCATGTGTTCCGTTGATCAGCATCTACAGACTGAAGCAGGAGGCCCTTCCCTCTCCCTTTGATGAAACGTATCCTGTCAGTCATTTTCTCCATAACGTCAGATAAGTCTTCATTGGTTTCATGACAAGAAACATTCTCATCTTACTGTGCTATGATGGGAGCATGGGGGGAGGGTTGGGAGATACATTACACTAATGAAGTATCATAATCACAAGCTATAAAAAGGGGAAATGTATGCTTACCATAGGTACTTTTAGTATAAATTTCCTGACCCCGATTTGATCAGAATCTAAACCTAAAGTATGTAACAATTTGGAGTTTTTAAAAGTTAATTGTTCACTTTGAGAAAAACCTCAAGGTTATGCAAGAAGGGTGGCAGAGCGGAAGCAAGGAACTAGCTGCGTTGCACATCAGAGGGCTTGAAAGAGAGCAGCAGACTGGATCAGAAGCAAAACCACAGCAGGGCCTCTTGCTGTCACAAATCCTTCAGGCTATTCACACTGTCCTCTCCCACCAGCTCTCCTGATTTGATTTGATTTTAATTAATTAATTTATTTTTGCCTAACATGCTGCCAGGGTGAATAATAGGATCCAGCCCTGAAGATCTCTAGGGAGGAAGAGGGAGCCTTCTGCTTGAGGAGTTTCCCCTCACCTGACATGTGCTGGAGATGAAGACACTGCCTGCCATGCTTGGAACTCCTGGGTTATTTAGGGAATTCTTCATTCTCCATCTGGGCCTCTGGAGCATCCTTTGTAAGGAACCTACTAAGAGGATCGGTAAGGGACCTACTAAGAAAACTGGTTTTCTTCCTCAGGGTTCCTGTCAGTGATGGTTTTCCTTGTTGAGCTTGCTCTGTGGAGAGGGATGTTCATGTCCAGGGTGTAGCTCAGCGTGGTGAGTCACTTTTGCCTCTTGAAAATGCTATAGGCTGTAAGTGAAGTTAGAACATGCTGTTCACCTGCCTACAGAGCAAAAACTGAGCCATAGCTTGAGCTAAGTTTCCTAAAACCAGGTCCTGATGGTAAGTGAAGGGATTTGAGCAGATGCCAAAAACACTTAAGTACAGAGTTTTCACTATTACAAAAATCTCTGTGGTTGTCATACTAATGGGAAAGACATGTTATGTTCTTGCTAGACAGATGTCAGCAGGATACTGTGGTGCCTACTGGGGTGGGAAAGCTGTTGGATACTTGTGCTTACAGCTGTGGTTGTGGTTAAGTTCAAATAATGTTCAATCTAAATAGAATCCCTCTTTGTTTCTGTGGGGTATACTACAAGAATACTGTAGGGTGTACTATGAGAATATTGAGCAGGCTTCACCCTGTGAGGCTGAAGAGCAGAGCACGTGTGTTGCTTCAGTTATTTTGGACAGGATGATTTGTAAATGGTTGCTAACTGAACATAGGGAATAATTGTCCATCATCTATGAGGACACTGCCTGTAATGCTTGGGACTCCTGGGTTATTTAGGGAACTCCTTCTGGCTCATCCTTGCAAAGCCTTTACGTATAGCCAAACTTGCAATCCCTTCTGAATCTTGAAGGCTTTTGCTACTTTGCATCTGCACAAGAACCAAGCACTGTAGAGGGGAAAGACTTGTGAGTGATTAGCAGAAGTTTCTTGTTGCTCAGTTAATTCTGGGCTCAAAGACATTTTAAGACATAATCTTCCACCATAACACATGTAGCAACTGGGCACATTCGTGTTGAATTGGAAAATGTAACCACTGAGGTCCTGTGGAATGTCATCTTGAAATCTAGAACTGTGAAGTTTAGAACTCAGCTTTGATGTCACGAGACAGTCTAGCCAGGAGCAGAGTGGGACCTCTCCTCAGTCATCCAAGCCCTTGCTTATTACTGCCCATTCCTGAGCAACAAGTGGAGTCAAATATTAAATGGAATCTATTTAATCCTAAGGCATCCATTGTAGACTGGACTCTGTGAATCAAAGGAAATATTTTTAAGTTTGCACCACAATTGGGGTTGTACTCCATATTACGTTCTTCTACACAGTGCACTATAATCTAGTATTTATGCACAGAAACTTGGTTATCAGAATGGGATTATTTACTCTCTTTTCCACTTACATTATGAACTCAGTTAAGTTTCTTTTCCTTTCTTAGCTTTCCTTCCTTCATTTAAAAATATATAATTATACCTAATAGTTGGCCTTTTCTTATGCCTATAGTGCCTATCTATGGTAAGTAGATGCAATTAAAGTTTGATAAATGTTAATGGTGATCTTTGCTAATAGTTTTTTCCCTCAGTATCTCTACAAAATCCAATTAAATGAGAATTTAGGTTTAACATTAACACCTTAAGTAGCTCTGGTTTTAAACTTTTTTATTTTATCTTTTCAAAAATCATCAAATACTATAGATATTTATGATGTAAGATTATAATACAGGCATACATTGTAGAATGTTTAAATCAATTGAACTAACTTGCTTATGTCCTCACATACTTATTATTTTAAATTTATCCAGATCTTAATTTTAAAATAATTAACTGTAGTCACTGTGTTGTGACTAAACTTTTTACGTATGTCTAGCTCTGACTTCATGCTTTGTTATCAATGTCTCTGTAATACTTGCTTCAAATAATTAATATCTTGTTTGAAATTTTTTATCCTCAAATGTAATAAATCTATCTATCTATCTATCTATATCTACATCTATATCTAGAAAATGAAATGGAAAGATTTAGATAAGTACAGGCCAGGTACCTTATTCAGCAGTTGTTATGGTGGATTACAGTGTTACTCATATTGAATTACTAACATAGATTGAGTTTTGGTAAGATGGCACAGTGGGTAGAGGTGCTTGCTGCCAAATCTGATAACTTGTGTTCAATCTCTAGGACCCACAAGGTAAAGGACAGAACCAAACCCTGAATCCTGAAAGTTATCCTTGTGTGTATACACATGTGCATATACACACTAAATAAATGTAATAAAATATATTTTAAAAGAATATAGGTTGAGAAAGGAACATTTGGTGAGTTTTGGAAGGGTGGTTCAGTGCTAAAGCACTCACCGAACATGTATGAGGGTTTAGACTCTATCCTCAGCACCCTGCTGTCCCCTCCCTTCAAGAAGAATATAAAAAGTAATCTGTAAAAATTTATTCTTCTCAACAAAACTGATAGTGGATACATTCCTTAAAATTGTACTAATGACATAAACAGACTTTATAAAATTGTACTAATGACATAAACAGACTTTATATCCTGAAGAATTTCTATTACTTTCAATAACTATGGAATTCTTTACAACACTATATTTTCAACTTATTTAAGGATGATTTAAAAATATTTCCCACAGTTATAGTAATATGAAATGCTCAGGAGGTGTGCTTTAGTGTTTCTCAAGAGTGGGAAAATACAGAGAAAAACTCCCTCCAGTTTCAAGAACGTCATTTCTCTCCTGATTGAAATAGAGTACAAATCACTGCTCCTCATGATACCTGAAAGACAAAACTCAAGTTGGGCTGGTAGGTCTCATTACATTTTTGCCTCTTCCCTAATTTCTGTGTTCATTAATGAACAACCTGGAGTTCATGTCCATCATAAACTGTCCATGGTTCAGAAGTCATCAGTAGGAGAAATTGAGGTATTCAGCTTTGAGCTGGATGATGGTGGCTCATTTCATTTTCATTTCAAATACTAGAAAAGGAAAGTGAACACTGGGGAACAATTGGCAGTTTTTTAACCACGGAAACATGATCAGCCATATCTGGGGCTTGAGATCCAGTGAAGCTCACTGGGCCATCTCTGTGGCAGACTGTATTGGGGATGTGAGAAAATTTATTAAAGGGAAGTGAAAGTGGACTTCCCTGCACCTTTCTGACTTAACATACTCTTACTGAGCATCACAAAGAAACACCTTTTGACACTTGGAAAAACTCATGCAGGTTTCTGATAGAATGGGAGAGCAGCTCACCAGCCCTACTGTCAATAGCTGTTAAGGTTGGCTTCCCTTCCTGAAAGCTTTGTGACCAAGGTAGAGAACCTAGCATCTATGGAAGTCAAGACCCATCTGTTACAGGTAGTCCATGTTGCCCTGACCGGAAGTATTCTATAGTTTGTCAGTATGAATCATCATTCCTCAGAGTCATTAAGCTGTTCAAAACCATATTCACTGGAGATAGTTATATATTATCTACCAAACTAACAGCCAGACCCTCACTCTTGACACATAGAATGGACAAGGAATTCCATGAGGTGGAAGGCATGTGAAGTTTCTGACCTGGGGGGCAAAGGCAGGGAACAATAGGGTAGACGCATAAGGAGACAGCTGCACCTAGTAGACACATAACGAAGTATCAAGAGCCAACTTCAAAACAGCCAAAGACAAAGCCTTTTAGTTATAGTTTTTGCCATGTCAGTCAAGCTGTGTTGGTCAGTGTAATTCCATAATGTTTTATATAAAGGAATTACAACTTTATACAGCATGTCCCTTTTCCATTTCTATATTTATTTGCCTGTCAGATCCCATTCATTACCCGCAGCTGTTAATACCACGAAAGCAATTAGGGTTAATTTTTCAGAACAGAGGCACTTGGGGAAGACCTTTGGATTTCTACTGTGCCCCTGACACTCACTGGCTTTATAGCTTTTGACAATTACTTATGTGTCAGTTTTATAAATCTATATTATTATAAAAATAGCAATACCCAGTATTTATTGTTGCTAAGTATAATTTGAGTGTAGTGATAAGAAGTTTTTCTACATATTCTCATTAATAATAAGTCTTGGGATCACAGCCTGTGCCTTGGAGTAAGCAGTGGACCTGGGTTCAAGTTCTAGTTCCAAGTCTTTCTTCCAATACATGTTGACCTATGTCAGGAGGCTTATTTGTTCTCAAATTCAGTTTACTCAATTTAAATAAAAAAGACAGTGCTAGTAAATACCTTACAAAATCATTGTGATGATATATTGAAACAATGTATGTATGATTTCTTAATTAGGATCAGTCAACTTGTAAAGTGTCAAATTTTACAATGGTGCAAAAGTGATAGAAATTCAGTAGAAGATACACTTCAAAATTTTGATATTTTCCAGGCTAACAACATATGCTATGATAGTCTTTTGCAATGCTGTAGCCCTACTCAACTGTGGAATTGCTAAAATAAATGACCAATACTGTCCATGTCGCAAGCATTTTATTTTTATGTTTATTGATCATTCCATTTGTTTACATCGCAAATGATATCCCACTTCCCAGTCACCCCCTCCAACAACCCCCCATCCCACGATATCCCACCTCCAGGTTACCCCTCCACCAATCCCTATCCCATGTCTGCCCTCCCCCTCCCTTTTGTTTGTATGAGTGTGCTCCCCCACCCACCCACATTCTCCTGCCCCACTGCTCCAGCATCCCCCTACTCTGGGGCATCAAACCTCCCCAGGACCAAGGACCTCCCCTCCCACTGCTGTCAGGTAAGGCCATCCTCTGCTACATATGTATGTGGAGTCATGGATCCCTCGGTTAACTACACTCTAAAATTGCATGAGGTACCAATACTTAATTATGAAATAGACCTTATAATTTTTTTCGACTAATTGTAGGCTAATTTATTTTGAATAAGTTTAAGGCAAGATAGGTTAATATATGGTGCTTGATAGACTAGGTTTACTAAATATAATTTGACTTAAAATATATTTTATAAATTGTGATGGGTTTATCAGGATATGATTTTACCTCAAGCCAAAGATCACTTGTATACCTGATGCCCCAAAGTGCTTAGCACATAGTAAGAACTTGAGAATTATTAGTCATCTCTCTATTTGCCTGCTTTTGTGCTAGACCTGGCAGGTGTGTATGGCACTTTGATAAGGGAGATTTGGTGCCCTTGTGAAAAACTAGTTATGAACAAGTTAAATGAGCTTCTGGAATTATCTGCTGAACATGGCTTAAACTTCACATCTGCTCTCTGGATGACCTCTCAAGATCTCTACTTGTTCCACTTTAAGTATCTCTAGGAGAGAAAATACCATGGTATTTTAAACCCAAAAAGTTTCAAAATTATTGGTAAAAGTAAGAGATGTCTGGCTTAATGTCTCTGATAATCATATACAACTAAGTTTAAGAGGTAGCCTTTAAATTCTTTCCCAAAATGTCATAGTAAGTATAAGAAATTCTTGACCTAGAAAAAACCATGTTGGAAAAAATCCTCACCATATAAGAGCAAATTTAAATGTTTCATATATGACTATAAAGATGTATATGTTTTAAGTGGAAAATCTTCCAATTTTCTTATTTTGTGTTCTCTGCTGTGTTTTATGTGGTGTTGTATGAATTCATACCATGTGCTTCACATGGACTTAATTCTTTCCGGGTCCATTTGATGGCAGACTCAGCTCTCATTGATTTCTTTATTCTTGAGACAAGGTTGCTTCCAACAGTGAGTCTATCACAATTACAGTTCTGCTTCACACACACACACACACACACACACACACACACACACTCACACACACATACACACACACACTCACACACACATACACACACACACTCACACACACACACACACACACATACACACACACACACACACACACACACACACACACACACGGGGGGGGGGGAGGAAGACTTCTTCTCTAGGTATTTCTAGAATTTCTGGGAATATCTGACTCATGGTAAATTCCACCTCCCACCCACCCACCCACTCCCATATTCCCACCTTGACATTCCCCTTTACTGGGGCCTCTCCTCCCCCTGATGGCCAACAAGGCCCTCCTCTGCCACAGATGTGATCCGAACAATGAGTCCCTCCATGTGTATTCTTTGGTTGGTGGTCCAGCCGCCAGGAGGACCGGGGGAGGGGGGGTCAGGCCAGTTGACACTGTTGCTCCCTCCATGGGGCTGCAGACTCCCTCAGCTCCTTCAGTCCCTTCTCCAACTCCTCCATCTGGGACCTCATTCTCAGTCCAGCTGTTACTGTAAAGTGAAACTTAGGTATTCTGAACTTTTGGGCTAATATCCACTATCAGTGAGTACATACCCTGTTCGTTCTTTTGTGACTGAGTTACCATGCTCAGGATGATATTTTCAAATTCCATTCATTTGCCTGCAAATTTCATTAAGTCATTGTTTTTAATAGCTGAGTAGGACTCCATTGTGTAAATGTACCACATTTTCTGTATCTATTCCTCTGATGAGGGACATCTGGGTTGTTTCCAGCTTCTGGCTATTATAAATATGGCTGCTATGAACATAGTGGAGCATGTGTCTTTATTACATGTTGGAGCATCTTTTGGGTATATGCCCAGGAGTGGTATAGCTGGGTCCTCAGGTAGTATTATGTTCATTTTTCTGAGGGTCCGCCAAACTGATTTCCAGAGTGGTTGTACCAGCTTGCAATCCCACCAACAATGGAGGAGTGTTCCTCTTTCTCCACATCCTCACCAGCATCTGC
>CM052713.1:35877061-35913802 GCA_028551405.1 Uromys caudimaculatus
AGTTTTTTTTTTTCTTTGGGTCTTTGTGAGGTTTTGGTATCAGTGTAACTGTGGCCTCATAGAAGGAATTGGGTAGTGTTCCTTCTGTTTCTATTTTGTGGAATAGATTGAAGAGTATTGGTATTAGTTCTTCTTTGAAGGTCTGATAGAATTCTGCAGTGAACCCATCTGGTCCTGGGTTTTTTTTGGTTGGGAGACTTTTAATGACTGCTTCTATTTCTTTAGGCATTATGGGACTGTTTAGATGGTTTATCTGATCCTGACTTAACTTTGTAGTAGGCTTTTGTAGTAGGATCTGAGGATTTTTTGAAAATCCTCAGAATCTGTTGTTATGTCTTTCTTTTCATTTCTAATTTTGTTAATTTGGATACTGTCTCTGCCCTCTGGTTAGTCTGGCTAAGGGTTTATCTATCTTGTTGATTTTCTCATAGAACCAACTCCTGGTTTTGTTGATTCTTTGTATAGTTCTTTTGTTTCTACTTGGTTGATTTCTTCCCTGAGTTTGATTATTTCCTGTCTTCTACTCCTCTTGGGTGCATTAGCTTCTTTTTGTTCCAGAGCTTTCAGGTGTGCTGTTAAGCTGCTAGTGTATGCTCTCTCCAGTTTCTTTTTGGAGACCCTCAACGCTATGAGTTTTCCTCTTTAACACTGCTTTCAATGTGTCCCATAAGTTTGGGTGTGTTGTACTTTCATTTTCATTAAATTCTAGGAAGTCTTTAATTTCTTTCTTCATTTCTTCCTTGACCAAGTTATCACTGAATAGAGCATTTTTCTGCTTCCATGTGTATGTGGGCTTTCTGTTGTTATTGTTGCCATTGAAAACCAGCCTTAATCCATAGTGATCTGATAGGAGGCATGTGATTATTTCAATCTTCTTGTATCTGTTGAGATTTGTTTTATGACTGATTATATGGTCAATTTTGCAGAAGGTACCATGAGGTGCTGAGAAGAAGGTATATCCTTTTGATTTAGGATGAAATGTTCTATAGATATCTGTTAAATCCATTTGGTCATAACATGTTAGATTCACTGTGGTTTAGTTTGTGATTCCAAGATCTGTCCATTGATGATAATGGGATGTTGAAGTCTCCTCCTATTATTGTGTGAGGTACAATGTGTCCTTTGAGCTTTAGTAAAGTTTCTTTTATGAATGTGGGTGGCCTTGCATTTGGAGAATAGATGTTCAGAATTGAGAGTTCTTCTTGGTAGATTTTTCCTTTGATGAGTATGAAATGTCTTTTGTTATCTTTTTTGATGAATTTTGGTGAAAGCTGATTTTATCGGATATTAGAATGGCTACTCCAGCCTGTTTCTTGGGACCATTTACCTGTAAAATTGTTTTCCAGCCCTTTACTCTGAGGTAGTGTTTGTCTTTATCACAGAGGTGTGTTTCCTGAATGCATCAAAATGCTGGGTCCTCTTTATGGATCCAGTCTGTCAGTCTATGTCTTTTTATTGGGGAATTGAGTCCATTGACATTAAGAGATATTAACAATAGTGATTGCTGCTTCCTGTTATTTTCGATGTCACTTTTAGGTTTGTGTGGCTATCTTCTTTTTAGTTTGTTGAAAGATTACTTTCTTGCTTTTTGTAGGGTGTAGTTTCCCTCCTTGAGTTGATGTTTACCATCTATTATCCTTTGTAGGGCTGGGTTTGTGGAAACATATTGTGTAAATTTGTTTTGTCATAGAATATTTTGGTTTCACCATCTATGTTATTTGAGAGTTTTGCTGGTTATAGCAGCCTGGGCTGGCAGTTGTGTTCTTTTAGGGTGTGTATGAGTTCTGCCCAGGATCTTCTAGCTTTCATAGTCTCTGGTGAGAAGTCAGTTGTAATTCTGATATGTCTGCCTTTATATGTTACTTGACCTTTTTCCCTTACTGCTTTTAATATTCTTTCCTTGTTTTGTGTATTTGGTGTTTTCATTATAATATGAGAGGACGAATTTCTTTTCTGGTCCAATCTATTTGGAGTTCTGTAAGCTTCTTGTATATTTATGTTCATCTCTTTCTTTAAGTTAAGGAAGTTTTCTTCTATAATTTTGTTGAAGATGTTTACTGGTCCTTTAAGTTGGGAATCTTCACTCTCTTCGATACCTATTATCCTTAGGTTCTGTCTTCTCATTGTGTTCTGGATTTCATGGATGTTTTGGGTGAGGAGCTTTTTGCATTTTGTATGTTATTTTACTGTTGTGTCAATGTTGTCTACGGTATCTTGTGCTCCTGAGATTCTCTCTTCTATCTCTTGTATTCTGTTGGTTATGCTTGCACCTATGACTCCTGGTCTCTTTCCTAGGTTTTTTAACTCCAGGTTTGTCTCCCTTTGTATTTTCCTTATTGTTTCTATTTCTATTTTTTGCTCCTGGATAGTTTTGTTTATTTCCTTTGTCTGCTTGATTGTGTTTTCCTGTAATTCTTTAATGGATTTTTGTGTTTCCTCTTTAAGGGCTTCTAGCTGTTTACCTGTGTTCTCTTGTATTTCTTTAAGGGAGTTATTTATATCCTTCTTAAAGTCTTCTATCATGAGAACTGATTTTAAATCTGAGTCTTGCTTTTCTGGTGTGTTGGGGTATCCAGGGCTTGCTGTGGTGGAAGAGCTGGGTTCTGATGTTGCCAAGTAGCCTTGGTTTCTGTTCCTTATGTTCTTGCTCTTGCCTTTTGCCATCTTGTTAACTCTGATGTTAGCTGATCTTACTCTGTCTGGCTTGTCCCTCCTGCAGGCCTCTGTATCAATAGTCCTTGAAGACCAGCTCTCTCTGAGAGGTGTTTGGGTTTGGAGAGCTGTGGCACAGGGTCAGCTCTGGGGTGCAGACAGAAACCAGAAGGATCTTGTCCCCAGTGGTCCCTTGGTTCCTGTGTCCTGATGGCTCTGCAAGTGTCCCCCTTGATCCAGTGAGTTTGAACAGAAGTGGTGGTTTTGCCTATGCTCGAAGGTGTGTTAGCACTCCTGGGATACCAGCTCTTTCCTGGAGCCCTGGAGCCCACGCTGAAGTCTCCAGGTCCCGGTGAGCAGTGGTGTTTGTCTTATCC
The DNA here is from genome assembly GCA_028551405.1 of Uromys caudimaculatus. Taxonomy (NCBI): domain Eukaryota; kingdom Metazoa; phylum Chordata; class Mammalia; order Rodentia; family Muridae; genus Uromys; species Uromys caudimaculatus. Next base: position 35,880,091 of record CM052713.1, read on the forward strand.
CCACTCACAGCTTTTCCATGCTCCTGGGAGGGTAACTTTCTCCTGGAGCTGCTTGCCTATGGAGCCCTGGTGGCCCAGGCACAGGTCTCCTGCCACAGATTGAAACCGGAAGGTTCCTGTCCCTAACTTTTCCTCCTCAGTCTCTGCATACTGAGGGCCTGGGAGAGTAACTCTCTCCTGGCGCTTCTTGTTTATCATACCTGGTGGCCCAGGCAGAGGTCTCCTGCCACAGATGGAAACCAGAAGGTTCCTATGCCCGACTTTTCCTCAGTCCCTGTGTCCCACGGGTTCCGGACAGGTCCTCGTGAGCAGTGGTGCTTTTTGTTATCCCCACTCACGGCTTTTCCACTCTCCTGGGAGGGTAACTTTCTCCTGGCGCTGCTTGGCTATGGGACCCTGGTGGCCCATGAAAACTTTTTTGAGCAACTCAACCAGAGGTGTTTTCCCCTTCTTGAGGATCGGAAAGATAGGAGATTATATCATGTCTAAGGTTAAAAAAACTCTAATTGTAAAATTCTGTTAGAAACCATCACATTTGTAAATGAGCATAGGCAGTGAGATGTTGTATCTTTAGAGTGTGGACAGTAAGAAGGTGCAGTATCCAGACTATCTACTGTTGACTATCACCATGCACTAACAGTTCTGAACAGTGTCCATGTTAAAACATTCCCAGCAAGTATATTTTTGGTTTTGGTTCTAACTAATTAGTATGTTATTATTGAGTTTAAAACTATATGTAATTAATTTATTAATTAATATGTTTATAATGTTTATCCTCAGCAGAAATTTTTCTCTGCATGAAAGTTAACTCATAAACCTGCCAAAACTGTAGAACTGGCTCTGAGCACATAAGAATTCAACTTCTTGTGCTCACTTTGAGCATATGTTATAGTGCTTGGAATCACTAGAGTTTGACTTTGGCCAGTATCCCCCACATTCTCTGTGATAACACATATTCCTAAAACATTTTTGTTTGTTGACTTTATTTTAATACTTCTGGTCATTTTATTGTTTGTTTCCTATTGTGATTTCTGAAAGTGTATTTTTCATAATGGAGATAGCAGTTGTTCAAAATAATGCAACCCAGACTTCCATTTGCTACATTCTACCTGGTTATGAATCTATGTATACAGTTCATATAGAATAGAACACACAAGTAGCTTTTGGAAGTCTTTTAAAGAGATTTCTCCATTTCTAGAGGCTCACAAAGAGATATACTGGCATATGAAATCCTGGGGGTGGTAGCTAATTTTTTTTTTGTCTAACTATATGTGTCCTCATTTTTTTTTAACATCAAAAATTACCTATCAGATATGAATGTTTGAGAAAAGCAGAAGGACAGTAATATCAAGGACAGAATGAGCAGGAGTTGGCAGATAAGTCAGAGCTAAAATCAGTTGCGATTACACCTTCTTCAGAAAATGTTTGCTTGAAAAACACTGCAGACAAGGGTAGCTCAATGCATCTTGCGTGTCACATAGTTGACTGGCATATTTTGAGGCAGGCAGAAAGGAATTGTAGATGTGCTTGTCTGATAGAAAATTAGAACTGTAACATCTGACTCGGGGTCATTCTTGACCTACTAACATTGGTTATAAGCTTTGAAAATAATAATAAGAAAAACCCTGCCTTATTTGCACACAGAGGGATTGATCTTGATTTTTAGTTCCATAAAAACATTCATCTTCTATGCATTTTAACATTCAAGAAACAATTCTGTGCCAGCTAATGTGATGGTCAGTCACCCTTATCCTGCGTTAAAAAATACACAGAAGCCTCCATGTTTCTATTGTCCCATTCCTGGTCAGTGATGTAGTCAGAGCAGGTCACTACCACTTTCCTGCATGTAATTCATGAGCTCCTCTCAAGCGTGTAGTCACAGAATACTAAACACAAGTAGTATGTTCAACTGTGCTATTAGCATGAAGTAGAATTTCTCTGGCTGCATGGGAGGGTTATCCATCACAGTGGGGACAGAGAAACTGAGGGTCAATAAGTTTAAATGTCTGTACCAAGTAGACACACTGCGCTGTCATTGGAAATAGCTGTTAAGTAAATGTTCCCATTTTTCACCAATTTCATGCCTTTTGTATGTCTAACCAAGTTGGATATCACAGGTTTTTCCCTCCATGGACAGAAAAAGTTTCAGTGTCCCCCAGCTGTGCTTTTCCTATTCATTCTGAAATAACCAACGATCTCTGTCACTTCCAGAAAACTTCAATCCTGCTGTGTATCAGTTCCCTGAACTGCTGTGAGGCTTTTGATCTAACAGAAAGCCCTTTGCTGTTTCACTTTCTCAGACTCCAGTACTTCACTTGTCTCTTCTCTGATGGTCAAGGATGGTTCATTCACCAAAGGGCAGCCTATCCTCCAGCAAAGCATCCCACCAGCCCATGCCCACTACTTTGTATTCCGGGACAGTGGAATTCTCCCATCATTGTGCATGTTTCTTTTCCATATGAAGGCAAATTCCACAAAGGCAGACCTCATTCCTAAAATCTATAGCCTATAACAATGAGCATACAAGACTCCTCTCTACCTTACTTTCAAAGTTACATACATTTGAAGGGCAACTGAGTAGTACATTGTAGATTTATTTAGAAAAAGTACTTCTCATTACATAAATGTTTCATGAATTGAGCAGTAAGCTCACCGAGGATATTGGGTATTTGTCCACTACCACCTTGTTGTTCAGATGTACTCATGAAAGTGAAAAAGGATGTGAAACAGCTGAGGTCTCTTAACCTGAGAGAGGAACAGACTTTGGAGGCAGGGTTTCGCTTGACCTTTCCAGTCTTGGCTTCCTTGCCTTTCGTCATAAATCTGACTACATCAAGTATTATATTGCCAGGCGCTTCCTTTTGGTCAGCGGCCTTACCCTTTCTCTTCAAGTTTATGAAAACCCCACCCTCATAACTTACCTTTTAACTTGTTTCCAGGTTTATTCTAGAAAATTTGAGGCAACTCAACTAGAAAGTCTTAAAGTGAAGTTGTTTGAGAATTCAATAGAGTTTTAAATAAGTCAATAATCAGAGATGCTAAAAGTACTCCGCAGGCTCCTAGTCTCCACCTGACTCCTCAAAATTCAATAAAATTTCAGTTATTCTATACAAGAGTTGATGAGATCTGGGCAAAAGTTACAGTGAGGATTTATTAAGTGTTAGGAAGTGTTTAAAATAAGGCCCCGAGCATTCTCCATTTTTAATGGAAGCTTTGACTATAATCTCATTTAGGCATCATTATAGCCCATAATTCCATAAATCTCTTCAGAAAAAGTACCCAAGGATGAAAATTAGTGAGGAGGCAGAGTAGGTTTGTTGGCATGAAAGGAATAGTTCAAAATCAGAAAAAGCCAGGCATGGTGGCACATGCCTTTAATCCTAGCACTAGGCGGCAGAGGCAAGTGGCTCTCTGTGAGTTTGAGGTCAGTTTGGTCTATATAGTGAATTCCAGGATGGCCAGAGCTACATGAGACCTTGTCTTAAAAATTCAAACCAAACAACAAAACAAAACAAAACAACAATAAAATAAAACAAGAAAGAATCATAAAGGTGGAGGAAAAAACTTGAAATACTTCAAGACCTTGTGCTTAGCCTTACATTTAATATAAAAAGGATGAACGTGCCACAAATTACTTAATAAAAAGGAATCTTCATTTGTGTTGCTTATTTTGTGGCACCAGCTAAGGGAATTCAATCCAGTAATTTCTAGATGCCTTAGACATACAAGTTATATGATGTAACTGATGCCCAGTGGCTTCTAAAGTTGTCATGAGCAACTCTAGTCCTTTTATAGGTGGATCTCAAAAGGAACAATGCAGTCCTTCAGTTATGAGAATGAGCCCTTAAAGATGACTGTATCCTGAGCAACTGAACCTGGAGCCTTTGAAGCCAGTCTCTGTTTTGAAGTAACCATGCTGGTAGAATTTTTTGTAGACCAAATTGCATACTAGTTTGTTTTAAGAAAGGGGTGTAATTAAACATAATTTTAAGTTTTATGATTTTTGTTTTTCATATAACACAATTATAGGTTAGTTATCAAATGGCAATGAAATTGTAAGAGCTGTGTGTAAAGTGAAGTAAATCTAGCATCTTACATTGTCTATCTTTTCTGCTTAAAGAAAACCTTTTTGTTCATGTGTGTCGGCTCTAGGCTTACTTTATGTGTTGACATTGCAAGGTAAGGATAATAAGTTAATAAAAATAATTAAAAGTTAATGATAGTATAAATTATTCAGTGATATAGAAAATTTAAATTGCTTTTTAATGCTATATTTTGTTTTTTGTTTGTACTTGTTCTTTTTGTTTATTTGTTTTATGTTTCCTTTTAAGACAGTGTCTTGCTATATAGCACAGGTTGGCCTGAAAATTGCCATGTGATTCAGCCTATCTTAAAATGAGCAATAATCCTTCTGCTTCAGCCTCTTAAGTTCTAGTATTATACATATGAGTGACTATTCCTGGCTTGTACAACTGTTTTTATAAACTCTTGGCAGTTACCAACTCAGGTTTATAAGTCACTGGGATACACATTTCTGGGAGAAAAGTTTGCTTCACGTGAACAAAAGGAGGCATATTTCCAAAATATCTGTCTGGGATGCAGAAATTTCTGAAGAGGTCAGGTGCTGTTTCTCTTTCTGCTTTGTAAAGTATACAAACCTAGGCTGTCATCAAAGCATATCTTATGATGGTTATCCTCAGACAGATTCATATAAAAGACTGCAAGACAGTATTAAGGCCACCAAAAACCAAGAGAATGCTTATTTTATATACTATCATATCATCTGAAAGTAATGATATATTCATTTCTTCCTTTCCAATTTGTATTCCCTTGATCTCCTTTAGTTGTCTTATTGCTCTTGCTAAAACTTCAAGTACTATATTGAATAGACATGGAAGAGTGACAGTCTTGTCTTGTTCCTGATTTTAGTGGAATATTTTATGTTTCTCTCCCTTTAATTTGATGTTGGCTATAGGCTTGCTGTAAATTGCCAGGCAAAGCTTCCAGTGGTGAGATTGGGACAAAACCCAGCCACAAAACCTTCGACCTACAATCTGTTCTGCTTTCAAGATGTGTTAGGGCAATATCAGAACTTATAGGAGTTCTGAGATTGGTCTAACTTGAGGAAGTGAGTTAACCATACCATGAGAGGTAGCCCATCCAGGATGGCCAGGAACTGGAGGCTAAATAACCCAGAGACCTAAGGTAAAATAATGAGCCACCCCCCAAAAAGAAACAAATCAGTAAAATGATATTCTGTTATTATGATCAGTGCCTAGTCCAATTGTCATGGGAGAGGCTTCCTCCAGCAGCTGATAAGAACGATGTAAAGATCCACAGTTCAACATTTGGCAGAGCTTAGGGAGCCTCTTAGAAGAAGGAGAGGAAGGATTATAGGAGCCAGAGGGGTCAAGGACACCAGGAGAACAACGACCTACAGAACCAACTAAGCGGAGCTCACAGAGAATGAAGAGGAAACCACCAGACCTGCATTGGTCTGTGCTAGGTCCTCTGCATATATGTTATGACTGTTTAGCCTGGGGATTTTTGTTGGGCTACTAACACTGGAAGTGAAGGTGTCTCTGATCCCTTTGCCTGCTCTTGGGGTCCTTTTTGTCCTACGGAGTTGCCTCATTCAGCCTTGATATAAGGGTTTGTTTCTAGTTTTATTGTATCTTGCTATGCATATTTATTTGGTTGATGTCTCTAGGAGGCCTGCTCCTTTCTGAAGGGAAAGGGAGCAGGAATGAATCTGGGGGAGAGGGCACAGTAGAAGGAGTGGAGGGAGGGGAACTGTGGTTGGGTTATATTAGAGAAGAATAAAGAAAAAATTAAAAAATCAATTCCAAATAAAACAAAACTAAAAAGAAAAAAGAAAGAAAGAAAAGAAAAACAAAAGAAGAAAATTACTAATACCGAGTATTATACGGGGGGGGGGGTAAAATAATTCCTATTTCACTTAGTGTACTGTAGGAGTGCTGGTATTAGAAAATGTGATTACTAGCTAAGAAGTAATACAAACAAAACAACTCTAGTAATTTACACAGTTATGGACTCATTACGACTTTAAAGTCTCAATTTTCCTAGTTATTAGCATATAATTATGGGCATTCTCTTTAGTATTTCAACCTCATCTGTAAAACAGAATTAATGATATTATATTTTTGGAAAGCATGAAATTGTTTGTTTGTTTGAGGCGGTGTTTCTCTGTGTAACCCTGACTGTCCTAGAACTCACTCTGTTGACCAGGCTGGCCTTGAACTGAGAGATCTGCCTGCCTCTGCCTTGAGAGTGCTATGATTAAAGGCATATGCTACCATCACCCAGTAAAATAATTTATTTTTAGGTAAGCATTTATTATGTGCCAACTGTGTACCACACTGGGATACTGAAGGTAAAGTATAGAAAAAGAAGAAAATTGAAGCAAATTATGGAATTATGCATGACAAAAACTTTGGTGGAAATTATTGCAGCGGTATCTATGGTTCTTCTAAGACAGAACGCTGATTCTAGGTTTGTTTTTGTGTTTTAGGTGAAGAGTGTCGAGTACAACTTTATATTAAGAGGAATTCAACATACTCTGTCTGGACAGGAGAGTTATTTAAAATCAAATGTCCTGTGACATACTGTGTTCATAGACCTAATGTGACTTGGTGTAAGCACAATGGCAAAATCTGTGTACCCCTTGAGGTTGGACCTCAGCTACACACTAGTTGGGAAGAAAATCAACCGGTTCCAGTTTTCATTCTCCATTTTGAGAAAATACGTCTCAGTGATGACGGGTTGTATAGATGTTCTACAAACTTAACTTCTGAGGTTGTTACTAGCCATGCAATAGCCATCCATGTGATAGGTAAGTGCTCTACCCAAGACCATCGATAGCTTCTTGTTTTTATCATGTTTCTGTGAATGAGACAATTCAGACTTTCAGGTGCTTCTGGAAGAAGTCAGAACACTTGCATCACATCCACCGTTCCATCACATCTCCCAGATTAGGACAGTCATGAGCACATAAAGTAGGAGAGAGGACTGTGACGGCAAGAACAGTAGAGGAAAAATAATGGAAGTCACTGGTTTCTTGGGAGACAGCTTTACCTGTGTAACCCTGGCTGTTCTGGAACTCAATTTGTAGACCAGGCTGGCCTTGAATTCACAGAGATGTCTACCACTGCCTCCTGACTGCTAGGATTAAAAGCATATGTCAACATACCAGATGAAGTTACTGACTGTTTTGTAGAGATTAAAACATTTATTCGACATGTTCAAAAACAAATCACAAGTCTTATTTTCTTCTTTGTATTCATTTTTTTTCTGTTGTTGACTTTTGTTGATTAGAATTTGAAGAAGTTGTGTTTGGATGCTCTGATGGGCACCCACTTTTTAATAGTGCAGTTCATACTTTGCCCACAGGTCAAACATGCAAATAACTGCATGCTTGATTCTTTGTTGAGTTTTAGGGAATAGGCAGAGTTTCATGGAATTTTCCATGTCCTCCCATTCCCTGAGTCTTTCAATTGGTTCTAGGAGCAAAGACAAGACAGTCAGTAAGCTGGGGACACTCAAGGTGAGCAAAACACAGACAAGTAAAAATGAAAAGGCAGGAATAATAGAGGGTAAAGAACAATCAGGTTACGGACATCTATCACCAATACTATACTTCAGGCTGAGAAACTGGTTCTCTAAGAGTGGGAACTTGCATTCATCATTGAGCTGGAAGCTTCAACCAGAAAACTTTGGCAAGAATAAGAAATAAAAGGCACTGAAAATGGAATGGGAGTAAAAGAATCTCTTTTCATGGATGGAATGACCTATATTTAGAAGAAAATGCATAAATATCCATAAAACTACTAACATTAATATTTGAGTTCAGCAAAATTTTAGGAAAATGTGTCAACACATAAGAATTAACGGGTTCTACATGCTAGCAATGGATAATCTGAAAAGGTTATTAAGTAAACAATTCCACTTATAGCAAATCAAAAAGTAAGGTACTTATAAGCAACGGACTTGTAGACAGAACCAATAAAGCATGAATCAACAAATAAAGAAATTAAAGATGATCTAAAAATACCCTATTATCATCAGTTTGGAAGACTTACTATTATGGAGATGACAGTTCCCAAGATCCAACATCATCTCCATCAACTCATACTTTTGAATCCTTCCAAAAGAGATGTAAGCACTAATTTTAAAATTCATATCATATTGTAATAGACCCAAGTAGCCAAAATAATCTTGATAAAGAAGATATTTGGAAGATCAAGAGTTCTTTTTCAAAACTTATTATTAAAATATAGGCATTTAAATACTGTGGTGAGATTGACATAGTAGAAATGATAGTCTAGAATAAAAGTCTGTATACGATCAATCCATTTTTTACATTATTTTTATTTTCTGTGTGTGGGTGTTTCAGCCTGCATATATGTCTATGTACCATGTATATGCCTGGTGCCGGTGGGACTGGTTACAGATGTTTTTGTTCTTCGTGTGAGTTCTGGGAATTGGACCTGGGTCCTCTGGAAGAACAGATCATGCTCTTAATCCCTGAGCCATCTCTATAGTCCCTCAGTTACATTTTTGTTTATTTTTGTTTTGCTTTGTTTGTGTTTTGAGACAGGGTTTCAGTATGTAGTCTTGGCTGGCCTAAAGTCGGGGTGTGGACTATGCTGGACTGTAGCCCTGCTCTCCATTGCCTCATCTCTGTGTGTGGATATGCATGTGTATATGTATGTGTACACATACATCTGTATGTGTATACAAAGGCCAGAGGTTGACATCTGATGTCTTCCTCACTTGTTCTTCCCCTTAATGTTTTGAAACAAAGTCTCTCAGTGAACTTGGGCTCAACTGAATGATTAGGCTGGCTAGTGAGCACACCAAGATGTTCCTGTTGCTGCTTCCTGAGCACTGGATTACAGGCAGGAGCGATACTGTTCTGTCTCTTATGTGGATGCTGAAGATTCAATGCAGGTCTTCAAGATCACACATGTGACCCATCTCCCCAGGTCCAACCTTGTCACATCTCTATCGTCATCCTTTCTACACCATTGTCATCCATTTCAGAATATCCATTTTTATATCTATCACAGCTGTACTTTTCCTTTCAAGCCCAGCTTATCGCCCAAGTTCTCAAGGAAGCCTCCAGGATTACCTTCCATATACTTGTACTACAGTCTGTTGATTTGCTTACCCTTTAAGGTCTATGTCTCTCATTTATCACACATTTCCTTTTGCCATTGCATTATATGAAAATATGTCAAATCCCATAAAAGGTTATAGTGCCTTACAAAATAGAAATCATGTGTTGCCTTTTTGAGTTGTTTTTCTTTAGTAGAAGTCAAATAATTTCTTTTAAGGATTAGTTTAAATTTTAGCTGAATATGTAGAATCTTTTAGGGAAATGGTGGTTATCAGGAAAGAGTAAAAATATTCCTTGTATTTCTGAACCTGAGAGTGCTAAGGGAACTGCTTATGAAATGAAGTAAAAATATGTCCTGGAACTATGGCCATGCCTGTCAATCAGTAAATTTTGGAGATATGATATAAGTATTCCCCCCCCCCATATCTTTCTGAAGTGATATTGGGAATGTCCCTGTTTTTGCATATGACTCATATGCAAATAAGAATATATATATATATATATATATATATATATATATATATATATATTCTGTGCTTCTCAATTGTCCCAGGTCAGTTTCTGATCAGTGACATCACAAAAATACAAAGGGTGTAGGGAGAGTGAGAAGGGAGGAAGTAGGAGAGTCACCGTCTTTGTTTCAGAATCTGTACCTGGAATATCAGCCAGAGCATCTTTACCCTGTGGCCATCCACACTCTCTTGGGGCACTTGCTGGTTGCATATTATGTTATATTGTAGGTGTCAGAGATCACACATGCTATGTGTGTCTTCATGTTTAAGGAATGAAGAAGAGAAGACCAAGGAAGTCAGATGAAGGTTGTACTTTGTTAATAGCAGTCCTTCCTTAGGCTTGAATAGAACTCATTTGCTTTGTGTACCATGATTTCAAGGTGAAGATCTGTGAATTATACAAGCCGAAATTGGCCTCGATTGTTGGATTCTCTGTTGCTGTGCCAATACTAGAGTCCTTTCTGATTAGCTCTGACTTTAGAGGTAGCTTTGAGAACCTCCTTCGTGTTTTCTCTAGTCATTTTAACACGCAAGTTTGTTTTCTATTTCAGAAAGGACTCAAAACTATTCAGAACACCCTCTAATAAGTAAGTATCAAATCAATCAAGATTAGCAAGACAAATAATGGGAATAAGGTCTTCTCAAATGACTTCATTTGTATTAGATTATTAGATTGTTTGCCATCCAACTGCCTCCTCCAAGACAGCTGTGTTTGCCTTTGGCTGCTTGCCAACCTAAAGAGCAGCTGTAGTACATTTGCCACCATTCTGTATCACTGAACTATATGCCCATTGTACCCCCCATTTCCCCTGGTTATTTTTAACCCAGAAAGAAAGGATCTAGGGGGAAATCACTCATGTAATCCAATACTTAACTTCACTGCTTTTGATACTGTGTTAACAGGGACTCCCAAACGAAAAAGTGTATCTTACATCATAGCTCAGAATACATGCACATAAAAAGTAGTTTCACAAAATTGATTGATTTCTGTGTTATAGTAATGGAGGGGAATCCTGTGTGTATCCTGAGTTTATCAAGCCCCTGGGCTCTCTTCAATAGATGTAGATCATCGCCCACCTTGTGATGCCAGAAATGTCTCCAGAAACGACCTCATTACTAGGGGATGAAAAAATTTCTGGATGAGAACCAGTTCAGTAGCCTGCATTCAGAAATTTCCAGTTTGTTTTATAACATTAAAAAACCCACTATCTTTGATTCACTGAGTTGTGGATAAAAAACTATAAGTTTCAGACAATCTTGATCATACAGTAGCCTGGTGACTGTTAACACTGATAGGCTGAAATGAGCATTGGCTAGATATCAAGCAAAGCATCCTTGGTAGAAAGGAGAGTGTTTTAGGAGGTAATAGCTTATGAGAGGAAGCAAAAGTACAGCATCAGAAAACTGTCTGATGTGGGTCCCAACCACCATCCAGAAGCTATCTGATTGGGGGAATTTTTGGAGCAGTAACATTCCTCTCAAGTTATAAAACTGCATAAAGAAAATGGCTTCCCAAAGTATTGAAATAAATATATAAACAAAGTGGTGGTTTGTTAGAACTGTCATGGAGCTCCTTCTACAGATGACTTATCCAAGAAGAATGTAAGATCATCACAAAAGACTAAAAATAGGAGGTTGAGGGTCCTAGGAACCACCAAAGGAGAAATTAGGGTTTAGCTTGCATGTTCCATCATTTGAATGTCAACAATACAAGGGATGTTGCCAACTCTAATGTTTCTCAGACTTTTTAACTGTGTTCAGCAGTATCTGACATCCCAGATGCCACCAATGCCTCAGGACCATCTACCATGGAAGAGAGGCCAGGCAGGACCTGGGTGCTTTACACCTTGCTTCCTTTGGGGGCATTGCTTCTGCTCCTAGCCTGTGTCTGCGTGCTCCGCTTTCTGAAAAGGATCCAAGGTGGGTTGCAATTTCTCTTTGCCCAGTGTGCCACACATTTGGGGTTCCTTTTTTAGGTGGGGCCACTAGATTTTTAGCTGGTTATTGCTTTCTATCTGGATAAAAATTCCTGGGGAACTATGGTTTCCACTAGAAAACTGAGTGAATTGACTTGGGCTCCCACCAGGCATGGTAAAGCATACTCACCGCACCACAGTACTAGCCTAGGGTTGTGGCTAAGTATATTCCAGGCAGTAACACCAATTTTAACTGTGGACAGGAAAGCATTCTCCTAAACTTGAGCCAAGTCAAAGAACAGATTGAAGTAATCTCTTGAATCAACATGTCTAATTTCAGTTATTTGGTTTGAGCCCTTTCCACAGCTATACCACATAATTTCAATGTCACACACCCTATCTAAATAATCATTGTCCCAGAAAGAATTTATGTGTGTATGTAGTTTCTATTTCTATCATAAACACTTGCTTGAGTCAGTTTTTTACTCAATAGCACTGTATTTGAGAGTGTGACTTGTCTCTAATGAGAGCTATGATAAAATTTTTAATTGTTTTATTTATTTATGTTCCAAATGTTGTCCCACTTCCTGGTACCCCCTTCAAGATTTCTGGTCAGAGATGTGATATTCTGAAAATAGCTCTTCTTTTCCTTTGAATTCATGTCTTCTTTGTCACCACTGAGCAGTTAAACTCAGCAAGAGAGGCATGTTGGTCTGCCCCATCCATCTATATTCTCTATTTCTCTGCTCTTCTCCATGTCTTCCCCTCCCCTTTTGTATAATACCAGCCACAATGGATCTGTAGAAACTGAGCCAGACAAAGCATCCTGTATTTGGCTGCTACAAGCAAAAGCTTTGTCTGAGCCTGCTTCTGGTGTCTTGAAGAAAGTGCTTCTGGATCCCAGAGCTGTCTTACAGTTCTAAGGTACCCCCTCAGCATCTATAACCACGAAGAGTTTTTGTTTGTTTGTTTTTGTAGCTTCATATTTCCCAGGGCTGCTAGAACATTTCTCTGAATGTTGAACAAGAAACTGGGATAATCTTTATTGGCCATGATGTCCAAAGGAGCATGTATATGTGACATGAGCATTTGTGAAATTTTTATATTTTTATGTGTTGAGAATTTCATACATGTATACAGTGTATTTTGATATTATTCACCCCACTCATTTTCTCTTATCCCCTCTGAATCCCCTCTGCCCCTTCCCCAATTGCATATTCTTTTAAAAATATATTATTACCTGCTGAGTCCAGTTTGTATTGCTCATATACATATGGCTGTGGAGATTTATTGGGAGATCATATTTGTACCAGAGATTATACCCCTAAAAGAACTAACTCTCTGTCCCCTTGCAGCCATCATCTGTCATCAGTTAAGGGTTACAGGGCTCATGTACTGGGATACTGGCTGGTTTAATCTTGCAAGAAATAACAGGTATTAGGAGTTAGTTGGTACAACAGTGTAGTTATGTCCAGAAGATAGTTTCTCCCCAGTTTTCTCCAACCTCTGGCTCTTACAGTCTTTCCTCAGTATTACCTCAGCCTTGGGGGTAAGGAGTATGATCTGTGTCTCATATACCACAAAGCCAACAGAAGCACTTTTAGCATTGTTTTAGCATGGAATATGCAATGACTACAAACCATTTGAAACTGTTTTACTAGGTCCTCCTCCTTCCTCTTGGATGTGAAGACTGTTATGTGAAGTAGGAAGTAGAGGAGGGAAGTGGGTATGTGCATTGGCACATACTGAGATGTGCATGGTACATGCTAGCCAAATCAGTTAGCAAGGCAAAGCTAAGAGCATGACTGTTAATATACAATGTGCTGGGTATGGGAGGAAGATAGTTCACCTTACTTTCTTAACACCTTTTGATTACTTTTTTTTTCTCTCCCCAATCTTTCAGGGAAAGAAAAGAAGCCTTCTGACTTAGCAGGAAGGGAAATTAACTTGGTATGTTCGAAATATCTGTTAAGACAAACACATTTTTATATTATGCTGTATGTGCTTTTTTCAGTAAGTTTATATGACATCACACACACACACACACACACACACACACACACACGCACACTCACACACCAGAATTTTCAAATCAGCCATGATTACCTGCATAATACTTGTATAAGATAGGGCCCATGAACATCTTGTTATGGAGTGGGGAGAAAGTAACAGAGCAGTTAATAACTCATGGGGATCAAGGGCCATTTTCAGTGTCGTCAGAGTAAATAAACCCTCACCTACACTATTGTAAGCAACCAAAATGAAATCCATCAGGGGAACAACCATCAAAATAGAAAGGGAATTAGTTGGGAAGAGAAGGGTTTGGGAGGGTTGGGAATGGAACAAGAGAGAGCACTGGAGGATGAACACGAACAAATCTGTTCTATACATGTATGCCATAGTAAACCATTATTATGTGTAATTACTACATGCTAACAAAACATAAAAAATTACCAGAGCAGAAAAGTTCAGAGTTCTGATCTTATTTCAAAATAGTCCTTTTAGGGCAGTGGTTCTCAACCTTCTTAATGCTGTGACCCTTTGATACAGTTCCTCGTGTTGTGGTGACCCTCAACATGACCCTCAATAAAATGATTTTCACTGCTACTTCATAACTGTAATTTTGCTACTGTTAATCGTAATATCAATTTTTTGGAAGTAGAGTTTTGCCAAAGGGATCTTGACCCACAAGTTGAGAACAGCTATTCTAATAGAATAAAAGTGACTGTATAGTAAAGTCCACACAGACTTTTTTTTTTGTATTGTGAATTATTAATCACGTTGTTTATTTTAAAAAGAGCTTTACAACTGCTAAGCACAATCCGAATGTAAGGAGAGATGGCTACCTCTGTTTAACATCCTTTACTTATCATCTATGGCCACTACCCATAGTGGCACCTACCACTTTTATGGAGAGCTTCAGGTGCAAAACACCATGTTCATGCTAAAAGAGTTTTACATGAGAATGAGCCATCCTGGAGAAGAGAGTCAAGTCAACTGAACTGAGAGATTGATAAAGATTGGAAAGCAAAGCAGGGACCTCAGTGAGATGTGGAGAATTCACAATTATTTATCCATTCACTTGGCGGTCTCCGGTGCCCCACATGCAGGCACACTTTCTGTAGTGGCACTCTACGTCCTAGCCAGTCCGCATTTGCTCTTTCAGACCTCTAGTCTTAGTGTTGTTTCTGTGTGTTCTCCTCATAGGGAAGTCACAGAATATTAGCAGTTATTGCACGTTACAGCTAAGCATGCTTTCAGACAGAGCTTCCCTCAGTAGATATGAGTGAAATCCTACTGCATATGTCACAGTGAGACTTATCAAGGATAGGAGGAGTATGAATAGTCAAAGATCAAGAACCTGATAATTTACAAGATGAACATAACTTGGCTGGCAAATAAAATAGAGGCCTGGGGAAATGGAGTAGTGGGTAAAGTACTCACTGCAAGCTTAAGGACTGAGTTTGGATCCCCAGCATGTATGTCTGACCTGGGAGTGGTTGCATACATTTGCAAACCCAACAGTGAGGGAGAGAGTGAAAGCCAGTTGAACCTGGGGCTCACTGACCATCCAGCCTAGTTGAAAAAGTGACAGCTTCAGTGAGAAAAATCTTCCTCAAAAAGCAAAGTGTAGAGGAAGAGACAAGAAACCTGACATTGACCTTTGATCTACAACACACAGACACACATGCACACGCACACACACACACACACACAGAGAGAGAGAGAGAGAGAGAGAGAGAGAGAGAGAGAGAGAGAGAGAGAGAGAAGACCACCTGCCCACACACATATGTATCTTTAATTATTTTAAAACCTATTTTTAGTGATGGTTCTTAAATACTTTAATCTCATTTTTAGCCCACCACCCAAGAGAGGTAATTGGAAAGAAAATATACAAGGGAAATGGGCATTTTTAAAAAGAATTTAGAACAACTCCTGTCGCCGGGCAGTGGTGGCACATACCTTTAATCCCAGCACTTAGGAGGCAGAGGCAAGTGGATTTCTGAGTTCGAGGCCAGCATGGTCTACAGAGTGAGTTCCAGGACAGCCAGGGCTATACAGAGAAACCCTGTCTTGAGAAACCAAACCAAAACAAACAAACAAAAAGAATAACTCCTGTCTATGTTGTCTAGAAATCGACAATTTAGTTCACAGGTCAACAGCAACAGCTTAGTCCTCTCAAACACTTCACAGGTACACCAGCAGCCCAGTTTGCTAGAGTCAGGTTAGCAACATCAATGATACTATCTCACAGAGACAGTCAGGCCTCAGCCTCTGTTCGAGTCAGCAGGAGAGACCAGGAGGAATGTTAGAAGGTCTAGGCTATGCCTCTCTCAGAGAAGCAAAGACCAGCAAGTCTTGAGACCTACAGTGTTACACAGCTAGCTCTGTAAGCAAGCCTAGCTCAGCCTCCATCACTGTCTATTGCATTCTATTTATACTGTCTAACATCATATGTCTTAGCATATGTCTTGCCTCAGCATGTGTCTTCTGTCAACAAATAAGTCTGTCTTAGTTGACATCACTCTGTCAATTAGCCGAAGTCCACAGAAAGTCCACAGAAGTGACAAGAAACTATAGCACGCCACCAGAAAAATTTTGGCGTGTTTCTCTCTATGGAGTCCCAACAAATGTAGATCTACTAGACAGTATAAGGTGGCCCAATATATATACGTATATACATATACACATATACATCATATGTACATATATACATATATACATAAATATGTCATTAGCGAAGAACCTTTCATCACTTGTCTTTTCACGTGCTTACGTTAGCAGAATATCTTTATTCTGTGTCTGCTTCAGCTAAATGTTCCTTCACTAGTCTGCCTTAGTCTTTTTCCTATTCAACTAAATGTTCCTTCACATGTTTGTTCCAGCAAAACATCATCCAACAAACTTTCCAAAGAACTCTTAAGTTTCTTCTTCACACATACACACATGTGCAAACACACACACACACACACACACACACACACACACACACACACACACACACACGAGTAAGCACACCTACCAACCCACCCACATGCAAACACAACAAATCCAACACTTTTACCTTTTGATAATACAAAGTTTAATGAAAGTGTAGATATGAAGTGGTTCGTATGAGGGGCAATATGCATGACACAATGTAGCCTTTCCCTCATAGGCCAATAATGACTATGTTTTGTCACATCCTTATGTGGTATGTCTCTTTTCTCTTATAGGCTGATATTCCAGTGAGTTCCGGGACAAATTCCCAAATACTGCCACCAGAAACTGGAATTTATGATAATGACCCCTGGTCCAGTATGCAGGAAGAATCTGAATTGACAATTAGCTCGCAATTGGAGAGAAACAAAGAGGGCATTGTTTATGCTTCTCTGAACCATTGTGTTATTGGAAGGAACCCAAGACAGGCAAGCAACATGCAGGAAGCACCCACAGAATATGCATCCATTTGTGTGAGGAGTTAAGCCTGCCACTGACCCAGGCAGTGGGCAATGCATGAGTGCATGCCAATACCTCTGTCTGGATGTTCAGGTTAAAATAACCTTCAACCTGGGAATTTTCAATTAAGATGTTTTATGCTGGTGCTGTGTCTTAAAGGTCCATGAAATATTTTGTTGAATTTTCTCCTGAAAACTTTGGGAGAGTTTTGTCCAAAAGTCTTGAACAACAGACTCTTCCCTGGGAAAACTCATTACGAATAGCAGAATAATAGGACATTTAAAATTGACCATGTCATACCCAATGTGTGAATTCAATATTTTCTTTGGAACTACCAGAGAGACTTACAGGGAAGAAAGAAGCATGTTGTTTGGATCTGCTCACTACACATTCTAGAAAAAGAATGGCCCAATTTGACTAACTAATCATAAGTACAGTAATGATTGTATGTTCTCAGTCAGTCATGATAAGACAATTTCCCATGTCAATCTATAGATAATGCTTTATTATTTTGAATGTAAAGGAAAATTATCTTGAACTCAATTCAGAAAAAGATTAGAAAGGGCAATTGATTCAATACAGATACAGAATATGCCAAATAGATGTGGGGCCGATGTTCATTCTCCCCACCAATGAGATGCTCATCTTCACCTGGCTTGACTGAGAAAGTAAAGGATTCATCGATGTAGACTAAGTGTATCTGTAATCACAGTGGTAGTGTTGGCATCAAGTAGAGCAATGCACATGAATGTGATTCCATTGCTGCTGACCTAATACACGTATGGTGTGCACGGGCCTATGAACAAGAGTCCGTGGGAATAGATGTTATCGATCCAGATTGAACTTTTAGCCCACCTTTGCTTTACCTGAGAGCAAACTCAAAAGACAATTTATGAAAGGAGAATCTTGAATACTGAGTTGATCAGTAGGGGTTGGCATACATTCATTAACGTCTGTTTCTTGATTCTTATGAAGTGAATCAGGATGAATCATATGTGATGAAGTATGACATATGGAGATCATTCAGGTTTAAACTCTGACATTGCAGCTGCTCAAGAAGATGATTAAGATTTTTAGGTGTTCTGAATTTCCAGATTGAGTCTAATTACTTAAAAATTGCTCATAATTTTATTCATCAGCTTGAGGCTTAAGTTCTCAGATCCTGAAACTGAATAATGCCATAGTCTTAGTGTACAGAGGTGTGGGCATGTGTTAGAAGCCCCTGGAGCAAACACATGAACTGTTGAATGAGTGAGTGTGCTCTATGTAATTGCATGCATATATATGGGTGTGCCTGTGCATGTGAGTGCTAGCATGCAAATGCAAGATGTGATGTCTGGAAATGAGACAAGAGAAACCAGCCCAATTGCCGCTCTATTTTTAGGTGCAAGGCACTAGAGAAAATTAGTCATTTATGTAAAATAATGTGAAGTGGTGAGAGTGGGAGGGAGTTGAGAATGTATCCACAAACAGTGAATAAAGAGGCCTTACTATATAGCTTTTCTCACCTACTGCTCACTTCAGGTTTCAGTTTCCTGAATCTGGGACAACAGACAGTGTTTTCAGATACTGTTGCAACCAATTCTAGTTAAGCTTGTTCAAGCAGGTGCATTTATGGGAGTTTATGCAAAAAAAGACCTTAGAATAGCTGCTCGTCTTCAAAATAGAAACAGGAAGTACGGGAGGGGGATGAGTACTGCACTCTGTACCTCTTATCAGATCAACAGGCAACTTAAGTGGCTCCTTCAGAATTGTCTCTGACTTTAAAAACAAATTCTTCTGTCTATTCTGTTTAAAACAATTTTTAATAAACTTTGTGTGTGCGTGTATATTTGGGTATGCACACATGTGTGTGTATGGTGTATGTGTGCGGTGTATGCGCACATGTGTGCAGGAGCCAGAAGAGAAAGTCAGCCCTTTTCTATTGCTCTCCACTTTATTCTGTTAAGGGAAGGTCTCTCATTGGACCTAGAGCTAGGGTAGCAGGCAGCAAGCCAGTGATGGACCCTCCCTTCCCTGTCCCCCACATTGCTAGGGCTATATTTGCTCATGTCAGCTTTTTACAAGGATGTGGAGAACCCAACTCAGGTCCGCATGCTTGTACAACAAGCAATCTTATGTGCTAAGCATGTTCTTAATATGTTTTACAATGAGACACTGCTCAGGATTTCATGTCAATGAGTGATCAATTGTGTTTGTACTTTGTCAATCACATATCATTTATGCTCTTATTCTTACTTAGTAAATATGTGTATCTCCTCACATAAATTTGTTCCAGTATTATTTTCATGGTTACTTAACTCACAGGTGGTTGATAATATAATGATTTCCTTGAACTTTAAGATTGTCAATTGCTCCCAGGATGACAGTAAAATTGATAACATTTACCTGAGTTTGAGGAAATGCCAACCTTCCAGTAGCTAAAGCACTGGAGAAGACTCCTTCTCCCCCCTGTCCCCCAACAATCAGCTGCAGTCGCTTCCCAGGCAGGAGCAGCCACCATGAGTCCCTTCTCCAACTACGAGGGACATTGATGGTACCAGCCTGGTATAGGTCTTGTACAGGTGACCCCAGCTGCCATGCGTTCATGAGGACAATACTCACACCATGTCCAGAAGCGAGTATTTTACAGCACTCCTTCCTGTGTCCCAGCTCCCAGGTTCTTTCCTCTCCCTCTTCGCTCATCTTCCTTGAGCACTGGAAGGGGTTGGGTACAGATGTCACATGTATAGTAAGCACTCAGTGGTCGCTCCCTTGTTCTTGACCCTTTGACCTGCTGTGAGTCTCTGCATTGGCCACACCTACCACAGTGAGAAGCATCTCTGACCAAGGCTGAGAACAGTTCAGATCTATGGTATAAAGGTAAGTATTCCATAACCTGCATGACCAGGTGACAATTTACTGGGCATTTTCTTTCTTTTAACTTTTCTTTTTATTGAAATTATATTTTATACAATATATTCTGATTACAGTTTTTCCTTCCTCAACTCCCCCAAGACCTTCCCATCTCCCCTCTCATCCAGATCCATGCCCTTTTTGTCCCTGCTTAGAAAGCAAATAGGCACCTAAAGAAGACAAAACAAATCGGAATAGGACAAAACAAACAGAAGGGGGAAAAATAAACAAAGAAAAAGCACAAGACACACAGATCGATGACATGATACACATGTTCACACACACACAGGAATCCCATTCAAACCCAGAACCGGAAGCTATAATATAAATCCAAAAGACCTGTAAGTTTTTTTAAAAATGCCCCGACAAAACAAAGTTGCCACTGAGTTCATTTTATGGTGGTCATATACTGCTGGAAATGGGGTCTGCCCTTGAGAGTAGTTTGTAAGGATGGAGAGATGGCTCAGAGGTTAAGAGCGCTGACTGCTCTTCCAGAGGTCATGAGTTCAAATCCCAGCAACCACACGGTGGCTCACAACCTTCTGTAATGGGATCTGATGCCCTCTTCTGGTGTGTCTGAAGACAGCTACAGTGTACTTATGTATAATAAATAAATAAGTCTAAAAAATTAAAAAAAAAAGAGTGGTTTGTAGATCCAGTGAGATTCCATTGGAGAAAATTAATTTTTCATTTGTGAGTGGTAGTTAATTGGATATAGCTTCAGGATTAAGCGGGCTTTTGTCTACTACTTTCAGCTCTAGAACCCTATCTTGTGCAGATCCAGAACCCCTGTGCATGCTGCCTCCATCTCTGAGATATCATACATGTGTCTGCCCTACTGTGTCTAGAAGGCCTTATTTTGCCTTGCCTAGCCACAATAGGAGAAGATGCACCTTGTCCTACTGCAACTTGACATATCAAGATGGGTTGATATCCATGGGATATAATCCCTTTTTTGAGGAGAAAGGGAGGATGGGAGGATGAGGGGAGGGGAAGGGAGAGGGAGGGACTAGGAGAAGAGGAGGAAGGTGAAGCTGATGATATCTGGATGGAAAGTAATGAAATTACTTTTTAAAAAGTAAACCAGAATATGAGAGAGAGAGAGAGAGAGACAGAGAGAGAGACAGAGAGAGACAGAGAGAGAGACAGAGAGATACAGAGACAGAGAGAGACAGAGAGACAGACAGAGAGACAGAGAGAGAGAGACAGAGAGATACAGAGACAGAGAGATACAGAGACAGAGAGAGACAGAGAGAGAGAGACAGAGAGAGCGCCTTGTTTCCTTGTCTATCCTCTGGTTCTTACAAAGATCTGCCTTCTGTTTCAGCAAGGTTGCCCGAGTCCTGAGGGGAGGGGGTTGATGGAGACATCCTATTTAGCACCAAATGTTCTAAGAGCTCTCACACTATACATAGTGTCTGACTGTGATTCTCTGTATTTTTCCCCATGGACAACACAAAACAAACTCTGGCATTTTTGTAGACTTTGTCTCATATTGCTTTGTTTGGACATTTATTTTTAACCTTACTGGTCTTTTGCTTGTATATTGTAGTTAATGATTTTTTAATGGGGTTTGTTTGTGTGTGTGTGTATGTGTGTTTATTTCTTGCGATTCTTTTCTAATTTTTTATCCTGTTTTGTTTTCCTATTTGTTTTCTAAAGAGATAAAGAAAGAAAGGGTGTAGAATTGGGTACGTGGGGAGAATCTTGGAGGAAGAATTTGGGGAGGGGAAACTATGATCAGAATATATTTTATGGCCAGGCAGTGGTGGCACACGCCTTTAATCCCAGCACTTGGGAGGCAGAGGCAGGTGGATTTCTGAGTTCGAGGCCAGCCTGGTCTACAGAGTGAGTTCCAGGACAGCCAGGGCTACACAGAGAAACCCTGTCTGGAAAAAAAAGAAAAGAAAACAAACAAACAAAGAATATATTTTATGAAGAAAATTTCTTAAAATATATATACAGAATTAAAATAAGTAAAAATAAATTTTAGCAGGAAAATATTTAAAAGAAAGCAGAAACATTTTCCATGTACTCTTTTTTGCAATATTCACAGCGGCATGCTCTCCCCTTCCCCGACAACCTGTAGGATAGGAGAATATTAGTTGAATGAGAACCAAAGCTAAGATGTCATTGGCAACCTATGTCTCTACTTTGTCTTAGGGTATATTCTTGGTGCTGTTGTCTTTATGAGATTTTCACTTGTAACATCACTTGTACACATTGTTAGGGCAACATACAGAATAACCTCACTCTTTCTCCTTTCGTACACTGCCTCATGCGCCACATCTTCAGCCTTACTCTTCTCTTAACTCCTAGAGAGTGTGTCATCTATGTACTGTATCTGCCGCTTTGCCTTTTCCAGAAGAGTTGGAGTTATGTCTTATGTATCCTTTTTATACTGGCTTCTTTGATGCAGTAACATGCTCCTTCATGTTTTTCCATAGCTTAATAGTTTATTTCTTCTTGGTGATGAATAACATTTCATTGCTGGGACATCTTATAGTTTATTCATTTTCCTTCTGAAGTTTTGGTAATTATGACATGCTATAAACATTTCTGTGTAAGTCTTTGTGTTGGAATGAACTCTCATTTTATTTGGATAAAAGCCAAGCAAGATGACTGCTGGCTTGGAGGTGTGTTTACTTTTGTAATAATCGCTATGATGGCTGTTCCATTTTGTATTCCCACCAACTTCCTAGCCAGTATGTGATGTCATGTTTGTCATCAGGCTGATGTTTAGTGATAATGTCTCATGGCTGTTTACACTTTAAATTCCATCATGATATGTGGCCCTCGACATCATTTAGAGACTTATTTTTCTTCTCTGTATCTTCTTTGATGAGGTATATGTTCAAATTTCTCATCCCAATCTACAATTCATCTTCTTACGTTCATGATGATCATAGGATTTACTTGTTATGTTGGCTCCCACATTAGACTGGGGACTTTAAAAAATTACTTTATTTTATATGTCTTGCCTGTATGTATGTATGTGCATCATCTGCTGCCTCCTGCTTAAGAAATCCTGAAGAGGGCATTAGATTGTCCAGAACTGGAGTTACAGACAGCTGTTAGCTGCTATGTGGGTGCTAAGGATCAAACCTGGGTCCTCTGGAAGAAGATCCAGTAATTTTAACACTTGAGCCATCTTTCCATTCCCAACTGTGGGCTTTTAAAGGGTAAATATTGTTATATTCCTAATTAGTTTCACAATCCAGTGCTTGGCATGTATTATAATTAAAAAGTGTTCAATATTTGTGAAGTAAACTATCCTCTTCCCTCTTACTCAAAGGATAATCTTTCTGTCAGATATATAGAAACTTTGGGGAGTGTGTTAGTAATGTAAGTCACAACTTCAAACCCTAAATAGGAATCTCTATTTGAACAAGATCCCAATGGGTCATATGCACTTCGTGGATTTTACAATTCATTTAGCCTGTTTGAACCCGTTTCTCCTCACTCTCAAACAAGTGTGGTAGGAAGCAAAGTACGTTTAGAGGAAAGACTAGTCTGGAAAGTTCTGTTTTAAACAGATACAGGAAGGGCCTCAACACCCCACCCAGAAAGTAAAAGTGGCAAGTCAGAAAGAAAACATTTTTTTTGTTTTAGAAGCTTGTAAAAAAGAACTTGAGAACATGAGAACTGAACGTTCTGTGCTAGAAATCAGCTTATAGAGTCAAAAGCAAATTATAGATGTTGATTTTCAAAATGAGGTCCTATTCAGAAGTCAGAACGAGTAAACATTCTGTGTGCATTGCTTCACCTGAGTATACGAACACATACTAGCACCTGCGGGTTTGCTGGCTTCTGAGACTACACAACAGAATGTTTTTCTGTGTGACACTGCCTACAAATGGAGCAGGGGGAACTGAGTAAAGGCTGTAACTTGACAGCTTAATAATGTCAAAGAAGTAGATGTAGAGCATGTGGAAACCCCATGCAACTCTAAGTTCCTTGAAGGTAACCTTGTTTCTTACTTTACTAGAATCTTCATTCCCTAGAACCTGCCTGGAGGGTTATGAAGAAACCCTGATTCCCTAAATTCCTCTATCTTTATAGGTTTTTAACCAAATAAGAAATGGGGGAGTCAGATCAGGAAAATTATTAATATCAGTAGTAAAAAATGGATTGGTGAGGATAGCTCAGGCCCAAAGACAAAATCTCGTGATTTCCTTTCTAAATCCTGCTTCACTTTGGGACTTACCTGCAGACAGAGTTCATCTACAAAGAGATGCTTCAGACTTTCGCAGGGTGCCATCTGGCTGCATGCTTTGATTGCTGCCACAGGGAGAGAGACAGGATTGCAATTTCTTGACCTTTAATGCAAGAGTCCTGTCTCTCACAGACAGCTAAATATCCTCTTCTGGAGGGCATGCCTACATAGAGGGAGGCCAGACAAAGATCCTGTTTTGTGGCTGAGGTAAGCCATGAGGAAATCAAAAGGATGGTTTCTTGCTTCTTTGAGTTTATAATTAGAATGAACAGTGCTTTACACTAATCACTGGGTGGAATAAAATTAAAAGTGCACTTCTTTGGGGGAAATCTAAGAAATAGTATTTTTGATTTCTCTTCTAGCCAGACTAAAGAGAGAAAAGTCTAATTAGAGATAGCCATTTCTAAGGGCGGGCATGGGGTAATTTGTAAAATTATTTCTATTTCTTTTAGTGAATACATATTAATTGTGCACACTAAGTGGTTTCACTGTCCTATTTTGATACAAGTATATAATGTATTTTAATATTTACCCTCTGATTCTCTTTCCAGCTGGTCCCCTCCTACTATCATGTCTCTTTTGGATTTGTTTGTTTTGGTGACCCAGTAAGTTTCAGCAGTGTTATTTACAAGAGCACTGGTGGGAAGGTTGTTTGCAGGCGCATAGACACCTTCCCAGTGGCTATATCATTGAAGAAAATGTCTCTCCCTTTCCAGAGGCATTGCTTATAGATCCTCAGGCAATTCATGTGCTCCTCCCTGTTCCATGATGGAATGGTGACAGGCCCAGTCTTCTGGAAGAACTATGCGGGTACTCACATTGCTGTAAGTTTAAGAGTGCAATGATGTGTATCCACAAAATGATTTGGTGGGTAGGGCTGCCTGCTACGTGGCTTGATGACCTGAGATTGTTCCCTGGGACCCATAAAGTAGAAAGAAAGAATTGACTCTCATAATTTGCCCTCTGACCTGCACATATATGATATGGAACACATATCCCCTTCCCTTCAATAAAGAGAGTAAAATCTAATTATTAAAAAATACTTCATGGTCACATTGCATCCAGAAGTCTGCCTTCCTCAATGCCCTACCACTTAACTCCAGCTCTTACATTTTTTTCTCTTCTTCTGTGATATTTCCTGGAAGTTCTACTGGGAGCTATAGATGTTCTATTCATGGCTGAGTACTCAATCATGTGTTCTGAAAACTTTGACCAGTTAGGAGTCCCTGCAGTTACTCCTGTGAGCATGGCACATACTGGCAGTGTCAGAAAT
This sequence comes from Uromys caudimaculatus, assembly GCA_028551405.1. NCBI lineage: Eukaryota > Metazoa > Chordata > Mammalia > Rodentia > Muridae > Uromys > Uromys caudimaculatus. The sequence goes on from CM052713.1 coordinate 35,905,481, forward strand.
GCAAATATGAAGATTTGAGTTTGATCCCCATAACCCATGCAAAACAGCAGTGAGACACAGTGGTGTACACCCGTACTCTGCTCTCAAGAGGAAGGAATAGGGGCATCCCAGGGGCTTTCTGGCCATTCAGTCTAGTCAAATCATTTGGTGAGAAGCCTCATCTCAAAAGTTAAGGTAGGGAGTAAATGAAAAAAACACCTGACGTTGGTCTTTGCCCTTCACATGTGCGTACACATTCATTAACACACATACATACACACACACACACACACCATGTCTATATAACAATAACTATCATTTTAATTTATGACAATGCTATGAGCTTACCTAAGTCTTAGAAATTATGTAGTAGTTGATAGTTTTATTGGGCAGGAATGACTAGAATTCTATCAAGTCCTGTAAAATGATAAACAAATAGAGATTAAAAAGCACAAACTCAAGGGCCAGGAATGGTGGTGTATGCCTTTAATGCAAGTACTCAGAAGGCAGAAGGAAGAGGATCATAAATCTGAGGCTAGTCCGGGCTATGGAGTAAGCTGCTGTCCCATAAAGCAAAGCAAAGCAAAACAAAACAAAAACAAGAAACAAACAAAACTACTGTCTTAGTTTGTGTTTTATTGTTATGAAGAGACACCATAACCATGGCAACTCTTATAAAGGGAAACATTTAATTGGTGCTGTCTTACAGTTTCAGAGGTTTAGTCCGTTGTCAGCATGGTGGGAAGCATGGTAATATCCAGGTAGACATGGTGCTGGAGAAGGAGCTAGGAGTTCTACATCTGGATCCTCAGGCAGCAGGAAGAAACAGTGAGCCACTGAGACTGAGTTTGACTGCCACCTACTGATACACTTCCTCCAACAAAGCCACACCCATTCCAACAAGGCCACACCCTAGTAGTGCCACTCCCTATGGACCTATGGGGGCCATTTTTATTCAAATCACCACAAATATTAACAATTCCTTACTATTCACAAACTACTGAAAATGATTAAAATAATAGCTCCTTCCATAGATTATGTTGTTTTTCCAACTTTAGAGAATTTTTATTTTCTTTGGATGATTTTCTATATAGAGTTTGGACTAATGTGATCTCCAAGTTCATTTTAGCTATAAATTCTCAGTGTACCTTCTTTTAAACTTAAGAAGAATAACTTAAATAATATAATACATTTATTTTGATCAATAGTGGGATATCAAGTTGAGATGTATGCTATTTAGGGCATTATGTAGCTCATAATTGTACATTTATGAGCTCTACTGTCTACAAGCTACCACTTGGCTATTGTTTTTCCACACATCAAACACTGTCCTAAGAACTTTATGTATACAATTTAAGTGTCACAACCACCTTAATACATAGGTAGTCACTGTGCTCATTCTACTTGTTAGAAAGCCAAGGCACACATTGTTCAAATAACTTGCCCATGTTCCTATCATTAATAAGTTTAAAGAGTTAGTTGCTAACTAGCAGACTTGTTGTAGGCCCCATGTCTTTGGTAGTGTTTCCTTTGCTATGAAGAGACACCATGACCAAGGCAACTCTTATAAAGGCAAATGTTTAATTGGGGCTGTCTTGCAGTTTCAGAGGCTTAGTCTATTATCATCATGGCAGGAAGTATGGTGGCAGGAAGTATGGCAGCACACGGGCAGACATGGTGCTGGAGAATTCTGCATCTTGATCTGAAGGCAGCTAGGAAGAAGCTCTTTGGCAGTGGGTGGGGTCTGAGCTCTAGGAGCCTCAAAGCTCACCTACATACTTCCTCCAACAAGGCCACACCTATTACAACAGGGCTACACCTCCCAATAGTGCCACTTCTCATGGACCAAGCATATTCAAACCACCACACCCTATGAAGCGTCAAAGGAGTCTGGTTGTTCTGGACTTTGTAGTTGCACAAAAGCTAAGAGTGATGTGGTGCCTTAGAGCTGTCTGCTGAAGCTGACAGGAGTGCTTGCTGAGTCCTGTGGAAGATCAGTAATATTTGCAATTGTTGCTTATCAGCAGGTTGCATCAGTGGATGAAAGGAGTCACTGCCAAGAGAAGTGTATGGCACTGCATTGGCATTGGCAGCTTGCTTGTGGAAGGAAGGGCAGATCATAAGATAGCCAGTACGGTAGGTATGCTTAGGAGGAGACAAAAGAGCAGACTCTAAATGGAAGATCTGTGATCCAAATAAGAGTGGTTAGAGACAAAGCAAATGACACGAAAACATTTGCCAAGAGCTGAGGCCAATACCATGTGAGTGTGGGGCCCTAACATACTTCCTACCTAGACCTAGCTGCAGACTAGAGAGGACTGAAGTCTGAAGATGAAGCCACTCCAGGCTTTTCTGGAGAGGAGTATTATGGAATGAGAGAAGGAAGATGCTTCCAATCACAGTCCTGGGTGAAACACAGTTCACAGGCATAACCGACAGCTTGTACCACAATGAATCAAGTTTATGGTTAAGGCTAAGTCCCATCGCCCATAAGCTAAAAATGAACTCCTGTGGTCTTAGGAAAATCAGAGGGTAATCCATTTGATAAACTCCATATGTCTTATGAATGCCTAATTTTACCCTCTTTTGATGACAACTCTAAAATTTCTGTTCTTGTGGTATATGGTTCCATGGAAATCCAAACATCTTTCAAACAGTCACAACCACAAAATCTGCTTGTTTTGTTTTGTAATACACTTAGTCTGTACTGTAACTTTATTCAGCACTTCAGAAACTCTGACAAACTATTATCAAAACTATAACGTCTATACACATTCACACATAGATACACAGACATAGTCAGGTAATAATACAATATTTTATAAATAATCTTTAAAATTAAAAAACCTGAAATAATCTCAAATTCATGTTGGGTTGATGGCATAGCCAGATAGATGAAATTAGAAATAGAATTATTTCTAATTATTTTAATCAGTCTGATATAAGAAAAATGAAGTGGGAGGATATTTTAGTCTACATTTTTCAGAGTAAAACTATACTTTAGTTCAGAAAAGACACATGAAGATATAAGGAGACGGTTCAGTCACTGTTGTGTTTGATGAACAAACAGGAGGTCCTGAGTACAGTCCCCTAGAATCCATCTTAAACGGTAAGTGTAAAGATGATGTCGTTCAATCCCAGCATGGAGGAGGCAGTGACAGGAAGATCTCCGGGCTTGCTGGCCAGTCAGCCTAGGCAAAACTGTAGGCTGCAGGTTCAGTAAGGGATTTAGTCTCAGAACATAAGGATGTAGTGCAACCAAGGAAGATATCAACATCAACCTCTGGCCACTAAACACATACACACATGCACACAAACACACACATGTACATACACATACACACAAATGTGCATACATACACAAGAATATGTATGCAGGTATATGCCACCCCATGCATTATCTCCAAAATAAATATGGATGGCATATGATGAATATAAGGTGCAGCAAGTCTGTGTGCATGTGGTTGGTTGAAAACAAGGCCTTTTTGTGTGAAAAAAAAAAGAAATCATAAACTAAAGATTTTAAATAAGAACCTGAAGTTCAATTCTGAAGCGAAAGTGGACTCATAAATTCATGACTTTTCCTCTCTAGAAACTCTTTCCTAGATTTGTCTACTGAATCAAAACAAACTTAAAGGAAAGGACATGAGCATTTCTCTTATATTATTTTGATAAATGGACTTTATTATTTTTAAAACTGAAGCAACAGGGCATCCATGAAACAAGACAATAGAACCACTCACAGAGACCCTCGCTCTATCCTCTTTCCCTTTCTCCTCTGAGAGGATGCCCACCACCCCTCTGAGTATCCCCCCCACCCTGGCACATTGAGTCAGAGTAAGCACACCCTATCCTACTGAAACCAGACAAGGTAGCTCTGTTGGGATACAGATACCACAGTTAGGCTACAGCTTTAAGGAGAGCCTCCACTCCAGTGGTGGTGGTGGGGGTAGAGACTAAGCTGCACATCTGCTACACATGTGTCATGGGCTTCATTTCAGCCTGTGTGTGTTCTTTGGTTGGTGGCTCAGTCTTCAAGAACTCCCAGGGGTCCAGGTTAGTTGATTCTGTTAGTCTTCCTGTAGATTTACCATTCCCTTCAGGGCCTTTAGTCCTTTCCCCAACTCTTCTATAAGAATCCCTGACCTCTGTCCAATGTTTGGCTATAGATACCTGTGTCTGTTTCAGTCATCTGCTAGGTAGAGCCTCTCAGAGGACAGTTATACTAGGCTCCTGTCTGCAAGCATAGCAGAGTGTCATCAATGACGTCAGAAATTGGTGTTTGCCCATGGAATGGGTTTCAAGTTGAGCCAGTTATTGGTTGGTTATTCCTTAAGTCTCTGCTCCATCTTTGTCCCTGCAATTCTTTTAGACAGGAAAACTTTTGGGTTGAAAGTTTTATGGGTGAGTTGGGATAAGTCGGACCTTTAGTCTGGGGATACATCCTTAGCCAAGGACAGAACAGTCTTTGCCTGAAAAAAAATCGATCTACTGCTTCTTCTCACCTCTCAACAATGGGTTCCAAAGCATTCTTGGTGACCCATCACCCCTTGGCACACAAGGACCCAAGGATAGTTGGATATTGAGACAATTTCCTGTAGTGTTTCAGTGAGGAGTGGAAAACATCCTTAGCTGATTCCGGTCTGAGAAATGAATTTGTAAACACACAGAATAGCTCGCTAGAAATCTGTGGCTTGAAAAGTCAACTTGGCTATACATCTTAGTTACAAAATATTTTTCTTCCAGCTAACTCTCACTCTTACCCCTGGAAATTAACAGGAAGAGGATTTGCCTTGTTATCTTGGCCCAGTCTCTTGGCCTCTTTTCCTGTCTTAGTCTGGTAAGCCCATATTCCTGGCCCTGGTCTCTTTCCCCATATCTCTTTGCCTTATTTGTGGTAGGTTACTTCTTCTAAAGGGAGGGATCCTTTCTTCTTGCTGATATTAGATATCACTTGCATAGGCATGCCTGCCTGGCACTGGATTTGTTTACAGGTTGATGGTAGACTTGCCAGGATTGATTTCCCTACTCTGGTTGATAACTAGTTCCTACTAATTACTTACTCAGGACATTTTTACTCAATGTCCTGAATTGTGTTAGACAGAAATTTCTTTTGTTAACATGCTTTGCTCATATTTCTCTCCTCCTCTCAGCCAACATTTTTTCTCTTGAAACATTCTTGTTACACTTATGTGTGTGTGTGTGTGTGTGTGTGTGTGTGTGTGTGTGTGTGTGTGTGTGTGTGTTGTGTGTGTGTACATGCATGTATGCATGTAGGTGTCTCCCATGGTGCTGCCATGGAGAACAGAGGAAATCCAGATGGACTCAGTTTTCTTCACTCCATCATTAAATTAACGAGGGCACAATTTAAATCACAAGGCTTAGCAGCAGCAGCAGGCATCTCCACCCACGGAGCTAGCTCTCTCTCTCTCTCTCTCTCTCTCTCTCTCTCTCTCTGTGTGTGTGTGTCTGTCTGTCTGTCTCTCTCTGTATATGTGTGTCTCTGTCTCTGTCTCTCTCTCTTTCTCACTCTCCCTCCTTCCTTCTCTCCCTTATAGTCTAACATTTCCCTATACATAAGCCTAGTTGAAGGTAAACTACAAAGTCCACTGTGGGACATTTTAAAACCTATTTCATTTGGTTCTAGCTTAAGCCTTTTCTCAGACTTATCTCCCTCATTTTTCTCATTGTCTTTTCTACTTAAAAGATGAAAATCTTTGCTTTAAGTTCTCAAATCTTGCTAAGTAGAGAACACAGAACAGGTGCTACCATCTGTTTTTTGACACAGTAAAGTTCTCACTGTGTTCCACTGAATACTCATAGAGTAATATTTGCTATCATACTGTATTCAGCATGAGTACTGGCTGGTTTTGTGTCAACTTGATACAAGCTGGAGTTATCACAGAGAAAGGATCCTCCCTTGAGAAAGTGCCTCTATGAGACCCAGATGTAAGGCATTTTCTCAATTAGTGATCAAAGGTGGAAGGGCCCATTATAGGTGGTGCCATCCCTGGGCTGGTAGTTCTGGGTTCTATAAGAAAGCAAGCTGAGCAAGCAAGGGAAAGCAAGCCAGTAAGTAACATTCCTCCATGGCCTCTGCATCAGCTCCTGCTTCCTGACCTGCTTGAGTTACAGTCCTGACTTCCTTTGGTGATGAACAGCAGTGTGGAAATGTAAGCTGAATAAACCCTTTCCTCCCCAGCTTGCTTCTTGGTCATGATGTTTGTGCAGGAATAGAAACCCTGACTAAGACAGCATGTCTTTTTAATTACATCCCATAGCCACAGAATCTTAAAACTAGGGTTGGGTTCTACTTTAAGAGATGATGCAAGGAGACAATATGTATCTTGTCTCGATAGCAATCCCAGTAACTCAGTGTCCATGAACTCTTTACCCCTTCATAGCTTTCAATAGCTATTCATTTCCATTTTCATCCCATATTTGTGTCTCTTGGCATGCAGATTATTTCAGACTTAATTCTTATTGCTTTCTTTCTTTAAGGTTTGATTTTGTTTACTTTTGTGGCAGGGTCACATATAGTCCCAAGGTGGCTGGCTTGTAATCAGCAGCGTAGCTGAGGCCCGCTTTGGATTTCTGGTTCTATCGCTATATATTGTCAATGTGTAAGCACAAGTGTAGTCTATGAATCCTTCTGGGCACTCTAATATTATTTCTTAATACTAAGAAGATTAATTTATCCCTCTTATCCTGTTTTTCTACATCCAGGCCTCTAGTTCTGATTTACTATTCACTGTCTCTGTATTCACAATGCTTGCCTCTGTATTTACTTTAAAGCCAGAACAAATAGACATTCGAGACCATATTCTACCCTGATTTATCTAGTGGTCACTTGCTTTAACTCATATTAGTTTTTGTTTCACTCCTCATGTTACATCCCCACAAATGATACAACAATATCCATCATCACTTGTGCTAGAGAGAAGTTGATTCGATTTTGTGTGGGGGCTATATCTCCAGTTTGCAGAAAAATGAGCTACTTGGATTGATACCCAGGGGAAAAAACTTAAACGTAATAAAATATTTATACCTGAAATAGGTAAAATCTAATCTTTTCTTAGATAGTCTATATTCTAATACTCACAAGCACTGGGAAAGGGGGAGCGCTTGCACGGTTTACACATAATGCATTTACTTTATCTTACCTAAGTGACAACTCTTCTAAGGTGAAAAAAGATTTGTAAAGTAGTTTTAGAAACACTCTTGTCCTTACTATGTCATGATCCCTAAACATCAATCTACATGATACTCCAAGATGCCCCTTCTGTTGATGGGCTATTGTCTTTAAAGCAAAATCTCTGCCACAAATTGTGGTTGTATTCTAATTCCTACATTCCAGTTTCATTGGTTTGCTTGGTTTATTTTTGAGAAATTTTTTTGTAGCCTTAATTGACTTAAGTTTTACTCAGTATAAAAAGGAGTCCTTGAACACCTGATCCTTTAGCCTCCATACCTATGTTGACATTTTAAGGCCCAAATATTTTATTCTGTAACTGGTTGCTTTACTGTGTGAATATGCCTTGTTGTGAGGAAGCATTACAACAATTTAATAGAAATTGCATATTTTTACAAGGAGAGGATTAGCCACAATTATCCAAAAACTTTGACTAGCATATTTGGCACTTTTAAACACAGAGAAAAACAGATCTTCCTCTTTTTTTTTTTTTTTTTTTTTTTTTTAACTTTTTATGACTTTACTAGTGTGAAGGTGACTAAAAGCAACCCCAGATTTTTTTTTTTTTTGATACTTTATTTACATTTCCAATGTTTCTCCTTTTCTGAGTCTCCTCTTTGGAAACCCCTTATCCCCTCCCACTCCCCGCCTCTATGAGGGAATTCCACCTCCAACCCACCCGCCCACCCATCCCCATATTCCCACCTTGACATTCCCCTTTACTGGGGCCTCTAACACCCTCAGGCCCAAGGGCCTCTCCAATCCTGAATGGCCATCAAGGCCATCCCCTGCCATATATGCGGTCCGAACCATGGGTCCATAGATCTGTATTCTTTGGTTGGTGGTCCAAACTCCATGACGACCGGGGGGGTGGGGTCAGGCCTATTGACGCTCTTGCTCCCTCCATGGGGCTGCAAATTCCCTCAGCTCCTTCAGAACTTTCTCCAACTCCTCCATCTGGGACCTCACTCTCAGTCCAGCGGTTACTGTTAAGTGAAACTAGGGCATTCTGAACTTTTGGGCTAATATCCGCTTATCAGTGAGTACATACCGTGTTCGTTCTTTTGTGACTGAGTTACCTGGCTCAGGATGATATTTTCGAGTTCCATCCATTTGCCTTCAAATTTCATTAAGTCATTGTTTTTAATAGC
>CM052713.1:35914302-35929949 GCA_028551405.1 Uromys caudimaculatus
AAGACACATGCTCCACTATGTTCATAGCAGCCATATTTATAATAGCCAGAAGCTGGAAACAACCCAGATGTCCCTCATCAGAGGAATGGATACAGAAAATGTGGTACATCTACACAATGGAGTACTACTCAGCTATTAGACCCTGTTTTTTAATGTAGCCTGTTATTCTGCCCTTTTTAAATTGGGGGACTGAGGCCTTAATATTGGGAGTTACCTATGAAGAATGATTATCGGTTGCTGTTATGTTGTTGTTGTTGTCATTGCTGTTGTGTGGGTCACCCTGCCCCCTCTGATTTTTCTGGTTTGGGATTATTTGTTCGCATTTTCTTGCATGTGGTTATACTTTTCAGATTGAAGTTATCCTAACAATACCTTCTGTAAAGCTTGGTTGGTAGAGAGATGCTGCCTCTGCCTAAATTTGATCTTAACATGGAATATTTTTCTTTCTCTATTTAGTATAATTGATATTCTTGCAGAATATAGTAATCTGGGTTGATATTAGTGGTCTCTTAAATTCTGTGAACCATCCATCCAAGACATTCTGGCTTTTAGATTCTCTATTGAGAAGTCAAGTGTTAGTCTAATGGGTCTGGCTTTATATGTTACTTGGTCTTTCTCCCTTAAAGCTCTTAATAGGCTTTCTTTTTCCTGTATATTTAGGGATTTGATAATTTTGTGTCCAGGGGAATTATTTCTTCTGATCTTGTCTATTACATGTCTTATATGTTTCTTGTACCTTTATTGGTACCTCCTTCTTTAGATTAGGAAACATTTCTTCTATGATTTCATTGAAAATATTTGCTGTGCCTTTGACTTGGGTTTTCTTCTCTTTCCTCTATTCCTATTATCAGTAATTTGGTCCAGCTGCATATGTAGCAGAGGATGGCCCTATATGGCATCAATGAGAGGGGAGGCCCTTGGTCCCATGAAGGCTCGATGCCCCAGTGTAGGGGAATGCTAGGGTGGTTAGGTGAGAGTGGGTGAGTGGGTGGGGGAGCATCCTCATAGAAGGGGGAGGGGAGATAGGATAGGGGGTTTGTGGAGGGGAAACTGAGAAAGGGCATAACATTTGAAATGTAAATGAATAAAATATCCAATTAAAAATTTTGGTCAGTTCATAGTAGCCCAGGTTTCCTGGTGTTTTGTGCCTACATTATTTTTTAATTTAACTTTTTTTTTCCCTGAGAAATCTATTTCTTTTATGTTGTCTTCAAAACCTGATATTCTCTCTCATCTCTGGTACCCTGTAGTGAGGCTTATCCCTGAGGTTTTTGTTTGACTTTCCTAAATTGTTCATTTCCCGATGTCTTTCAGTTTTGATGTTCTTTAATAGTTCTATTTCTACTTTACTCTTTTTATTATTTCATTCCACTGTTTGCATTTTCACCGAATTCATTAAGGAATTTATTTATATCCTCTTTAAGGTCCTTGAACATATGTACAATTGCTATTTTGAAGTCCTTGTCTTATGTTTCAGAGAGAAAGGAGAGAAAGGATCTACTATAGTAGGGTTACTGTGCTCTGCATGAGACTTAGTGTTCTAGTTGTTTATCATTGTATTTTTGCATTCATGTCTAGACATCTGTGGTTAGGATAATTAAAGTGATTTTGGGTGTTGAAATCTAGTATTGGTTTTACTGGGTGGGTATCCTTTGGGTTCTATTGTCTCTCTGGATTTTAGAATGTGTGATTGCTGTGGGTGGCCTGGTTAGGAATGCTTCTGCAGGTCTGTGGGTGGCACAGAAGAACAGAGGTGGCCTAGGAGAAAAGGCTGAGAGTGGCTTTAGAAAATTCTGTTCAAACCTAGCAGTAAGATCTCAGGGAGTTGGACGTGTAGTGGGAACAGAGGATCCAGCAATTAGGTTGCAGTAAAGCAGTGAACTGTTTGGACAGACAGGGATGAAAGGGCCAGGGGTTCCAGGGTCTGAAACAAGAACGGGAGGCTTCAGTGGATGGAAGTGAGGTAGGAGGAGGGTTTTCGTGCTGAGGGTGAAGATACAGATCCTAAAGGAGTAGGACAGAAAGGATAGTTCTATTCACTTACCTGAGTCTTTTCCAGGCATAACTGCTTGTAGAAATCGTTTTTCAGGAATAGGTGGATGACACAAAGCGATAGAGAGGAGGAGGAAAGCTTAGCCAGTTAAAAGGTTTGGTAGAGTCCCAAGAGAATGGAAGGACAGAGGGAGGGAAGGAGGGAGGGAAGGAGGGAGGGAGGGAGAGAGGGAGGGAAGTAAGGCAGAGAGAGCCTACAAGCAGTCTATTACAGGGCTGGGGCATTCTGCACTCATTATCGCAGCCCTCTTCTTTAGTATCACTTCTGCCATAGCTCACATATTTTCTCATGCTGTATTTCCCTTCTTTATTTAATTCAAAAAAACTTTTAAATTTCCCTTGCCCATTCTCCAATGATTCACTTTTCATTCAGAAATGTGAGGTTCAATCTTTGTATATTCATATAATTTATATATATTTATAATACATTTATATTTATTATATAAATTATATAAATAACATTTATATAATTTCTCTCACTGCTACATTCTTGGTTATTACAGAAAAGACAAATATGCTTGACATTTCTTGAATTTGTTGCTTTTTTATGTCCTGATATGTGTCTTGTTCTACAGAAAAGGTATATAAGTGAAAATTTATAGAAAAGCAGAAATAAAACTTTAAATGGTTATACTTCAGATCAAGAGGAGAAACAAAACCAGGACCCTAGAAGGACCTTTTCTTCAATACCATGAATGGAAGCCTGGCAAAACAAACAAACAAACAAACAAACAACCCAAAAACTCAAAACCAAGATTTATGTCAATAAAAAGCAAAGTACTTTACAGAATTTAACTATAGCTAATAACATGAAAACCCGTTCAATCATGCTAAAACAAACTCTTTAGTAAATGTAGACTACCTACATAATACTGCACATAATGGTGGCTCAGGTCTGTAATCCTAGCTCTTTGGTAGGTTTATAAATTCAAGGCCAACTTTAGCAACTGAGCAAGACTCTCATAAAATAAAATAAAATGAATAAAAATAAAATGGTTAGTGTGATGTGAGGTTCCCCAGTACTGTAAACAAATAAACACAAACAACAATGGAGCTATCCTCCTGCAAATGTTCCTGGGAGTTCTTTATGTTGGCACCTGAGTGGCAGAATTCTCAACACATTTCCAAACAAACTCCTCCACTAAGAGACATGACCAGACTAAGATGATTTCTGGAATCTCGACAATGACTTCAGTCTCCTGTAATGCCTGCTTTAAGAAATGTCAGTGCCACCGGGGAAACTCTCTGCTCGTTCTGGCTAAAATGTTATACTAAACATGTGAGCCTCTGAGCTGCTTTAAGGAAGCTTTTCTTTAGAAAGTGTGCAGTTTCAAATTCTTTATCTGCTCTTTGGCATCTGAATTTATCCCCTAAAACTGTTTGTGCAATGGCCGATGAAGTGAGTATTTGTTTCTCTCACTTTCATGTGTGGGAGCTTCGGCCTCGGGCTTCCTAAGCTGGGCTTGTATACACAGAATGTGGAGGCTGCAAAATCTTGGCAACAGTTAAATGTTTCTGCATTCTCAAGATGAATTCAAAAGTAATTGCATAATAAATCTAAGGTGTTTCTGGCTGTGTTCACTCAGGATGCACTGTAGAAGTTCATTTGCACTCTTGTCTCTGAACACACAATGTAAACAGTGCACTGTGCATGTGTCCTGCTGATCATGTCAAGGAATGCTAATTACAGACTATTGTATGTTATGAATTACAATGTTTTTACTGTGATTTACATATAAAGTCTTTTACTCTCAGAAATATCATGACATAACTAACGAAAGTAAAAAGTGTTTTCATTTGGATATCATATATATACATATATATATACACACACACACATATATATACATATATATATATTTATTTAGATAGTACTTTATCAAAATGTTTGTTTGATTCCAAAAATTGTTGCTTGAGTTTCATAAAAATCAAAAAATAAAATTTGGCTTAGGATTAGAACAGAATTCTCAATAACTTTTAAAGTGAGCCTAAACACACTTTCATATCTTTTACCATGTACTTATGGGAAATAGTGCTATCAGCATGACTGATGATGAAAATATTCATAAACTTGAGGAATGTTGAAGATACTCCATGTCCTGCAGTATTAAATGTGCAGCCAAGTTTTAATTATCTGTGTAAAAACAAACAAGCACATTCTTTTCACTAGTATGCAGATTTGATTTTGTTTTTAATGAATGATAAAATTGTATGCATGCAAGGAATTGTTTGAAAATAAATTTCTTTATGAATTATTACCAGTAAATATTTAGTTTGTATATCTATTTTATATATCTGTGTATCTGGAGTTGCATAAAATTTTCTCAGGCAAAAAATGATGTCAAATGGAAAGGTTTAAGAAGCTTTGCACTGAGAGGTGAGGAAGACTCAACATCTATCCCAACACCAGGAGTAACTGGGACCAGCGAGATCCAGGGACCCAGGAACTCTGCTGGACCAGTGGCATGAGTTCTTTCCGGTCTGGGGCAGTACTCTTAGTAGATCTTGGGCGCCAATTCCTAAGTCAGTCCCACAACACCCAGAAAATGGTCAACTGACAGGTGCTCTAATATGCCCAGGATCATAGGATCAGACATGAGGAGGACACATCTGTCCCAACACCAGGAGTAACTGGGACCAGTGGGATCCAGGGACCTAGGAACCCCGCCGGACCAGTGGCAAGGGTTCCTTCTGGTCTGGGCCATTGCCCTGAGCAGACCTTGGACTCGAACTCCTCAGCCAGTCCAACACCCAGAGTAAGCTCAACTCCCATGTGCTCTAACATGCCCAGGATCACAGGATCCCAGGATCCCAGGAACTTGGTCACACAAAGATCACAGGATTCCAGGATCCCAGAGACAGCTGGTCTCTGAGGAGTTCTGACACAACCAGGATCAAAGGAAGGACAGGCTCCAGTCAGATAAATGAAGGTCAGGTAGCACTAGAGATAACCAGATGGCGGGAAGCAAGCACAAGAATATAAGCAACAGAAACCAAGGTTACCTGGCATCATCAGAACCCAATTCTCCCACCATAGCAAGTCCTGGATACACCATCACACCAAAAAAGCAAGATTCAGATCTAAAAAATCACTTCTCATGATCGTGATAGAGGACTTAAAAAAGGACATAAATAACTCCCTTAAAGAAATACAGGAGAACACAGAGAAATTGCTAGAAGCCCTTAGAGAAGCAACACAAAAATCCCTTAAAGAATTACAGGAAAACACAACCAAACTGGTGAAGAAATTGGACAAAACCATTCAGGATCTAAAAATGGAAAGAGAAATGATAAAGAAATCACAAAGGGAGACAACCTGAGAGTTAGAAAACCTAGGAAAGAGATCAGGAATCATAGATGAAAGCATCACCAACAAAATACAAGAGATAGAAGAGAGAATCTCAGTTGCAGAAGATACCATAGAAAACATTGACCCAACAGTCAAAGAAAATGCAAAAAGCAAAAAGCTCCTATGTTGTGGATAGCCCTGGGGTTTTGTGTATTCTAATTCTGCTCTCATGGGAGGGGCTTCAGAGAAGGAGTGAGTTACACCTGTGACTTTTTGTGAACCAATCCCTAATGAATAAAAGAGCCAATCACTGGGCGCATAAGGAGGGACTTCCAGGTTGGAGAAGGAGAAGAGAGGAGCAGGAGAGAGAGAGAGCCTTTTGGAATGGGGAGAGCAGATAGGTAAGATGTAGCTAGTAGAGTCTCCTGGTATCATAGCAGATCCACAAGGATTCGACACCAGAGGAATCAGACTTTGATAAGGTTTACAAGATTAGGTTTTAGTTGATGCGCCCAGAGATTGAGTTATTGTTGTTCTGAACTAAGTTTGTGTTGTATTTTCCTTCACATGGCATCTTGTCTGGGTTCCAGAGAGAATGGTAAAGCAGCAAAGTGTGGGTTTGCCTGATGTGCACCACAGAGGCCATGGGGGTATTGAAGTTTGGGGCTGGCATTGTAGCAACCCGCCAGTGGGAATCTAGTGAGCTGGGTGGAGAGATTGTGGAGTTCTGAGTCAGAGCTCCATGAGATGAAAGCAGGTCGGGCATTGCCCGCCAGTGCATGGCTGGCCAGCCCACCGGAGATGAGAGAACCAGGGCATAGTGCAGGAACATGTGCCATACATTCCTTCATTTTTCATATTTTCCACAACACTCCTAACACAAAATATCCAAGAAATCTAGGACACAATGAGAAGACAAACCTAAGCATGACAGTTAGAGAAGAGAGTGAAGATTCCCAACTTAAAGAACCAGTAAATATCTTCAACAAAATGAGAGAAGAAAACTTCCTAACTGAAAGAAAGAGATGCCCATGAACATACAAGAAGTCTACAGAACTCCAAATAGACTGGACTAGAAAAGAAATTCCTCCTGTCATATAATAATCAAAACACCATATGCACTAAACAAAGAATATTAAAAGCAGTAAGGGAAAAAGGTCAAGTAACATATAAAGGCAGACCTATCAGAATTACACCAGACTTCTCACCAGAGCCTATGAAAGCTAGAAGATCCTGGGCAGATGTCATGCAGACACTAAGAGAACACAAATGCTGGCTCAGGCTACTATACCTAGCAAAACTCTCAATTACCATAGACAGAGAAAACAGGCATTCCATGACAAAACCAAATTTACAAAATATCATTCCATAATTCCAGCCCTACAAAGGATAATAAATGGAAAACACCAACATAAGGAGGGAAAATACACCCTAGAAAAAGCAAGAAAGTAATCTTTCAATAAACCCAAAAGAAGATAGCCATACAAACATAATACCACCTCTAACAACAAAAATAACAGAAAGTAACAATCACTTTTCCTTAATATCTCTTAACATCAATGGACTCAATTCCCCAGTAAAACACCATAGACCAACAGACTGGATATGTAAACTGGACCCAGCATTTTGCTGCATACAGGAAATGCACCTCAGTGACAAAGACAGACATTACCTCAGAGTAAAAGGTTGGAAAACAACTTTCCAAGCAAATGGTCCCAAGAAACAAACTGGAGTAGCCATTACAATAATGAACAAAATCAACTTTCAACCAAAAGTTATCAAAAAAGATAAGGAAGGATTCTTTGTACTGGTCAAATAGAAATATTTAATGAGTAACTTCAGCAAGTGTTATAGGTATCTGCTGAATCTCAGTGTAATGGCCTTGGGAAATGCAAAGGAATGTTGCTCTTTACTCAGAGTGAAGATAACATATCTTCAAGGGAGAACATGGAGGTATTTGAATTTTATGTTCACATTAGGGAGGTGAGTCCTGTATATTTTAGAAGACTAGTATTTATTTCCTCTAAATTTAGTCAGGAGTTGTCAACTTATTTCTAGTTGAGTGTGACTGAGTAAGGTTTTCAAAGCCTACTGAAAACAAGTAACATTAACCATGTGATTTATGAGGTTAGGTTGTGTGCTATTTTGACTGAAGTCAACTTTCCTTAGTCATTTCAAAGAAGAAAAAAATGAATGGCCTATAAAACTGTAAGAGTTGATCTGTCAGAAATAATTTACATTTGCATAATGTTTTTACAAAGTGATTTAATTTAGTTTAATCATATTTATAATGTGAAAGTATAAGATGATGATAATATTGGCTTCTAAAGTTTTAGCCAAAAAACTAGCATTTTAATTATTATAAAAATGTCTACAAGTAATTTCATAATTTATTAATTCTGTATTTAATTTTGACATATTTCTTAAAATTCACCATTGTATATAATACTGTGATAGATATCCCACAGTACATCCATATTTTTGTCAACATAAATTCCTAGAAATAAGTTTACTAGATAAAATTTTATGCACAATTTCAAAAATAAAATGTTGTCATAAGTATTTGATATTGTGATGGTCTATGCTTCCTATTAGCATAAAACCCTATAGAGGTGAGATTCAGTGAAAGTAAACTTACTGCCTTTACCTAAGGAATCTTAAAGTGGCCTTGCCCAAAGAATCTGAAAGGATTAATCAACGCTGAGCTCTGGGAAAGTCTGACGAAGAGATGTTTAAATATAGGCACATAAAAATTGGTAAGGCCCATAGTAGCTACATAAGTGATTCCCTTAAAGGATTCTTGTGAGAATCAAATTAAATGAGTCCATATGTGCCAGCCACTCAGCACAGTGGCTAGCACACAAAGATCACTACATAAGTATGAGCTGTGGTGATCATCATATACATGAGATTGAGATTATCTGTGTTCTTATAGGCTCTTATAGGACATTTGATTTGTCAGAATTTACTTGGCATAGTTTTTGTGTTTGTGATTTTTAAGCATTTTTGTGTCCATTAGTTACCAGGCCTGACTATATAATAAGGTTCTACTGTAATGTTCCATCTAATTTTTTTAATTAAAAGAAATCTTGCCTACATGAAGAAGAAGAAGGAGGAGGAGGAGGAGGAGGAGAAGCAGCAGCAGCTTTGCACTGGCTCCAGTGTGAAGACATTTGAAGATGAGGCTGCTGAGGAAATATAAGGTCATTAGGGAATGTCTTAGTCAGGGTTTCTATTCCTGCACAAACATGATGACCAAGAAGCAAGTTGGGCAGGAAAGGGTTTAATCAGCTTACACTTCCACATTGCTGTTCATCACCAAAGGAAATCAGGACTGGAACTCAAGCAGGTCAGGAAGCAGGAGCTGATGCAGAGGCCATGGAGGGATGCTACTTACTGGATTGCTTTCCCTGGATTGCTTAGCTTGCTTTCTTATAGAACCCAAGACTACCAGCTCAGGGATGGCACCACCCACGAGGGGCTCTTCCCCCTTGATCACTAATTGAGAAAATGCCTTACCGCTGGATCTCATGGATGCACTTTCTCAACTGAAGCTCCTTTCTCTGTGATAACTCCAGCTTGTGTCAAGTTGACACATAAAACTAGCCAGTACAGGGAAGGATATAGGTTTGTAGGAAATCTGGATTTCTTAGTTCTCACACTCTGGGGAAGTCCATATGAGCACAGGATGAGACGATCACTATTGGAAAGCCAGGAAGACAGCTTGTACCAGGCTCTGAATCAGTAGAACCCTAATCTTGGAATTCTAGTTGGCAGAAGTATGGAAGATATCTATGGTCATACCACCCTAGATGTACCAGATCTCACTGAACTGAGAAAAGAAATTCTACTGTTTTAGCTCACCCATTCTTTGACACTTTACTCTGATAGCCTTAGCCAACTCATAGACGCAAGAGGGCAGCAACTCCTCTTTTCTCTTTCCAGCCACCAGAGTGGGTAAGGACCAAATTTCAGCTTTAAGGCCACCTTGCTCTGGCCCCTTCACTGCTCCCAGATGTAAAGAATTGAGGACGTTTGCCCTCTATGGTAAGTTCCAGTGAACCAGATGGCCTCATCATGTGGAACAAAATTCCCCAACATGGTGAGATCTCTTTAGTGTAAGTCAGCATTGTAACATTCACTAGCCTTTTGTCACTGAGTAGCAGAGTTCTATTCCTTGGGCTCTTCTTCCCTATTGAGATGGTTTTTGAATAAAGTTCTCTCCTCATCAATTTGACATCTGTTATTTTCCTTTAAGTGCACCAATTTTATGGATTGATCTGCTTTAGATTCTCAACGGTAGAGCTAGTTGAGTTCAATCAACTTTCTTTTTCTCATGTATGTGTGGTGTGTGTGTGTGTGTGTGTGTGTGTGTGTGTGTGTGTGAGAGAGAGAGAGAGAGAGAGAGAGAGAGAGAGAGAGAGAGAGAGAGAGCATGTGTGTATGCACCTTAATACAGAGATTGGAACTTGACTAGTAGAGGTTCAAGTAAGGAGAGAAAATGACCAAAGTTGTAAACACAAACTGAGGATGCTTATAGTCAGTTGATCATTTGAATTGCTTAGTGAAGTAGTAGATTCTCTTTAATTTATTCAGTTTATATTAAAGAAACCCCCAAATTCCTAAAACAATGGATCAACTCACATTTAAAACTCCTGTGATGAAAAAGCACTGTAATTATTTTCCAAAAGTTATCTTACTATCTATCCAAACTAGTAATGTGTGGTAACCTGTGGTATATCATGCAACTCATTTAGGTGTGGTGTGATGTTCAATGGGTTGGTAATAGCTCACTCATTATTACATTTCACTGATATGATCTTGAATGGAAATATGACTAAAAGTCAGTATAGGGAGACAAACATACAAAATTGGATTGTTTCATGAATTCAAAGGAAGATGAAGTTGATGTGTAAAATACATTAAAGAAAATGGTACTATTTATGAATAGAATGAAATGATATAAGTGAAGAAATTAATAGTGAACAATGGCACAGCCTTAGAACCAGATACTGTGAAATATAAGAAAGGAAAGGACCAGAATACATGGAAGGTTTGAGAAGGATTAGTACAACATGGTGGCTAAGTTTATGAATCAAGTTGGGTTGGCCACAGTAACCAGATACATAGTCAAACATCATTCTAGGCTGTCAACAAAGGCATTCTCAAGTGGGATTAGCATATACTATTATTCTCTGTATGTGGGTAGGCTTTATCTAGTTCTCTGGAAGCCTGTATAGAATGGGGACTCCTTTTATCTTCTTGCATTCACTATAATTATTTTTGAAATATTTTGATGCTGTCTTTACCAATACTTTCCATTTTTTTTATTGTTGCACAATATTCTGTTGCATGGATGGACCTCAATTTGTTAACCAGTTTAACTGTTGCTAGAAATTTAGATGGTTTTCATCTTGGAGCTATTATCAGTAAAGGTGCTATAAACATTTGTATACAAATAAAAATAAAATAAAATAGGATGAGATTTCTCCTGAAAAGAGAATTCTGCAAACAACTAAGCTTTAGCCTTAAAAACAAACAAACAAACAAACAAACAAACAAACCACTTGGCCTTCCCTGAGTTTGAAGCTTGACAGCCTACTTGCAGGACCTGCAATCATCCCTGGCCAAATGATCTCATATCTATATCTTTTTTATATTAATATAGACCTCCCTCTCTCTTTTCTCCCTCCTGTCATCCCTCTTTAGCTCCCACTTCCACTCCAAAATGCTTCTTTAGAAATTCTCCAACACAAGCAAATTCTATAAAACTGACAAAATTGTTTCATCCCATTAACAAATCCCCCCTTTTTGCCAATGAGAAACATGGATTATTGTTATAAAGAAACCAATCAAGGCCTAGGAGTATAATTTGGTTGGTTGTGTAATTGCCCAGCACCCACAAAGTCTTGCATAATCCAATTGTAGTGACTCATGATCATGATGCCAGTACTTGGGTGGTAGAGATAGAAGAATCAAAAATTCAATCATTCTTGGTTATGTTGGGGGTTTGAGGTCAACCTGAGCCCCATGAGACTACCTTAAATTTTTTTAAAAAAGAAAACAGAAATATTTAATGCTGTCCCTTAATTTTCTAAAACTAGAAAAGCAGCATTCTTGATTTTTTTCCTTCAGGTTCTGATCAACTAAAATGAAGCATCAATAACTCTGAAACCTTTCTATCATAATTATATGATTATAATTACATACACTTCCCAATCTTTCAGTCCAAGGAGAAATTAAGTATTATTGGGTTTTTGCAAGAAATTAATTTTTTTCCCAAGACTGGAAATTCTTACAGACATCTGATTTTCTAATTTTACCATTTCCCAGTTGCATTTGGGCACTAAGCCACAATTATAATTAAACCTTGCTCCAATAAGCCTGAGGGAGAGAGTAGGGTGAGCCAAACAAGCTTGGGACTTAAAACCTTTAGCAGACATTATGATGAATATTTCCTGGGGAAGAGACAAACACTCTTTGAGAAACCTAAAAATATCTCATGATGCTTTTCTGGCAGGAAAAATGATTTCCATGCACAGCACTGTGGATCCTTAGACCATTTCTTCACTGTTCCATTTGTACACTGACGAATATTATCTTCCTACTGGGAAAAAAAGCAGCAAGACATACCCTCAGCTTCTGCTGAGGCTAAAGAACTAGAAAGCCTGAGAGACATAGCGGTGAGTACAAGAGTATTATGGGAACTGTGATGGACATTTATGTCTTATACAGCAAATGTGTACATTGCAGATCAGTGTCTCATCTTCATATAGAGAGAGTTAGATTTAGCTGTTATATCCTATAATATCTCTGACTTGAACTGGCAATTCAAAAGGAATGGCTTGCCAGGTATAAGTGTATACAACTGTAACTCCAGAACTCAGGCAGCTGAGGCAGTAGGATAGCAAGCTCAAAACCAGCCTGGGCTAAAATAGGGAGCTCCTGTTTCAAAAGAGCCAAAACTTAAAACATTGAAAACAATGAATGGCTAGAAAATGTTCAAAGTATTTAAGTTCATTGCAATAGCTTTTCTGCCACAGAAATTTTAAAAGTCCTTGAGGGGACATGAAGCACAGGCAGACTATCCACTCTCCTGATATTGTACATCTGTTATTTTATCAAAACATTTCTAAACTGTTTTCAGCTTTCAGGTCAACACAGTTTTAGTCAGAGTTCTTAAACCATTTATGCATGTGAGCTATGAGTAAAGCATGACATTGAAATGATATGATTCTGATGCTAAATTGCTTTTGCAAGGAGCTACATACACCCCAAAGCTGTCATGACAGCTGATAAGTTATTTATCTGCCAGTAAAATGAACCAATTCAAGCCACATTAGATTATATTATACACAGGTTTATTGGGAAGCTACTTCTGGGTCATTCTACTGGCCCCTGGGAGGCCAGGAAAGTTGCCATGGGAAGAAAGAGAGAGCAGAGGGGAAAGAGAAGGAAAGAAAGAACATGCACCAAGAGAGAAAGAGAGAAGAGAAGGAGAGAGAGAAGAAGGGAAACACAAATATCTGAATTATATAGGGAGGAGTCTCTAGGGGAAAAGGCAGCCCAACCCCTGGACTAGAAAGTTCAAGGTTGGGGACAGGGCATGCTAAGGTAGGGACTGAGGGATGCTGGGAGAACTTGGAGGGCAGGTCTGCCCTGGTATGTAAAATATGTACCTTAGTCCCTTGTCCTGGGATCTGAAACCAAACATCCCAGCCTTTTGTAGATACTATGTGAATAAGGGGTAACGTTGTCTATGACTACTTCCTGCTGACACTGGGGCATCATTATAGGGATGGACAAAAGCTGGAATGTTGGCCAAGTCTAGGAAGAGCTGGTTGTTTCACTACTGTCTAGGTTGTAGGACCATTTGGGAATAGGAACGTGCAGGCCCAGTTGAACCAGTGGGCTGGAACATCTGTGGGTAACTGTTTTGGAGCTTTCCTGGATACAGGTTCTGAGGGAACACTTAGATGTTAGGGGCAGAAGATAAAGTTAGGGAGTTTAGGGAGAAAAACCTTTTCCTGGCTGTATATTTTAAACTCTTAGGCCCATGGTCTTGGTAGTTGGAGGAGGTTTGGAAGTATTCCAGTACCAGGGGAATGGGAATAGACCCCACCCTCAGGAGTAGGCAGATAGGGAGGGAAATAGACTGCTGATTAACAGTACTTATCTGGAGTGCTTTTGACCCATAAGGGGTGGGTTCCCTGAAACTTGTAGGAGTCTTTTTCAGCTTACAAAAAGATAAATCCTTTATAACTTGCATTTGCCAATCTCAAAACACCTTCCTGGAACTTCATTTTCTTAGAAGCTTTCATATCCTCAGACTTTACATAAACTTTAAATTTTATATCTTTTACTATCTAATTATTTTTTGACATGAGATATTATTCATATAAACAAGTTTAATATAATAACATGGAATGGAAAAGTTTAGAACCATTATTAATAAAGTATCTGATTCTATTTTAAAAATCATTAAAATAAATAAAACAGGACAGTGATCAGAATAATAGTACCATTATAATCACATTAAATAGAAAAGCTACCATCATTTTAAAGCTGTACCAAAGGCTTCAGATGTCGATGATATGGAAACCAGGGTAGAAGGTCCACTGGGAGCTGCTCATTGACTGATGAAAAGACCCTGGATCTGCCCTTGGATAATCCTAACATCATCTAACAGATGAGACAGGTGGTACAGTATCTGCACAAAATTATCCACACTTAGTAAAATAGTTATTTAAGCTGTTGTACCTTGTCCCATTTTTGACCATGAGACACAGGTGCTTGATCACTGGGAACAGTCATTGTAAAGTGAGTTCCTTTATCTAAAGTTACTTCTTTCACTAGTTCAGTCTGCAAACCCCTCAGAGACCTGAGAAAGATATGTTGTAATTTAAATGGCCTATGTGTCAATTAAAACTACACACCCATTACCTAGAAGGCCACCCTACTAAATTCCTGTGATGTTGATTGGCTTCACTGGGGACACAGGTTCCAGGGCAGGATCAATCTTTGGCTGCCACACCTGGCAAATCTGAAAGGCCTTTCTGTGGAGTAGGAATTTGGGAGACTAACCTTGCATTGTCTGTTGTCCTGTTTGTTCACAATACAGTCCAGGCCCTAGCAGTGGGCAAGACAATGGAGCAGTCTTTCTTAGTGGTTATTATACCACTGTCCAGATAGAGTCCTTTTCTGTTCTGTCTGTATCTTCTTGGAGACCTTGGGTGTGTCATTTCTAGGATTTGGGAGTCTCTGTCATTTTAAGCATCTTAAGTTTAAGCATCTTAAATGCCATATTCAGTAGGTCTCTGAAGTGCTCTAAGACCATCTGTTTATCTATCTATCTATCTATCTATCTATCTATCTATCTATCTATCTATCTATTTGAATAGACAAACTTAGTTTGATTCTAGTTAACCATCTTAGGCTTAACCTTAATAACATATATCTTGATTAGTAAATATACCTTTTTTATTTTTAAGCATGATCACATAAAGTTGTGGTTAAGGTCTGACTTTTGCATAACAAAGATGACTGCCAGTCATGTGACTGCCCTTAACCAAAATGGTGGTTAAACCTTGACTCCACCCTCTTTATCCCAAAGTCAAGATGGTGGCCAGTCACGTGATTCTGGCTAGTGTGTAGTTAAGCAGGTATGGCGAGTGACTTAAAATGAACAGGCTGAGTGAAAGATCTATATGACAAGAACTTCAAGTCTCTGGAGAAAGAAATCGAAGAAGACCTCAGAAGATGGAAAGCTCTCCTGCGCTCATGGATTGGCAGGATTAATATAGTAAAAATGGCCATCCTGCCAAAAGCAATCTACACATTCAATGCAATTCCCATCAAAATTCCAACTCAATTCTTCATAGACTTAGAAAGAGCAATTCTCAAATTCATTTGGAACAACAAAAAACCCAGGATAGCAAAAGCTATTCTCAACAACAAAAGAACTTCAGGGGAATCAGCATTCCTGACCTCAAGCTGTACTACAGAGCAGTAGTGATAAAAACTGCATGGTAGTGGTACAGTGATCTACCAGGCAGGTAGATCAATGGAATAGAATTGAAGACCCAGAAATGAACCCACACACCTACAGTCACTTGATTTTCAACAAAGGAGCTAAAACCATCCAGTGGAAAAAAGACAGCATTTTCAACAAATGGTGCTGGTTCAACTGGCGGTCTACATGCAGAAGAATGAGAATTGACCATTCCTATCTCCCTGTACAAAGCTCAAGTCCAAGTGGGTCAAGGACCTCCACATAAAACCAGATATACTGAATCTAATAGAAGAG
>CM052713.1:35930449-35961080 GCA_028551405.1 Uromys caudimaculatus
GGGATGGGTGTTACTCATAGCATAGCCTCCTTAGCCCTTGCACCCAGGGGTCTTGTACCATTGCACCTGGAAGGGTAAGGATGGAATGCTCTCAGAATATTGGCCTTTGATTGCCTATTCACTCATGACGGAATTCGCTTGATCGAGCCTGGTTCTGTGTTTTGATACCACTGTAGGGAGGTGTGGCCTATTTAACCCAGCTGACCCCCCTCTCTTTCTTACTTGAAAGAATGGGGGGAGATGTAGGGAGCGGTTAGAGTATTCGCCATTACAAGATGGCGCTGACTTCCGCTGTCGCTCTAAGGAAACTTACGGATAGCGCGGGAAAACCCCAAAGCGCTTGCGCATTAAGGGTGTACATGACTAATCACCGCCCACTCCCGGGGGCACGCCAATCAGTGGAGGACACGCTGCCTCAGGGCTATATAAGCAGCGCCATTCTGGGGCCCCGGGGTCTTCCTCTTCATGATGCAATAAACGCATTGCTGCAGAAGGATCTGTGTGTCCGCGTGGGTTCTTGCTGGCGAGACCAAATAGCGCGCGGGACAATTCATTCCTGGTGGGAGTGAAAACTGGTACTTCCACTATAGAAATCAGCTCAACTCTCCTCAGAGAAGCTTTTCTGTTTGCAATAGATGGTAATTAAAATGGATATCCACAACTAGATAGTGGGCAGAGACAGATCTATTTTAGAATATTCAGCTCTAAAGGGAATGTCTTGACTACATCCTTATCTCAGGGCTCAAGGATCTATGTGGGAAGACTGTAAGAAGAGCAAGAAGTGGTGGATGACTAAAGGAAAGTATGTTCCAGACAAAGTAAGACTAACACATTTAGGAACTCTCTCAGACTATGACAGCATGCACAAGGCTTACATAAGTTTAAAGCCAACAAAAATTCCAGCATGGAGAAGGAGAAGTGAGCACAAAGTCCTGTGCCTAACCATGAAACTATTTGCAAATTAGATCTGATTACAAAGGAAAAATCAGTTTTCTTCAATGGGTGCATCCAGGGTAAGCCATACACACAGAAGTAGTTGATCAGCACAAAATGGAGTCCATGGTTTTGTTGTTGATAATGAATGTATGGTTTTTTGTTTTGTTTTTAAAAAAGAGAAAGAACATGAAGTTTGGTAGATAAGGAAGAAAAAGAATATGATCAAAATATATTGTATGAAAATATCTCAATGTATTTATTTTAGTGGCATTTTCATTTAAAAATTTTAATATATTTTAAAGAAAAATATAATTATGTGGCTTCCCTTCTTCCTTTTAACCCCTCCAGCCCCTCTTAAGCCCCTCCCAACAATAAATTCCAGGTATACCCCTCTCCCCTACAGAAACTTCTTCCCTAGTTATTATTTCATATGTATGTGGGGGTTTCAGGGTTGACTATTTCTTTCGGACAAACCGCTAGGAGTCTTATCCCTAGGAGAGGCTAACTCACCAGTTACTTATAGTTCTTTGTTCAGTGGTATGACACCATGAAATTGTTCTGCATTAGCATATCTATTGATATTGCCATTGTTCATAACTTGTTTATCCTGCTATTTCTGTAATGACTATTGCACAGAACACTTCCAGATATTCTGACTCTTACAGTCTATCAGCCCCCACTTCTGTGATGTTCCCTGAGCCGTAGAAGCAGGAGCTGTAATGTAGATATATATCCATTGGGGACGGAGGCCCCCACTATTTATTGATCTCTACATTGTGTCCAGTTGTGGTTTCCTGTGTAATGACCCGTATGGCAAGATAACCATAAAGGCAGTAAGAAGTGCTCATAAGTTGGCTGTAACCAACAGCTGTCTAATTAGACTTAAGACCCACTCACCAGGAGTAAAACCCTGCCTGGTATTAATTGCTTTCCTTCCTTGCAGAAAATCCTGCATAGGATCTTCCTGGGGATGGCACCAAAGAGACATGTTTGTACAGTGGATGCTGCTACCTTGTGGGTAAACTTTGCATCTACTGACCCCCAAAATTCAACTATGGAGAAAAGTGTGTATGTTAGCAAAAAAGGTAATGACTGGAAAAACAAATGATTCTGAGAGATGAAAAAGGACACTTAGAATTGGGTCATAATTTTAGAAAAAAATGTAATCACATGGTTTCCATAAGAGTATTTTGGGGCTAGAGAAGAATTCTATCATCACTCTATCTCAGAACTATTATTGGCTGGAACAGGAAGAAATAAAGACATGCATCCATTTATTGAGCATAGAACCTTCCAAGAAGCATCACTTCAGAATTTCTGTTAGCACAAGGCCCAGAGTGAGCAGCATGGTCACTACCTAATGCCAGAGAGCTGAAGGGACACAACTGCATCCATGAGTTGTGAATGTTAACAGCAAAGAGAGATAGACATGGCTGTGGCTGTACCTAAGCATCAGCATCTTCCATAGAGGAAGGAGAGGGGTAGAGATAAAATTTACATTCTGTCTAATGAGTAGATGGTGTGCAGGAACAGGGTGTATTAGAACTTTGGAAATCAGTTAACAACCAGCCATGAGAAAAGAGGAGACATAACAGGATGCTGAGGAAGAAATGATCTATAAGATGTCAGGAGACTATGTCATAAGACATGGTCTTTAGATGTGAGTGATCAGATGATACAGGCACTGGAGAGGGATGAAGTAATATTAGTAGTATGTATTAATCTTACAAAACAACGTATTTGTGATAATAGTTTTGTACAAATACTCTGACCATGTTTACCATCCATTATCCACAGTTACCCTCTCTCGTTTCCTTGCTAGTTCCCAGGCTATTGGCCAGCAGACTTCTTTAAAACTTCCATGTCTATATTTTAAAGGTCTATCCCACTTATTTTCTTCCCCTCCTTTGAGGTATATGCTTACCTTCTCATGGTCCCCTTTCCAGTTTTATAACTCCCTCCTTTATATCTATGTTAAGTCCAGGTTTCCTATGTAAGAGAAAACTAGAGTCATTTGTGTAAGTTTCTTGACTATTGTATGTTATCTGTAATTATTTGTCTCAACATAATTATTTCAAGTTCTCTCCGTTTTTCTTGTAAATGTCATAACGTCATTTACCTTTAGTGGTGAGTAAAAGTCCACTGAGTGTATGTAGCACATTTTCAGTTTTTGTATTTTTAAAATGTAATATGTTTATTTCATTTATATCATTCTCCCTTCCTTTTATTCCCTCTAACTCATCCTGTATTCTCCCAACTCCCTATCAAATGCATGACTTTTCAATTATATGTGTGTGTGTGTGTGTGTAAATATATAAATACAACCTGCTGAGATTTAAGTGCTTCTAGTATGTATATATTTTTAGGGTTGACAACTTTGTATTTGAGAACCAATTAAGGAGCTCCTCCATGAGAAAACTGAGTCTTATTCTCTTCACAGTCTGTGGCTCTTCATCTAGGACGCAGTCAATTGTGAGGAGTTAGCTTATGCACCATATTTTCTTTACCCATTAATAAGTTAATAGGCATATAGTTTGGTAATATTTCTTATCTGTTATGAATAGTAAAACTCATTCATTCATTGGAATGTATTGGTGTTTAGTATTCCCAGTTCCTTATGTATTCTAGTTATCGACTATATCTGCTCTACAGTTGACAAATATTTTTATCCCCATGCTGAAGGCTATCTATTCAGTCTGGTGATTAAAAGGTGTTTTCTTTGGTGTGCGAGCTTTTAAATTTCATGCAATCCCATGGATCCCTGGTAACTACTGCTGAGCACCCCTTGCCCCCTTCAGTACAGAGGAGTGAATTGCTGATGTGAGTGAGTGTCTTTTAACCTAAGCAACCACCACCTTGGGGAGTACAGCTATGCTCTCCTTGCAAATGGACCATCCAACTGGGCTTTTTGAATGTTTATGTTCAAAAGGGACATCTTAAGACCCTCACATGATTATCCAGCCTCTCCCTACCACCTGTCTTATATGACTCTGCCTTAATTGCATGTGTCCTACCAAGGGGGCTAGAGAATATAGGTGCCGAAAGACTGAGGAGAAGGACTTCATCTATGCAGCTACAGGGAAGCTCTCCTCCCTGCTGTTTAAAGGCTTTCCAGATGTGGCCCATTGTGGATGGAGGAGTACAGCAAGCCCTTTTAAATACTTCCCCTCCTCTCAACCCATGCTCTGCAAGAGAGCATGTGGTGGCTATTGACTGGTCAACTTGACTAAATCTGGAATTAACTAAAACCGAAAAATGGCTGGGACATCTGCATCTTCCCAGGGTATGGTGTGTGTGTGTGTGTGTGTGTACGCTGTTATGTGGTTTTGTTGTTGTTGTTGTTGTTGTTGTTGTTGTTGTTGTTGTTTGTTGTTTTACTTCATGGAACAGTCTATTCTTTTATTATGCCAGCTCTTATGTTTTATGTTGTTACATGAAGTCGACTTCTGATGTATAATTACCAGAACTCGATTGTTCCTTGCTTATCACACTAGTCTTTTTTTACTCTGTTGTACTAAACTGAAGCACACTATTTCTAAAGTGTTTTGAGAGATGTAATGCTACTGGGGAAACCAAGCCTCTCCTTTATAAATTCTTGGTCTCTTTGACCAAAGAACATAAAAACAGCCTCAGAAGGAAGTTCACTGACCATTTCATTAGAGGTTGTGAGAAAAATAACAAGACAGCAAACTGAAAAAAAAAAAATCTCCAGGAGGACAAGATAGCTAAGGGGGAAAGAGAGCTGTATCTTTTAAGCAATGGTCCAAGAAAGCCGGCTGGTTCAGCAATGGAAGTCAACAAGTAGATACAGAAGAGGAGTGTGAGCTTCAGAGAAACAGTGAGAATCCAAAGAAGAGATGGATAGAAAAAAGGGAAAGTTATGCTTTTTGGAGTCAGAACTCAGAAAGTGGGTAGGCTGAGCAGAACACTAGCCTCCCACTTTTGTGCAAGCTCTGTAAACAGCTGCATCTGAAAAGGGCTCTGGGACCCCAGTCCTCCTGGAGGCTGAACCACCAACTAAAGAATAGACATCAAAAGACCCATGGCTCGGGCCACATATGTGGTAGAGGAGGGCCTTGTTGGCCATCAGGGGGAGGAGAGGCCCCAGTAAAGGGGAATGTCAAAGGGGGAAGATGGGAGTGGGTCAGCGGGTGGGTGGGAGGGGGAATTCCCTCATAGAGGTGGGGGAGGGGGAGGAGATGGGGGGTTTCCAAAGAGGAGACCTAGAAAGGGGGAAACATTGGAAATGTAAATAAAGTATCAGAAAATAAAATAAATAAATAAATAGAAAAAAAGAAAAAGAAAAAAAATGAAAGGGGCTCTGGGAAGAATAAATGCATCATTGAATTAAGGTGATACTTATTCCTCCCATCTTCTTATCATGTCTTTGGTGAATCAGCCTTCTTGAGATATAGTCTTCTGGCCAGGTGCTTGGCAGACTCAGCTGGATAAACTTTAAGGGAGGAAACAATAATACGTAAAGGTCTAATCTTTGGCACCAATTAGAATGTCATGTCTCCACCCAAAGCCAGAAGTAGAACTCACATTCCATTTCTCTTAATGCCTCAAGGATCTCTAAAACCATTACCTTTTAATATAGTATTTTAAATCTTGTGTGTGAGTATATATATGTGTGTATGTGAGTGTGTGTATGTGTGTGAATGTGTGTGTGTGTGTGAGAGAGTGTGTGTGTGATGCTTCTCTACCTAGAGTTATCAGGAAAATGAAAAGTGGGATCCAAAGTAGAGCATAACAGAGGGGTCCTTGCCCAACAGTCTCCAGGTCCAAGCTAATCTCTGTCTAGCTACACAGCAGTGACAGTCATTACAATCTAGAGTCCTATAGTATAGACATTATGGGAATCTTGCTGTAGGCCTTAAAATTACAAGACTAATTACTTGCAGAATTCCTGTTTGGAGTCCCTCACTTGCTGCATCCCAGAAATACCCCGTAGGAGTCAAAGGAGATCATTATGACAACATTCTTGCATCTATCAATGCTTATTTCTTTAAAACACCATTTTTGATAGATATCTAGAGATGAGGAGAGCTTATTTACTATTTGCTGATTCTTATGTCTCTGAAAGTGGAAATGGATTTTTACCCTACTCCATTCAATAAGAAATGGCACACAAAGGGTATCTCTAGGTTTTGAGCTTTCCTCACAGAAGGAGAAGTGTGCATACGCCATGTATTGTACACAGATGTGAGTGTACAATAGAACTGAGGTAGCTCTTGTTTTAAGTAAAACAGGAACAGCAAGTTTGGGAGAGGAGGTCTCATGAGATCACCCTTCAAAATGAGCCCCGTGATCATGGTGGGGATGAATGGGCTTTGCAGTGGGAGAGACATTAAGAGAGCTACACCATCCTGCTAAGGGAGTGTAACCTGGACAGAGATGGAGAGAGATCTTTCCTTCAAAACTCAAGTGGAACTGCAGCAGGAGAGAGAGGGCTGCTAACACTACATAGCATGATGGGGGAGTAGCAGCAAATCACATACCTGTGACTTGGCCTGACTTAGCCCATGTAACACTTGATGCTGGCACAGAGACAGACATTACATAGGACCATGAAGTTATCTTGTAGGTGGGAAGGCGGAAGGGATGAAGGGGACGATCTTGTTTCCCCCACCATAACGAGGTCTGTCAGTACTTTGCCTCAAGGGACAGGCTTCAGGAAGCATGACATGATTTTCCTTGGCTTCTGAATCTGTGCTGAGGTGTTGTAATTTCCAACTCTGCATCTCTGACATTGGATCTGAGCCAGGTCCAATTTGATCTGCCTGACTGACAAGTGTGTCAGGATGTTTATGTAAAGCTTTGTGGGAGGGTCTCAGTTTTTACAATAAAATATCAGACAACTTGTTGTTACTAAGCCTACATTCTCCAGTCTACTTTTGGATTTTACAAAACTGATCTTTTGGTTTTCTTGGACCTAGTTGTCAGTCTAACTCTACTCAACTCAAAGGCTCACCTATTAGTAGCAAACACCCCAATATTATTTACTAAAAACATTTCCAGTGGTAACTCTAGAAACTCCAGCTAATAATTTGATTCAAGAACAATCTATTGTCACTACAAATTACCCTGCCCTGGATATTCATATAAATGATTATGTGTATGGCCTTTTGTGCTTAGTTTAATCTCATTTTATACCTAATTTTAAATATATTTATTCAATTACTTATTTTATGGACATATTTCAATGTAATATACAAATAGTAATTTATCCATCAAAATATATGTTGAGTTATTTTATTTCATCATTAGTTAGATATCAATATGATTGGTTATTCATTTTAATATAAAATTTACATGTGGTAAAATGTACATTTACTGAGTTGAAAAATGTACATGTGTGGCTATGTCAGTCTATCAAGATGTGGACTGTACGTGTTGCCCTTGTGAGGTTCCTTATAGTTTATTTTGGTCAATAGTCCCTATAGAGGGACAGTTTTTTCCACTGTAGATATTCTTAGTATTTCCCTTTGTTGTTAAAAGGTGTCTCTGTCTTATTGGGATTCTATAGCCAGTTCCTTTTGACATGTTTTCTGATGTCATTAAACTATTCCTACCTCATGTCTGATATTTTAAATTTGATATCTTTAGTTGTTTTCCTCCTCTTCTGCCTCTTCCTGTCTTCCTTCCCCTGAGTTCATTTAAACATTTTATAGTCTCCTTTTGCTCTGTTGTGCTTTCCCTGTGTAATTAAAGACACATTTCTCTTATATGTGTAAGTCCAATCTATATCTAACTATGCCCTCTAATTGGAGACAAGAATTGGGGCACCACAAAGTCCCTATGTTTCCTCTTATAGCCATTTTCTGTCTTGCTCTGTCATCACATAGAAGCTTTAGTTGACTTATGCAACACATATTCACATGTCACGCAAAGTTAGAGTCATTTCTTTGGTTGGTATACATTCTTGAATCCCATATCAAGTTCAAGAAAGTGAGTGTGTGTGTGTGTGTGTGTGTGTGTGTGTGTGTGTGTGTGTGTCTCATATATGAGAGAGAGGGGGAATCTTTTCTTGCTGGTACTCATATTCAAGAAATTCTGTAAAAACTGGAGTTAAGTATTCTGAGTTTCTAAGTATTAAAATATTTCTATCTTTTTTATATTTTATTTATATTTCAAATGTTTCCATCTTTCCAGGTCTCCCCTTTGGAATCCCCCATCACCTCCCCCTCCCCCTGCCTCCATGAGGGTATTCCCCTACCCGCCCACCCACCCACTATCGTCTTCCCTGCTTGACATTCCCCTATACTGACGCATCTAACATCCTCAGGCCCAAGGACCTCTCCTCCCCCTGATGGCTAACAAGGCCCTCCTTTGCCACATAGGTGGCCAGTATCATGGGTCCCTCCATGTGTATTCTTTGGTTGGTGGTTCAGTCTTCAGGAGCACTGGAGGGGGGGGTCAGGCCAGTTGACACTGTTGCTCCCTCCATGGGGCTGCAAACTCCCTCAGCTCCTTCAGTCCCTTCTCCAACTCCTCCATCTTGGACCTTACGCTCAGCCCAACAGTTGCTGTGAAGTGAATATTGCGTATTCTGAACTTGTGGGCTAATATCCACTTATAAGTGAGTACATACCGTGTTCATTATTTGTGACTGAGTTACCTCGCTCAGGATGATATTTTCAAGTTCCATCCATTTGCCTGCGAATTTCATGAAGGCATTGTTTTTAATAGCTGAGTAGTATTCCATTGTGTAAATGTATCACATTTTCTGCTTCCATTCCTCTGATGAGGGACATCTGGGTTGTTTCCAGCTTCTGGCTATTATAAATATGGCTGCTATGAACATAGTGGAGCATGTGTCCTTATTACATGTTGGAGCATCTACTGGGCATATGCCCAGGAGTGGTATAGCTGGGTCCTCAAGTAGTATTATGTCTAATTTTCTGAGGGTATGCCAAACTGATTTCAGGGTGATTATAACAGCTTGCAATCCCACCAGCAATGGAGGAGTGTTCCTCTTTCTCCACATCCTTGCCAGCATCTGCTGTCACCTGAGTTTTTTTTTTAATTAATTTATTTATTTATTCATTCATTTATTTATTATATGTAAGTACACTGTAGCTGTCTTCAAACACCCCAGAAGAGGGCATCAGATCTCATTATGGATGGTTGTGAGCCACCATGTGGTTGCTGGGATTTGAACTCATGACCTTCGGAAGAGCAGTCGGCGCTCTTAACCGCTGAGCCATCTCTCCAGCCCCGTCACCTGAGTTTTTGATCTTAGCCATTCTGACTGGTGTGAGGTGGAATCTCAGACCTGTTTTGATTTGCATTTCCCTGATGACTAAGGATTTCTTTAGGTGCTTCTCAGCCCTGCGACTTTCCTCAGTTGAGAATTCTCTGTTTAGCTCTGTTCCCCATTTTTTGATAGGGTTATTTGGTTATCTGGAATCTAACTTCTTGAGTACTTTGTATATATTGGATATTAGCCCTCTATCAGATGTAGGATTGGTAAAGATCTTTTCCCAATCTGTTGGTTACCGTTTTGTCCTATTTACAGTATCCTTTACTTTACACAATCTTTGTAATTTCAAGAGGTCCCATTTGTCAATTCTTGATTTTAGAGCATAAGCCATTGGTGTTCTGTTAAGGAAATTTTCCCCCATGCCCATGTGTTCGAGACTTTTCCTCACTTTCTCTTCTATTGGATTCAGTGTATCTGGTTTTATGTGGAGGTCCTTGATCCACTTGGACTTGAGCTTTGTACAGAAAAATAGGAATGGATCAATTTGCATTCTTCTGCATGTAGACCACCAGTTGAAGCAGCACCATTTGTTGAAAATGCTCTTTTTCCACTTGATGGTTTTAGCTCCTTTGTCAAAGATCAAGTGACCATAGGTGTGTGGGTTCATTTCTGGGTCTTCAATTCTATTCCACTGATCTACTTGCCTGTCACTGTACCAATACCATGCAGTTTTTATCACTACTGCTCTGTCATACAGCTTGAGGTCAGGAATGCTGATTCCCACAGAAGTTCTTTTGTTGTTGAGAATAGTTTTTGCTATCCTGGGTTTTTTGTTATTCCATATGAATTTGAGAATTGCTCTTTCTAAGTCTATGAAGAATTGAGTTGGAATTTTGATGGGGATTGCATTGAATCTGTAGATTGCTTTTGGCAGGATGGCCATTTTTACTATATTAATCCTGCCAATCCATGAGCATAGGAGATCATTCCATCTTCTGAGGTCTTCTTTGATTTCTTTCTTCAGAGACTTGAAATTCTTGTCATACAGACCTTTCACTTGTTTGGTTAGAGTCACACCAAGATACTTTATATTGTTTGTGACAATTGTGAAGGGTGTCATTGCCTAATTTCTTTCTCAGCCTGTTTATCCTTTGAGTATAGGAAGGCTACTGATTTGTTTGAGATAATTTTGTATCCGCCACTTTGCTGAAGTTTATCAGCTGTAGAAGTTCTCTGGTGTAGTTTTTCCAGTCACTTAAGTATATCATCATATCATCTACAAAGAGTGATAGTTTGATTTCTTCTTTTCCAATCTGTATCCCTGTGACCTCCTTTTGTTCTCTAATTGCTCTAGCTAGAACTTCAATTACTATATTGAATAGATAGGGAGAGAGAGGGCAGCCTTGTCTAGTCCCTGATTTTAGTGGGATTGTTTTGAGTTTCTCTCCATTTAGTTTGATGTTGGCTACTGGTTTGCTGTATATTGCTTTTACTATGTTTAGGTATGGGTCTTGAATTCCTGATCTTTCCAAGACTTTTATCATGAAGAGATGCTGAATTTTGTCAAATGCTTTTTCAGCATCTAATGAAATCACCATGTGGTTTTTTTCTTTGAGTTTGTTTATGTAGTGGATTACATTGATGGATTTCTGGGTATCAAACCATCCCTGTATCCCTGGGATGAAGCCTAGTTGATCATGATGAATGATCGTTTTGATGTGTTCTTGGATTCTGTTTTCGTGAATTTTATTGAATATTTTTTCATTGATATTCATAAGGGAAATTGGTCTGAAGTTTTCTTTCTTTGTTGGGTCTTTTTGAGGTTTTGGTATCAGTGTGATTGTGGCCTCATAGAAGGAATTGGGTAGTGTTCCTTCTGTTTCTATTTTGTGGAATAGACTGAAGAGTATTGGTATTAGGTCTTCTTTGAAGGTCTGATAGAATTCTGCAGTGAACCTGTCTGGTCCTGGGCATTTTTTGGTTGGGAAACTTTTAATGACTGCTTCTATTTCTTTAGGCATTATGGGACTATTTAGATGGTTTATCTGATCCTGACTTAACTTTGGTATTTGATATCTGTCTAGAAAATTGCCCATTTCATCCAGATTTTGCAGTTTTGTTGAGTATAGGCTTTTGAAGTAGGATCTGATAATTTTTTTGAATTTCCTCAGAATCTGTTGTTATGTCTCCCTTTTCATTTCTAATTTTGCTAATTTGGATCCTGTCTCTGTGCCCTCTGGTTAGTCTGGCTAAGGGTTTATCTATCTTGTTGATTTTTTCAAAGAACCAACTCCTGGATTTGTTGATTCTTTGTATAGTTCTTTTTGTTTCTACTTGGTTGATTTCAGCCCTGAGTTTGATTATTTCCTGCCTTCTACTCCTGTTGGGTGCATTAGCTTCTTTTTGTTCTAGAGCTTTCAGGTGTGTTGTTAAGCTGCTAGTGTATGCTCTCTCCAATTTCTTTTTGGAGGACCTCAAAGCTATGACTTTTCTTCTTAACACTGCTTTTATTGTGTCCCATAAGTTTGGGTATGTTGTACTTTCATTTTCATTAAATGCTAGAAAGTCTTTAATTTCTTTATTTCTTCTTTGACCAAGTTGTCACTGAGTAGAGCATTGTTCAGCTTCCATGTGTATGTGGGCTTTCTGTTGTTATTGTTGCCATTGAAGACCAGCCTTAATCCATAGTGATCTGATAGGAGGCATGGGATTATTTCAATCTTCTTGTATCTGTGGTGGTTTGTTTTGTGACCGATTATATGGTAAATTTTGGAGAAGGTACCATGAAGTGCTGAGAAGAAGGTATATTCTTTTGATTTAGGATGAAATGTTCTATAGCTATCTTTTAAATCCATTTGGTTCATAACCTCTGTTAGTTTCACTGTGTCTCTGTTTAGTTTGTGATTCCAAGGTCTGTCCATTGATGATAATGGGGTGTTGAAGTCACCTACTATTATTGTGTGAGGTACAATGTGTGTTTTGCGCTTTGCTAAAGTTTCTTTTATGAATGTGGGTGCCCTTGCATTTGGAGCATAGATGTTCAGAACTGAGAGTTCTTCTTAGTAGATTTTTCCTTTGATGAGTATGAAGTGTCCTTCCTTATCTTTTTTGATGACTTTTGGGTGAAAGTCAATTTCATCCAATATTAGAATGGCTACTCCAGCCTGTTTCTTGGGACCATTTGACTGGAAACTTGTTTTCCAGCCCTTTACTCTGAGGTAGTGTTTGTCTTTATCATGGAGGTGTGTTTCCTGAATGCAGCAAAATGCTGGGTCCTCTTTATGGATCTAGTCTGTCAGTCTATGTCTTTTTATTGGGGAATTGAGTCCTTTGATGTTTAGAGATATTAAGGAATATTGATTGTTAGTTCCTGTTATTTTCAATGTTACTTTTAGGTTTGTGTGGCTATCTTCTTTTCAGTTTGTTGAAAGATTACTTTTTGCTTTTTCTAGTGTGTAGTTTCCCTCCTTGAGTTGATATTTACTATCTATTATCCTTTGAAGGGCTGGTTTTGTGGTAACATATTGTGTAAATTTGGTTTTGTCATAGAATATTTTGTTTTTACCATCTATATTAATTGAGAGTTTGCTGGGTATAGCAGCCTGGGCTGGCAGTTGTGTTCTCTTAGGGTGTGTATGAGTTCTGCCCAGGATCTTCTAGGTTTCATAGTCTCTGGTGAGAAATCTGGTGTAATTCTGATAAATATGCCTTTATATGTTACTTGACCTTTTTCCCTTACTTCTTTTAATATTCTTTCCTTTTTTTGTGTATTTGGTGTTTTCACTATAATGTGATGGGACGAATATCTTTTCTGGTCCCATCTATTTGGGCTTGTATATTTATGTTCATCTCTTTCTTTAAGTTAGGGAAGTTTTCTTCTATAATTTTGTTGAAAATATTTACTGGTCCTTGAAGTTGGGAATCTTCACTCTCTTCTATACCTATTATCTTTAGGTTCTGTCTTCTCATTGTGTCCTGGATTTTATGGATGTTTTGGATTAGGAGCTTTTTGCATTTTGTGTGTTCTTTTACTGTTGTGTCAATGTTGTCTATGGTATCTTCTGCTCCTGAGATTCTCTCTTCTATCTCTTGTTTTCTGTTGGTTATGCTTCCATCTATGACTCCTGATCTCTTTCCTAGGTTTTCTAACTCCAGGGTTGTCTTCCTTTGTGATTTCTTTGTTGTTCCTGTTTCTATTTTTAGTTCCTGGATGGTTTTGTTCATTTCCTTCATATTTTGGATTGTGTTTTCCTGTAATTTTTTAATGGATTTTTGTGTTTCCTCTTTAAGGGCTTCTAGCTGTTTACCTGTGTTCTCTTGTATTTCTTTAAGGGAGTTATTTATGTCTTTCTTAAAGTCTTCTATCATCATTATGAGAACTGATTTTAAATCTGAGTCTTGCTTTTCTGGTGTGTTGGGATATCCAGGGCTTGCTGTGGTGGGAAAGCTGGGTTCTGGTGATGCCAAGTAACCTTGGTTTCTGTTCCTTATGTTCTTGCCCTTGCCTTTTGCTATCTTGTTCACTCTGATGTTAGCTGATCTTACTCTGTCTGGCTGTGGCTTGTTCCTCCTGCAGGCCTCTGTATCAATACTCCTTGAAGACCATCTCTCTCTGAGGGGTGTTTGGGTTTGGAATGCAGTGGCACAAGGTCAGCTCTAGGGTGCAGACAGAAACCAGAAGGATCTTGTCCCCAGCAGTCCTTTGGTTCCTGTGTCCTGATGGCTCTACAAGTGTCCCTCTTGATCCAGTGAGTTTGAACAGAAGTGGTGGTTTTGCCTATGCTCGAAGGTGTGTCAGCACTCCTGGTATACCAGCTCTCTCCTGGAGCCCTGTGGCCCAGGCTGAGGTCCCCAGGTCCTGGTGAGCAGTGGTGTTTGTCTTATCCCCACTCACCACTTTTCCATGCTCCTGGGAGGGTGACTTTCTCCTGGCGCTGCTTGGCTATGGAACCCTGGTGGCCCAGGCAGAGGTCTCCTACGACAGATGGAAACCGGAAGGTTCTTATGCCTGACTTTACCTCAGTCCCTGTGTTTCACAGGTTCCAGGTGGGTCCCGGTGAGCAGTGGTGCTTATCTTAACCCCACTCACAGCTTTTCCACACTCCTGGGATGGTAGCTTTTTCCTGGCGGTACTTGGCTATGGAACCCTGGTGGCCCAGGCCCAGGTCTCTCGCCATAGATGGAAACTGGAAGGTTCTTGTCTCCGACTTTTCCTTCTCAGTCTCTGTGTCCTGAGGGCCTGGGAGAGTAACTTTCTCCCGGCGCTGCTTTGCTGTGGGACCCTGGTCCTAAATTATTAACCCAGTCTTTACCTTGATGCTGTACTTTCCAAACCGTCTCTTGAATTTCTCACTTCAATGAGTAAATTTTATTTTATTTTCATGACCTGAATTAGAATTTGCTATCCTAAATTGAAGGTTATTTCTTAAACTTGGTATGGGAGTTAAGAATCTAAACTGTAATTACATTTCTCAATTTGTCTTGTTTCACCTACTGTGGGTTCTTTGATTCGTAGTACTTTTTATGTGGGCTTTCTGTAAACTTTCCATTATACCTGCTCATTTTCCTTTTACACTGTAGATTTTGTTTGGTCTGTTTTGCGGCAAAATTATGGGCAATATTTTTCAGACAGCATGGGGCAAGAGGAGCACATTGTGGGGAGCACTGTGTGCTGGCAGAGCCTGACCTTGGGTTGCTAAGCATTCCTCCCAGGCATTATAATCACATGCTTGTGGATTTCTATTGTGAGTGGCCACTTTCCTCACGTAGGCACTGGGCAAGGGAAGTGTAACTTGGTTGCTAACCTTAGCCCCTTAACCGAGAGTCTCTGCATTTGCATCTCCTATCCTTCATTCTTCAGATAGTTTCTTTGCCACAGATCTTATATCTTAATAGATAATTTGGATTGTGGCACTTAAAAATAGGTAATGCATGAAGAATACCCAGGATACAATCCACAGAATTCAAAACGGTTAAGAAGCTGAAGGGCCCAAGTGAGGATGCCTCAATCCCACTTGGGAGGGAGAAGAAGGCAATCACAGGAGGAGGGAGGGAGGGAGGGATATGGGTGGGAAATGGGACAGGGAGGGGAAGAGGGGAACATGATCAGGTATTGGGTGTGGGTGGGGAATAGGACTGAAGCCCTGAGGGCCAGCAGAAGAATGGAAACAGACAACCTCAGGAGTTAGGAGGTAGGGGGCACTCTAGAATGTACTAGAGACCTGGGAGGTAAGAGCCTCTCAGGACTTGAAGGAAGGACTTTAGATGAAATGCCCTAGAGTGGGGAGAGGGAACTTGTAAAGCCCACATCTAGAAGAAAGACAGGGCATCAAGAGAAGGGATGGGGTTGCCATCCTACAGTCAGAAACTCTGACTCAGATTTGTTCCTGTCTGAAAGAACTGCAGGGACAAAAATGGAGAAGAGCATGAGGAAAAGGAGGTCCAGCGACAGGCCCAAATTGGAATCCAGCTCAAGGGGAAGCCCCAAGGCCTGACACTATTACTGAGGCTATGGAGAACTCACGAAATGGGGCCTATCATGACTGCCCGCTGAAAGACCCAACAAGCAGGTGAAAGAGTCAGATGCAGATATTCATACACAACCAATGCACAGAAGCTTCTGACCCCGTGATTGAATTAGGGAAAAGCTGGAAGAAGCTGAGGAGGAGGGTGACACTGGAGGAGGACTAGCAGTCTCAACTAACCTGGACCCCCAAGATCTCTCCGACACTGGGTCACCAACCAGGCAGCATACACCAGCTGATATGAGGCCCCCAACAATATACAGCAGAGACTGCCAGGTCTGGACTCAGTTAGAGAAGGTGCACCTAACCCTCAAGAGGCTGGAGGACCCAGGGAGTGGGGAGTCTGGTGGGGTGGGGGTGGGGGATGAGGACACCCTCATGGAGACAGAGGGAGGAAGTATGGGATGTGGAACAGTCGGAGGGTGGACTGGGAGAGAGATAAAGTCTGGACTGTAAAAAAAGATTAAATAATAAAAAAAGAAAAGAAAAAATAGGTAATGGAGCTTTAGGGAGAGGATTAGTAGGAGACAGGTACGATGAAGGCACTGCTGAGAATCGTGAGAATAGTCAAGAGCGGAGGTGGGAGGAGGGGGATACAGGGGCCAAGGAGAGAGAACACTAAGAAGGTTTAAAGTGTCAAAGGGAAACATATTATTTATACGCTACTGAAAAATAAACCTTGTGTGTCTGTATATGTGTAAACCAATGTAACTTCTAACTATATTCTAAATAATTATCCTTATACCCACTGTTAAATGTATGTCTCACTCTATATTAAAGAAGCTTCTCTTTGCAACAGCAGAAGACTATTGCAGAGATCTACAACTGGCCAAAATGCAGAGAATTACTGATACATTAATAATGTGATCCCTACACCTAAGGCTTAGAAAAAACCATGGAAGAGGGATGGAAAGATTTTAAGTATCAAAGGCCCAGTAGACATGACAGGAAAATTACTAATGTCCTCTAGACACGACAGGAAAAATACTAATGAATTTCCCACAATATACTTGCCTGAACATGGCCACTGTAATGACACCAGCTGACATGCCAATGTGAACAGGGGAGTTTCACAAAGTCCCATCATTAGATGAAGACCTATTAGTTGTCAGTAGCTGCTGAAAGAGGGATAATCAGTTCTCTCCAGGGAGGAGACTCTGTATAGGTTGGCAAATCTCAAGTGATCAGCTTGGACACATTGGACACATGTACATGTGAGTGTGTGTGTGTGTGTGTGTGTGTGTGTGTGTGTGTGTGTGTGTTATCATATATATCTAATTGTGTATATG
The DNA here is from genome assembly GCA_028551405.1 of Uromys caudimaculatus. NCBI lineage: Eukaryota > Metazoa > Chordata > Mammalia > Rodentia > Muridae > Uromys > Uromys caudimaculatus. The sequence goes on from CM052713.1 coordinate 35,947,405, forward strand.
TAGAGGAATTTTAATCTAGCAACATGGTTGCTCTGGCAAGGAGTCACATCCAATACCTTCTAGGTTTATGTGATATGGCTGAAATACAGACATGTTCTCAGGATACAACTTTAATCCCAAACAATGAAGGTAAAGTTGGTTTAAAGAAGGAAGCAACTGTATTTGAATGGGACCTTTAATTGAGGGGCAGACAAAGTGATGAATCAGAATGACAGAATGAGTCAGAGATAGGATATGCCCAGGTTTCCTGAGAACAGACAGGAAAGAGAGTTTATAATAATGCTAAGAGAGAGCTCAGGTTTGCTATCTAAAAGAAAAGTTCCCAAGATTCTGCTCTGAGTGCTTGGGTAATAGAGGATTCTAAGCTGCAGAACCTTGACTGTGCAAGAGTGGGCCTGAGGAAGGGATGCTGAAGCAACTAAAACTTTTGAAAGCCCATGTTTGAGATATCACTCTGAAATTCCCTATGTTTCCTTAAGAAGTGGCGGACTGAACATCTCTCTTAACATCAGGAGTAACTGGGACCAGCTGGATCCAGGGATCCAGGAACCCTGCCAGACCAGTTGCATGGGTTCCTTCTGGTCTGAGCCATTGCCCTGAGCAGACTTTGGGCATGAACTCCATAGCTAGACCCACAACACCCAGAGGAAGCTCCAATCCCAGGCGATCTAACCCGCCCAGGAAAATAGGATCAGAGGTGAGGAGGAGACAACACCTACCCCAACACCAGGAGTAACTGGGACCAGTGGGATCCAGGGACCCAGAGACCCTGCCGGACCAGTGGCATGGGCTGCTTCTAGTCTGAGCAGACCTTGGGCTCAAACTTCTTAGCCAGTCCCACAACACGCAGAGGAAGCTCTATTTCCAGGTATGCTAACATGCCCAGGATCACAGGATCACAGGATCACAGGATCACAGGAGCTTGGTCACACCAGGATCTCAGGGTTCTAGAGGCAGTTTGACTCCCAGGAGCTCTGACACATTCAGGATCTCAAGATCACAGGATCACAGAATCACAGGATCCCAGAGAGAGCTGGTCTCTGAGGAATTCTGACAGAACCAGGATCATAGGAAGGACAGGCTCCAGTCAGATAAAGGGAGGGTGTACTGGCTAGTTTTGTGTGTCAACTTGACATTAGCTGAAGTTATCACAGAGAAAGGAGTTTCAGTTGAGAAAAATGTCTCCATGAGATCCAGAGGTAAGACATTTTCTCAATTAGTGATCAATGGGGGAGGGCCCCTTGTGAGTGGTACCATCTGTGGGCTGGTAGTCTTGGGTTCTATAAGAAAGCAGGCTGAGCAAGCCAGGAGAAGCAAGCAAGCCAGTAAGGAACACCCCTCCATGGCCTCTGCATCAGCTCCTGCTTCCTGACCTGCTTGAGTTCCAGTCCTGACTTCCTTGGGTGATGAACAGCAGCATGGAAGTGTAAGCTCAATAAACCCTTTCCTCCCCAACTTGCTTCTTGGTCGTGATGTTTGTGTAGGAATAGAAACCCTAACTAAGACAGAGGGTAAGTAGCATTAGAGATAACCAGATGGCAGGAGGCAGGAACAAGAACATAAGCAACAGAAACCAAGGTGACCTGGCATCATCAGAACCCAATTCTCCCACCACAGCAAATCCTGGATACACATTACACCAGAAAAGCAAGACTAAGATCTAAAATCTCGTCTCATGATGATGATAGAGGACTTTAAGAAGGACATAAATCACTCTCTTAAAGAATTATAAGAAATACAACCAAACCGGTGAAGGAATTGAACAAAATCATCCAAAATCTAAAATTAGAAACAGAAACAATAAAGAAATCACAAAGGGAGACAACCCTGGAGTTAGAAAACCTAGGAAAGAGATCAGGAGTCATAGATGCAAGCATCACCAACAGAATACAAGGGATAGAAGAGAGAGTCTCAGATGCAGAAGATACCATAGAAAACATTGACACAATAGTCGAAGAAAATGCATAAAGCAAAAAGCTCCTAGCCCCAAACATCCAGGAAATCCAGGACACAATGAGAAGACCAAACCTGAGGATAATAGGTATAGAAGAGAGTGAAGATTGCCAACTTAAAGGACCAGTAAATATCTTCAACAAAATTATAGACGAAAACTTCCCTAAGTGAAAGAAAGAGATGCCCATGAACAGCATATAAGAAGCCTACAAAACTCCAAAGAGACTGGACCAGAAAAGAAATTTCTCCCATCACATAATAATAAAAACATCAAATGCACTAAACAAAGAAAGAATATTAAAAGCAGTAAGGGGAAAAGGTCAAGTAACATAGAAAGGCAGATCTATCAGAATTACACCAGACTTCTCACCAGAGACTATGAAAGCTAGAAGATCCTGGGCAGATGTCAAACAGATCCTAAGAGAACACAAATACCACCCCAGGCTACTATACCCAGCAAAACTTTCAATTACCTTAGATGGAGAAAACAAGATATTCCATGACAAAACCAAATTTACACAATATCTTTCCACAAATCCAGCTCTACAAAGGATAATAGATGGTAAATGTCAACTCAAGGAGGGAAACTACACCCTAGAAATCAAAAAAGTAAGTAATCTTTCAACAAACCCAAAAGAAGATAGCCACACAAACATAATACCACCTCTAACAACAAAAATAACAGGAAGTAGCAATCACTTTTCATTAATATTTCTTGACATCAGTGGCCTCAATTCCCCAATAAAAAGTCATAGACTAACAGACTGGATATGTAAACAGGACTCAGCATTTCGCTGTATACAGGAAATGCACCTCAGTGACAAAGACAGACACTACCTCAGAGTAAAAGGTTGGAAAACAATTTTCCAAGCAAATGGTCCCAAGAAACAATCTAAAGTAGCCATTCCAATATCAAACAAAATTAACTTTCAACAAAAAGTTATCAAAAAAGATAAGGAAGGACACTTCATACTGGTCAAATAGAAATATTTAAGGGATAACTTTAGCAAGTGTAATAGGTATCTGCTGAATCTCAGTGTAACGGTCTTGAGAAATGCAAAGGAATGTTGTTCTTTGCTCAGAGTTAAGATAACAGATCTTCAAGGGAGAATATTGGAGGCATTTGAATTTTATGTTCACATTAGGGAGGTGAGTCCTGTATATTTTAGAAGACTATTTTTTTTTCTCTGAATTTAGTCAGGAGTTGTCAACTTATTTCTAGTTGAGTGTGACCGTAGTAAGGTTTTCAAAGCCTACTGAAAACAAGTAACGTTAAATGTGTGATTTATGAAAAAAAAGTTAAAAAAAAGAATGCTAAGAGAGTATAGCAAGAAAGAGAAAAGGTGGCATCATGTGGTATGTGTGTATGGCAGTTTTGCCAAGACAGTTTTACAGAGACAGGTTACAGAGAGAACAAACTAGACACAGGTGAAGACAGAACAAGCCAGAGAATGAGGAGAGAGAAGATTAGAACATATTGCCAAAGTTAGTATGGGGCCAGGCAGAGCAATTCAGTCAGAGACCCAGAGAAGCCCGATTAAATCAGTCAGGTTGGAGAGGAGTTTTGAGCCAGAACAGCTGAGTTTTACCAGCCATTTAGAGTTCAGAAAGAACTAGGAGGATGAACTTATTCAGCAGTAAGCTTCTGAGACGACAATTACATTTGGTGCCCAATGTGTTTGGAGAGAAAGAAATCCCATCAATGTTACAGAAAGCAGAGGCTATCTGACAGAAACATCACATAGGACAGGAGACATATGACAGAAAGCTACAGAAGAGAGATTCACCTAGGATCAGCTCCAAAGGAAGTATCAGTTCTCCCAGTTCAGTTGGATGCCCAGAGAGACTTGGGAAACTCTGAAGCAACAGGAGCTTCGGGTCCAGAGCAAGAAATGTTACAGGAGCCTCTGAGACAGTGAATCAAGTAAACCATCCCCAAAGACAATTTTAATTATATAGACAGACTATTCCTGCATTAAAAATGGGAAACTCCATTTTAGATACCTTAAGACCAAGGGTAGGAGTTGAGAGTATAAAAATGTTACTTGAAAAGCATTTCAGTATTAATTGCAACTGTGGCCACTGGAGTAAATCTTTCCTTACTTTCAATTACAATCTTTATATATTTCCTCTCAAAAAAGGTTAAAAAGTCCGGCAGTGGTGGCACATGCCTTTAATCTCAGCACTTGGGAGGCAGAGGCAGGCAGATTTCTGAGTTCAAGGCCAGCCTGGTCTACAAAGTGAGTAGACCAAGGCAAAGGCTATACAGAAGAAACCCTGTTTCAAAAAACAAACAAACAAATTTGAAAAGATCAATGTACAACAAGAAAATACAGCTGTACAAACAAGGAAATTAGCTACAATAGTACAAAGGCCTGAGAGACAAAAAACAGAGGAAGTAAGCAAACAGAAAGTGCTTAATTGTGAACCTATGGTACCTACTGAAATTAAGGATCAAGATACCAGCCCCTTGAACCTATGGTGCCACCTCTTAATGAAATTGAGGAAAGGCAACCACCCCTACTGGCTTTCCCAGTTACCTGGGAACAAATGCCAGAAAATGGTGAAAATTCATCAGTAAGCTTCTGAGATGACAATTATATCTGGTGAATAAAAGATACATTTACCTGTATATATACATAGACATCATGAAGTTGGCAGGAAGAGGGGACATGGGAGGTTAGAAGAAGGAGTGGAGGAAAGGAGTAATATAGACATTATTCATGTATGCAATTCTCAAAAAATAAAATTAGTGAAAATACATAGTTACAAAATCTTTTATGACTTGTGTCTGTTAGATTCTTTCCATTTCTTTGGAGCGATGGCAGGGAGAGAGGAACCCATTTTCTTGTTTTTGAGCACAGGTGGGAGTTTATTCACATGCAATATATCAGCACTGATTTCAGACAGACACTTTAACTCTTTTGTCACAATATTTCTTGCTTCTGACACTGAATAACATCATAAGTCAGTTGTAGATTTGAAATTAAGCATAACCAAGTGGCTAGACACGGTCTTGGAAAAGCAGGGCATTTAGAATGCAGACATCTAATGCTGGCTGGCGGAGATCCAGATGATTTATGTTATGGTCCACATATCTTTTGCTTTCTCAACAAGTACTAGATGGGTTGCATGGCAAACAAAAGCACTTGGGATGTGGAATAGCTACACTCTGGCATCCACATTCCTGTTTTGTCCTTCCAATACATGGCTGAAATCCTGACTACCTGACCACCAAAGTTTGGTTGAATACACTGAGGCTCAGAGTGGTGGAAGGAAAGGCTGTGCAAGGACATGTTTCAGGAAGCAGAAGACCACCGTGGGTCTTAGGTCCCTATTAAGTAAACCATCTGTAAAAAGTTAGACGTGTATCATCCTAACCTTCGACTAAATCAACACTCAGTCCATTAGCAAACATTGACTTGAAAGATAAAATACAGGTCTTTTCATTTTTAGAATAAGAGAAGGAGAGAGAAAATAGCCAATGTAAATGAAGGAAGTCAAGTGTGATCTGCACTGACAGTTTTAGACTATTGCTGTTAGTGGATTCTAGTAAATAACTATATATTACATACTCCACGATGAAATCTCTCTAACATTTTATTTTAAATAAATGGAAATGACTTTATTTTTAACTTCCTGTGGAAAATGGTTTGATTTTCCTGATAAGTTAGCCCAATTTTTCCTTCATTACCAGTCCCTGGTGTCAAAGGAAAAACATTATGAAAGAATCTCGGTTCAACTGAGTTTCCACCACCCTCCCACTCCAACAGATAACATTTTTATATAGAAAGAGTTAAATGAACCCATTAGACCACTCCCAACACCTGTGGTAAGGGAGTTATCACAAATTTGAATTAGTACATCTTCTCAGGTATGTTTAAAGCCCTAAAATTTGTGTATCAAATATATTGTATTACACACTAATTTTGGCTCAGTCCAATGTACAACTTCACATTTAGGCTACTAAATTTGTAACTAAATTTTGCAACCATGTCATCTATTTCATGACTTATTTCAGCAAATATTTGATTATTCAGTATGAGAAGATGCTGTGCTCAGAGTAGAGAAACATACATGAACAAGATAGAAGTCCTTCCTTTAAACATTTTTTTTTTCAGAAGACAGTGGGCTACCATATTTAGCAAACAAAATTAAATTTCAGAGTTAAATTCAGAGAAATATGTATTTTGGAATCAGTGTGTCTATATAATATTGAAAAATCCTAAAACCTTTTGCTTTTCCTTAAAATCTAAATCTAAAAATTAAACAAAAGCCCTGTAGTTTGGTTGTTTTTTGTTTTTTGGTTTTTTTCCAACCCTAGAAGAGAGGCAGGAAAAAAAGGGTGATATACCACAGCAACTGGTAACATGGATCCTGTGGACTAAGAACTGTCTTTTCTAGGTTTTGTAAAAAGATGACAGACACCTTCCTACAAAATGACAAGGTCAGTAAGCAGCAAATGGTTTTCCAGGAAAGCAGGCAACATATTACTGATGGGCTCACAGTATGCAGGGAGGTCCTGCAGTCACACTGGGATCATTGAACCTAGCTTAATGCCATATCCAAAGTGACCACCATGGTGGACACACATGACTTACTATCCTAAGATTATAAATGAATCTAAATATTTTCCAGAAATTCTACCTCTTAGGACCCACGAGGGATTGTGTTCAGAGAAGGAATGTTGACAGAAATGGCTGAGCTCATTAGGCTCCTGTCTGTCGGATGACTGTGTTGACCACCAGGGCTGAGGCACAAGGGCACTGCATAAAGGACTGATCTACCCCAGCTGCCAACCTACCTTTAATGCAGTTAACAGAATGACAATCATGAATAGAGTCTAAATGTCTTTGCAAGTCGTGTAGTAGTAATAGTTGTTGTTGTTGTTGTTGTTGTTGTTGTTGTTGTTGTTGTTGAGACAAGGTCTCTGTAGCCCTCATGGTCTTAGAACTTGCTATGTAGACCAGGATGGCCTTGAACTCACAGAAATCCATGTGCCACCCTGCCCAGCATATTTTCTCTGAACTGTAGTGCTATCTTGATGCTGAAGTGCTTCAATAAATCGCAGAGAGCCACATACAAAACCTTATGCCCTCTGATCTTCAGTTTTTGGCTGGCAATCCACTTTATTTTCCCTCCCTACTTTTCCCTCTGGTGCTCTGTACTTCTGTGAGAACAAACTTCAAAAAAAAAAAAAAAATCCTGACCCTTGGAACATCTGTCATCTCTCACATCCAGAAGAGTGCCTTCTCTTGTCTTGTTTTTCATGATGTTCTCCTATGATAATTTCTTTCCGTCCATTCGTTGCACAAAGGCCAGTGTCTTGTCGGAGTCTGAGCTCCTGTACGTTTCTTTCATGTTTTGCTCAGCTTTTCCATCTGATTTTCTTTCCAGAAATCTCACAGATTCCGTCATTTAAATGCATTTGTTGGTTCTTTCTCTTTTCCTGTTGTACTTTTACTTTCTGAAAGTTTTCTTAGGTTAGCTGTTTTTTTTTTTTTTCCCTCAGCCTTTCTTGAATATTTTACGTAACTGATAATTTTCCAAATCTCTCTTTCAGACTAACTAGAATTTGGCTTGTTTTTAAAGTTTCTTGCTATCAATCTAAATCATTCTCTTTCTCCTAAGCGAAATGATTCGTTCTTTCAAATTTTTACTTTTTGTTTTTAACTCGATCTTTTATGCTGCCATATCAGTTCAAATATCTGTAAATAATTCGTAGTTCTACACTACTTTGGTGGGCAAGTAGGGCTTGCTTGCTTACTTGGTTGATAATTAAATTTAATATTCAGACTAGAGGTCTAATTCTGGGCCATACACATACTAGGCAAACTGTTTACCACACATCTACCTCCCCATGAGGATTCTTAGCTGATGGTCTTTATATTGTGGAGAGCAAATAGGCTGAACAGGTTTCAGGATCTCTCTTTGTCTCTCTGTCTCTGCCTCTGTCTCTGTCTCTGTCTTTGTCTTTCCTTTTCTTCTTCTTCTTTTTTTTTTTTTTTTTTTTTGGTTTTTCAAGACAGGGTTTCTCTGTGTAGCCCTGGCTGTCCTGGAACTCACTCTGTAGACCAGGCTGGCCTCAAACTCAGAAATCTGCCTGCCTCTGCCTCCCAAGTGCTGGGAGGAATTAAAGGCGTGCGACACCACCGCCCAGCCCTTCTTTCATTTTCTATTGTCAGAATATAACTATCTAGCTCCCTATGCTTCTATATGTGGCTGGTCAAATTAGAGTTCATCTAGGTTGCATTTAGAATTTCAACTTGTCACTTTCTGAATCTGACTTGTGATTCTCTCATGAGTTTGTTAGATTCAATACATTGCTCACTTCTGGAGCCAACTCTGATCTAGACCACACTTTCTCCATCCCATTTCACCATTTTCCTCTACATTCATTACTCAGCTTTCATAACTTCTCAAGTCTTCTAACTTATATCTAGGATTCAATAACCCTGGGATTATAATAGAATTGTAGAATAATACTGCTTCATGGATTAAGTCAGTCACTGATATTCACAATAATGATTGTGAATTAAAATGGAGATATTAAAATTGTGTCTTTTATGCAAAAGAAGCATGCAATTAATTCGTTTTTGAGAGTGAACCAATAAAGACTTCACAGATAATCATCAAAGAATATCTGTGATATCTTGGAATAGACAAACTGAAACAAGGATCCTAAAACAATGGACTCCAAAGAATTACAATTTTTACAGGTATCCCATGTCTGGGGAAGGAAAAGACTAAAATCCCAGTTATAGGAAGGACTGTAACTGCAGGAAAACATTACACAAAGATTTGACGTCAAATCTCAGTTAAATCAACACAGGCATGCCTCTTGGGTTTTGTTGGGTTTTTCCCATGAAATTACACATTAGGCCAGGAGAGCAGAGGGAAAATAGAAGTTCAGCCACAGTTTTCCTGTGCTATAAATGAATTCATCTTCCTGTACTCAGTTTCTTTGGATTACAGAGAAAATGAGATGGTAAGTTTATGAGTGTAGGTGAAACCATTCCATGTAAAGACAGGAACATCTTTCCAAGATGAAGATATTGACATGTTAGGCTAAATAAAGATTTATTAAAAGACTCCAATGCAATCTGAAGATTGACAACTACTAGCAATTTGATCTACAGTTAACACTGCCATGATGTGTTCAAATGTGACGGGTTGAGAGTAGTGTTTGGAAGGTACAGGATAGAATAACTGGCTGCTGTGAAGGTACAGAAGAGGTGAAGAGCTCTCAGAGATGAGAAAGCTAGATAATCTTTCAGGGAAGAATGGGTGTGATTTCTCATCACAGCTGATATGAGAGACAGTTATTTCATTCATTAACTCACATAGCCAACTATGTGGAAGAAACCAGTTTGAGTGCTGAAAAGACAGTATTTGAACAAGGCAAGGGTTCTATTTTCATGGCACATTTACAGAGCAGGAACAAGCAGGAGAGATTTAAAGAAAAAAAATTAACAGAAAAGAAAATCAAACTGGAGGTTCCTCAGAAAATTAGAAATAGATCAACTTGAAGACCCAGCAATACCACTCTTAGGAATATATACAAAAGATGCCCCACCATGCCACAGGGGCATGTGTTGCACTGTGTTCATAGCGGCCTTATTTGTGATAGCCAGAAGCTGAAAACAACCCAGATGTCCCACCACAGTAGAATGGATACAAAAGTGTGGTTCATTTTCACAATGAAATACTACTCAGCTATTAAGAACGAGGACATCCTGAGTTGTGCAGGCAAGTGGAACTAGAAAATATCCTGAGTGAGATAACTTAGACCCAAAAGGACAGGCATGGTATGAACTCACTAATAAGTGGATATTAGCCAAAAAAAAAAAAAGGCACAGAATACCCAAGATACTATCCACAAAACTCTAAAAGGTCAATAAGCTGAAGGGCCCAGGTGAGGATGCCCCAGTCCCACTTGGGAGGGAGAAGAAAGCAATCACAAGTGGAGAGGGAAGGAGAGACCTGGGGGGGGGAATGGACAGGGGGTGTGGGAGAGAGGGGAACCTGTTCTGGTATTGGGTGAGGGAAAAGGACTGAAGCCCTGAGGGCCAGCAGAAAGAATGAAAACAGGCAACCTTGGGAGGTAGGAGGTTGGGGGTACACTCCAGAATGTACCAGAGACCTGAGAGGTGAGAGACTCCCAGGACTCAAAGGGAGGGACCTTCAATGAAATGCCTGACAGTAGGGAGAAAGAACTTATAGAGCCCACCTCCAGCAGGAAGACAGGGCATCAACTGAGGGAGGGGGTTGCCATCCCACAGTCAGAACTCTGACCCATAATTGTTCCTGTCTGAAAGAACTGCAGGAATGGAAATGGAGAGGAGCTTGAGGAAAAGAAGTTCCAGGGACAGGCCCGAAGTGGGATCCAGCTCAAGGGGAGATCCCAAGGCCTGACACTATGACTGAGGCTATGGAGTGCTCACAAAAAGGGACCTAGCATGACCGCACTCCTGAAGACCCAATAAGCAGCTAAGTCAGATGCAGATATTTATACCCATCCAATGGATAGAAGCTGCGGACTCCTGTGGTTGAATTAGCGAAAGGCTGAAAGAACCTGAGGAGGAGGGTGACCCTGTAGGAGGATCAGCAGTCTCAATTAACCTGGACCCCTGAGATCTCTCAGACACTGGACCACCAACCAGGCAGCATACACCAGCTGATATGAGGCCCCTAACACATATACAGCAGAGGACTGCCAGGTCTGGGTTCAGTCAGAGAAGATGCACCTACCCCTCAAGAGACTGTAAGCCCCAGGGAGTTTAGAGGTCTGGTGGGGTGGGGGGTAGGAGGTGGGGACATCCTCGTAGAGACAGGGGGGTGAAGAGGAGATATGGGATGTGGAAGAGTTGGATGGTGAAGGGGGATAAAATCTGGAGTGTAAAAAAATAAATTTAAAAAAAAAAGAAAGAAAAGAATAACAATCCTGCATGAAAATTGAAAAAAAGTGAGTCAACACTTTGGCTTATCAATATGGTAGAGGGGTATCAAAGTTCCAATTGAAGGAATAGTCAGAAGTGTATCTAAAGGACAGAAATTTAACTGTCACCTAGATGGCCAGTCCATTTTCAGTGTTTTAGAGCCACACTATACCTGGCATAAATATCAAATGGCCAGACCCCTGGAGCTCCTGGGGACTGTACAACCAGTCAAAGAGGGACCCATGGCTCTGACCGCATATGTGGTAGAGGATGTCCTTGTTGGACATCAGTGAGAGGAGAGGCCCTTGAACCTAAGCATGTTAGATGCCTCAGTGTAGGGGTATGCCAGGGCAGGAAGACAGCAGTGGGTGGGGTGGGTAGGGGAATACCCTCATACAGGCAGGTAGAGGGGATGTGACGGGGGTTTCCGAAGGGGACACCTGGAAAGGGGAAAACATTTGAAATGTAAATAAAGAAAATGTCCAATAAAAAATAAATAAACACCAGCCTATATTAACAGCTATGTTTGGAAAAAAACTATAAAAAGAACAGTAAAGACCACTATGACTGATGTGTCAAAGGTGTGGGTAGTGTTCGATACATCATGGGCAACTAGTGAGTTGCTCACAAGGCTCTTCATTATCTGGGTAAAATGGTTTTACCTTAGAGACACTGATGGATGACTACATAAAAACTTCTTCCCTTTAGATTGTTCTTGGGAGAGGAATAAATTCCTACAATCATTTTCTTAGAGGAAAGTGGATCAGAAAACAACTCCAGCTTTCCTGTGACTTATTCAATTGAAGAATTCTGAAGAAACTAAGGTCACATATCAATTATCATATTCAAATAGACTGTGGGATTTAAGCCCCATTACATTGATATTGTTTTGATAGAACATTATTTTGCTTTTCAAAACTAAGAATCATTAACAGCTGTCTTATTTAAGGTATCTATTGCTGTGATAAAACACCATGACCAAAAGCAATATGGGGAGAAAGGGGCTTATTTTAATGTAATATTTCCATGAAATACTCTATCATAAGGGAAGTCTTAGCAGGAGACAGGAACTGATATCAAGACCATGGAGGAATGCTGCTTATTGGCTTGCTCCCTATGGCTTTCTCAGCCTGCTTTCTTATAACACCCAGTTCTACTTGCTCAGAGGTGGTACCACCCACAGTGAGCAGGGCCATTGCACATCAGTCATTAATCAATACAATACCTCACAGATTAGCTACTGGCTGATTTTACAGGGCTTTTTTTTTTTTTTCTTTCTACTTAGGATTCCTTCTTCCTAGATATGTCTAGACTTTTGTCAAGTACACAGAAATCCACTAGCACAACATCTATAAACGTTCATTTATTGTACCAAAATTTCTAGATAGCATGTATTGGATTGAGTGTGAAAATGTTCTTATGCTCTGCAAAATTCTGCCAAAGTCAACACTTGAAGCCTACAATTAGTAGATTAGTTGGAAGACTTTCTGAGTAGTGGAGTTTGAACATAATAAAAGTGTGACTAATTCAGATATTAGCAGTCCCTATAAAACCAAATAAGGCAAAGAAACCAAATAACATTTTTTTTGAAAAACCACGACAAAGAGTGATGTTCAGTGTGATCACTGAAAAAATAAGTACTTTAAAAAATATTCTTGCAGATCTGTGGGTGGAGACCTCTGCCTGGGCCACCAGGGTTCCATAGCAAAGGAATGCCAGGAGAAAGTTACCCTCCCAGGAGTGTGGAAAAGCTGTGAGTGGGTTAGGGCGAGCACCACTGCTCACCAGGACACGCCTAGAACCCTCCGGTCACAGGGACTGAAGTAAAGTCGGGGACAGGAACTTTCTAGCTTCCATCTGTGCCTGGGGACCTCAGCCTGGGCCGAGGGGCTCCAGGGGAGAGCTGGTATCCAAGGAGTGCTGACACACCTTTGAGCACAGGCAAAACCACCACTTCTGTTCAAGCTCGCGGGATCAAGAGGGACCCTTGCAGAGCCATCAGGACATAGGAACCAAGGGACAGCTAGGGACAAGATACTTTTGGTTTCTGTCTGCACCCCAGAGCTGACCCTGTGCCACTGCTCTAAAGGTCCAAGTACCTCCCATAGAGAGCTGGTCTTCAAGGAGTATTGACACAGAGGGCTGCAGGAGGGGCAAGCCACAGTCAGACAGAGTAAGACCAGCTAACATCAGAGTTAACAAGATGGCAAAAGGCAAGGGCAAGAATATAAGGAACAGAAACCAAGGCTACTTGGCATCATCAGAATCCAGCTCTCCCACCACAGCAAACCCTGGATACCCCAACACACCAGGAAAGCAAGACTCAGATTTAAAATAATTTGTCATGATGATGATAGAAGACATTAAGAAGGACATAAATAACTCCCTTAAAGAAATACAAGAGAACACAGGTAAACAGCTAGAAGCCTTTAAAGAGGAAACACAAAAATCCATTAAAGAATTACAGAAAAACTCAATCAAACAGACAGAATTACAGGAAAACACAATGAAACAGATAAAGGAAATGCACAAAACTATCCAGGAGCTAAAAATAGAAATAGAAACAATAAAGAAATCACAAAGGGAGACAACCCTGGAGTTAGAAAACCTAGGAAAGAAAGCAGGAGTCATTGATGTAAGCATCACCAACAGAATACAAGAGTTAGAAGAGAGAATCTCAGGAGCAGAAGATATCATAGATAACATTGACAAAGCAGTAAAAGAAAATGTAAAATGCAAAAAGCTTCTAACCCAAAACATCCATGAAATCCAGGACACATTGAG
>CM052713.1:35961580-35981462 GCA_028551405.1 Uromys caudimaculatus
TGTCCTATTGACAGTGTCCTTTGCCTTACAGAAGTTTTTCAATTTAATGAGGTCCCATTTGTCAATTCTTGATCTTAGAGCATAAGCCACTGGTGTTCTGTTCAGGAACATATCCCCTGTACCCAGGTGTTTGAGACTTTTCCCCACTTTCTCTTCTATTAGATTCAGTGTATCTGGTTTTATGTGGAGGTCCTTGATCCACTTGGAGTTGAGCTTTGTACAGGAAGATAGGAATGGATCAATTCGCATTCTTCTGCATGTAGACCGCCAGTTGAACCAGCACCATTTGTTGAAAATGCTGTCTTTTTTCCACTGAGTGGTTTTAGCTCCTTTGTCGAAAAACAAGTGACCGTAGGTGTGGGTTCATTTATGGTTCTTCAATTCTATTCGATTGATCTACCTGCCTGTCACTGTACCAATACCATGCAGTTTTTATCACTACTGCTCTGTAGTACACCTTGAGATCAGGGATGCTGATTCCCACAGAAGTTCTTTTGTTGTTGAGAATAACTTTTGCTATCCTGTGTTTTTGTTGTTCCAAATGAATTTGAGAATTGCTCTTTCTAAGTCTATGAAGAAATGAGTTAGAATTTTGATGGGGATTGCATTGAATTTGTAGATTGCTTTTGGTAGAATTGCCATTTTAACTATATTAATCCTCCCAATCCATGCGCATGGGAGATCTTTCCAACTTCTGAGGTCTTCTTCAATTTCTTTCTTCAGAGACTTGAAGTTCTTGTCATACATATCTTTCACTTGTTTGGTTAGAGTCACACCAAGATACTTTATATTGTTTGTGACAATTGTGAAAGGTGTCATTTCCCTAATTTCTTTCTCAGCATGTTTATCCTTCGAGTATAGGAAAGCTACTGATTTGTTTGAGTTAATTTTATATCCGGCCACTTTGCTGAAGTTGTTTATCAGCTCCAGCAGTACTCTGGTGGAGTTTTTCAGGTCACTTATGATCATATCATTGAAAGCAGCAGTCTTGAACTGGTGGAAATTGGGCCTCAGAGCATATTGATGATGAACATGGTAACAAAAATTTGTAGCCAAAATCAAAGTCTTATGGTTGGTGAAAATTATACAATACAGGCTATTTTGACTCCAAAAGATCTAATTAGTTTGAGTCAAAGAAAAAGATCACATGATCATCTCATTAGATGCTGGTAAAGCCTTTGACAAAATTCAATTCCACTTCATGGTAAAAGTCTTCAAAAGAACAGGAATTTAAGGCCAATACCTAAGCATAGTAAAAGCAATATATAACTAACCAGTAGGCAACATCAAACTAAATGGAGTGAAACTTGAAACAATCCCATTAAATCAAGGACTAGAAAAGGCTGTCTACTCTCTCCCTACCTATTCAATATAGTGCTTGAAGTTCTAGCTAGAACAATTAGACAAAAAGGAGGTCAAAGGGATACAAATTGGAAAGGAAAAAGTCAAAATATCACTATTTGCAGATGATATGTTAATATACTTAAGTGACCCCAAAAATTCCATCAGAGAACTCCTACAGCTGATAAACAACTTCAGCAAAGTGGCTGGATATAAAATTAACTCAAACAAATCAGTACTCTTCCTCTACTCAAAAGATAAATGGGATGAGAAAGAAATTAGGGAAACAACACACTTCACTATAGTCACCAACAATATAAAATATAATGGTGTGACTATAACCAAGCAAGTGAAAGATCTGTATGACAAGAACTTCAAGTCTCTGAAGAAAGAAATTGAAGAAGACTTCAGAGGATGGAAAGATCTCCCATGCTCATGGATTGGCAGGATTACTATAGTAAAATTGGCCATCTTGACAAAAGCCATCTACAGATTCAATGCAATCCCCATCAAAATTCCAGTTCAATTCTTCATAGACTTAGAAAGAGCAATTCTCATTCATTTGGAATAACAAAAATCCGAGGATAATGAAAACTATTCTCAAGAATAAAAGAACTTCTGGGGGAACTACCATCCCTGATCTCAAGGTGTGCTACAGAGCAATAGTGATAAAAACTGCATGGTATTGGTACAGTGACAGGCAGGTAGATCAATGGAATAGAATTGAAGAGATGAACCCACACACCTATGGTCACTTGATCTTTGACAAAGGACCTAAAGCCATTCAGTGGAAAAAAGATACCATTTTCAACAAATGGCGCTGTTTCAACTGGTGGTCGGCATGTAGAAGAATGCACATTGATTCATTCTTACCTCCTTGTACAATGCTCAAGTCCAAGTGGATCAAGGAGCTCCACATAAATCTAGATACACTGAAACTAATAGAAGAAAAAGTGGGGAATAGCCTTGAACATATGGGCACAGGGGAAAATTTCCTGAACAGAACACCAATGGCTTATGCTCTAAGATCAACAATAGACAAATGGGACCTCATAAAATTACAAAGCTTCTGTAAGGCAAAGGACACTGTCAATAGGACAAAACGGCAACCAACTGATTGAGAAAAGATCTTTACCAATCCTAAGTCCGATAAAGGGATAATATCCAATATATACCAAAAACTCAAGAAGTTAGACTTGAGAATACAAAATAACCCTATTAAAAATGAGGTACAGAATTATAAACCTATTAAAAATGAGGTACAGAATTGTCAACTGCAGAATATTAAATGACTGAGAAGCACTTAAAGAAACATTCAACATCCTTAGTCATCAGGGAAATGCAAATCAAAACAACTCTGAGATTCTACCTCACACCAGTCAGGTGACAGCAGATGCTAGCAAGGATGTGGAGAAAGAGGAACACTCCTCCATTGTTGGTAGGATTGCAAGCTGGTACAACCACTCTGGAAATCAGTTTGGCGGACCCTCAGAAAAATGGACATAATACTACCTGAGGACCCAGCTATACCTCTTCTGGGTATATACCCAGAAGATGCCCCAACATGTAACAAAGATACAGGCTCCACTATGTTCATAGCAGCCATATTTATAATGGCCAGAAGCTGGAAACAACCCAGATGTCCCTCAACAGAGGAATGGATACAGAAAATGTGGTACATTTACACAATGGAGTACTACTCAGCTATTAAAAACAATGACTTCATGAAATTCTTAGGCAAATGGATGGAACTAGAAAATATCATCCTGAGTGATGTAACCCAATCACAAAAGAACACACATGGTATACACTCACTGAGAAGTGGATATTAGCCAAAAAGTTCGGAATACCCAAGATACAATTCACAGACCACATTAAGCTCAAGAAGAAGGAAGATCAAAATGTGGATGCTTCGGTCCTTCTTAGAAGGGGGAACAAAATACTCATGGGAGGCAATATGGAGACAAATTATGGAGGAGGGACTGAAGAAAATGCCATTCAGAGACTGCCCCACCATCCATCGCATATACAGTCACCAAACCCAAACACTATTGTGGATGCCAAGAAGTGCTTGCTGACAGGAGCCTGATATAAGTGTCTCCTGAGAGGCTCTGCCAGAGCCTGACAAGAACAGAGGCAGATGGTTGCAGCCAACCATTGGACTGAGGAGTTAGAGAAAGGACTGAAGGAGCTAAAGGGGTTTGCAACCCCATAGGAAGAACAACAATATCAACCAACCAGACCCCCCTGAGCTCCCAGGGACTAAACCACCAACCAAGGAGTACACATGGCTCCAGCTGTATATGTAGCAGAGGATGGCCTTGTTGAGTATTAATGGGAGGAGAGGCCCTTGGTCCTGTGAAAGCTTGATAGATGCCCCAGTGTAGGGGAATTCAAGGACGGGGAGGCTGGAGTGGGTGGGTGGGGGAACGCCTTGGTCCTGTGAAAGCTTGATAGATGCCCCAGTGTAGGGGAATTCAAGGACGGGGAGGCTGGAGTGGGAGGGTGGGGGTGAGGGGAATGGGACAGGGGGTTTCCAGGGAGGGGGAAATCAAGAAAGGAGATAACATTTGAAATGTAAATAAAGAAAATATCCAACAAAAAAATTTTAAAAGATCTAATTAGTTTGAACCTACACTTCATTTTTGACTATTAAGAAAATGTGAATAAATTATTATAACATCTTTTTTAAAATATCAAAGATTTTTAAAATCATAAAGAGTTCATAGGACCTAGATCAGTAGGAGGAAGCATCCAGGTGACATGCTTGACATTTAGAAACATATTTCACGTAACAAAAGTACGAATTATGAAATTCAAATGTAAAACTGAGCTGCTGAAAGCTGAGTGGAAATGTCAGCAATAAAATTGAACAATAAATATTAGAGGTAAATATTTGCCAGGGCAAAGAGCTGTGATACCTACCTCACGTTTAATATCTCCATAGCGACATCCCAAGAGTTAAGCAGAAAGAGCCCTAGCTTTTCTAAAACAGGGACATATGCTAAATGATTTCTAGTCTTTGCATTTTTTTCCAGTCATAGAGATTAAACCTAGAGCCTTGCCCCTGGCAACCAAGCACTGTACCACTAAGCCATAGTCACAATGCTTTCTATCTATTTTTACCTGGAGTAAAGTAAGGAAACTCTGTCTACCATAAACACTTAGACACAGCAACAGCAAATGTACTGTGGACCAAGACATTATAAAGCCATTCACTACAAAAGTTCATATATAAAATTCACTCTTATGATATATATATATATATATATATATATATATATATATATATATATATATATACATGCAACATACGTTAGTTTCTTAGCTTCCTTCATGTAGGCAATGAGGATTTGGTAGTTATGGTTAAAAAATATGGAGTACCACAATGAGATACTCATCAGGCATACCCATTGCTATCGTTGGTATACTCATTTCTGAAAATAGAATTAAAAGTATTGGCAGGATGCAGACAAAATGCAACCAGACTTACACGGCTGCTAGGAATTTAAAATAGTTTGACTACTGGCAGATCTTGAAAACATGGAACATTTAATTTACTATATAACCAACAAATCCACTCCTGGGTGTATTATTACCAGGGAACTGAAGATATATGTTTATGTAAAACCTTGTGCACTAATGCTCAAGATGAATTTTACACAAAAGTCAAAAATACAAAAAAAAAAAAAAAAAATCCAAACATGTATCAATCGAAGCATAGATAAATGAAGCATGGTATGTTTATACTGTAGAACACTTTTTACTTACATAAAAACTGAAATATTGATACATGTCACCACATGAATGAACCTTGAATATTCTGATACATGGAAGAAGTCACACCCAAATAGCAACATATATTATTATTGCATTTATATGAAGTAACCACAATAGATAAATTCATGATTCTTTTGGTTTTTTTGTTTTTTGAGACAGGGTTTCTCTGTGTCGCCCTGGCTATCCTGGAACTCACTCTGTAGACCAGGCTGGCCTCGAACTCAGAAATCCACCTGCCTCTGCCTCCCAAGTGCTGGGATTAAAGGTGTGCGCCACCACTGCCCGGCAGATAAATTCATTAGCATAAAAAGTTATTGACTACTAGGGAATGAAAGACCACTCATTTGCAGGCATTGACAATATTGTTACTGGTGGAAGATGTTTGGTTCCTTCAGAGAATGGTAGAAATGTCCTATAATTAGACATCAGCGACTTTTGCAAAGTACTTAGAAAATATCAGCAAACTTTAAATCACATACTTTAGTAGGGTAAGTTCTAATAAAAACAAAGTGTCAAGGGAAAAAAAGACTATGAGACTTTTTGTGAAAACTCATAAAGGTATTTTATGGTGGATTCATTGATGATGATAATGTAAGAGTATTAAAAATAATTAACCTGTACACTTCCAGTGAGTTAGTTGTACATTGTATAAGTGACATTTAAATAAAGCTGTTACCAAACTTGAAGAGACTCATTCATGTTTGCAGTTTCTCATGGGCAAGGTCTAATGTACAAAAATAACCAGCATAAAGCATGAAGTTAGAAGAGTGAAAACCAATATATGTAGATTCTTATAGGTAAAGGAACAAAGATAGGTTCCCAAAAATGTGAATATTATAGTTTCTGATATATGCAATGTATTGTAATGATTTTACTATTAGATAGATAATAAAATTTAATGTGGTATTCCAGAGGTGAGGAGGACTATAAGAAAATTGGATACTATCATATTTGAAGAGTTATAGTCATTATTTCTCCAAAAGAAATGAAAAATTGTCACCTTCAGATAGAAGATAGTTAGAAATGGTGGACTGTCATATAAGCTACTTGAGAGGCTGAGGCAGGAAGACTGAAAATGTAAGTCCAGCCTGGGCTATAAGAGTGAGCTGAGTGAGTTCAAGGACAGCCTGGTCAACTTAATATCATCATCATCATCATCATCACCTCAAGAAGGAAAGAGCGAAAGAAAGAGAGAAGGAGAGAAAGAAAGAAGAAAAAAGAGAAAAGGAAAGGAAAAAGGAAAAAAAGAAAGGAGAGAAGAAAGAAAAACAGACTCTGGGGATGTGTCCATCTTAGTGTTTGAGCACCTGCCTAGCGTGCCCTCAGCCTCGGGTTCCACTCCTCTTCACCTGAAAATAGCAGTATAGAAAACCCGAAGACCTTAGGAACCATAGTAATGGAGCTGGTGAAAAGGAAACACAGAGACAACAGGCACAGGGCAGTGAAAGACGGAGACAACTGAGAATAAAGTATAATCATACATACATACAACACATATATATATGAAAATGCTAGTGAAGTCTAGTACTAGAATTTAAAAATTAAATTTCAAAAGAGAACATTTAATTGCCATTACAACAATATTGAAAGGTACAGCATACAAGACATGCTTAGGTCACGGTGGCAGTCCCTTGTGAGTAGCTTCAGGTCATTATAATGGGAACGAGTCATTGTGACAGCATTGCTGGCACCAGGGATTTTCAGTTCCCTTTTGTTTTCATGGTGCATCCTACCAGGCAGGGCCTTTCAATTACTGACCAGCTCTGTGCTACATGAAGGTCCCTAGCTCTTGATTTCCTATCCTTTGACTAGAACTTTAATTCAATTAAATTTATATTATTTATAATTGTCTTCGTCACTGTTCCATTGCTGTAAAGAGATGCCATGACCACCAAAATTTGGCCAGAGAAAAGGCCTGATCCGCTAGAGCTGGAATTGCAGAGTTCTCAGCTGCTGCATAAGTGCTGGGGATCCAATCCATCTGGAAGAGCAGTCAGTACTTTTAATCAGTGAGCCATCTTTCCAGCCCTCCAGTAAGGATTATTTTTAAGAGTACTTAATGTCCCCAGTATTCAGGGAAATGTGAATTAAAGTTACTTTGAAACACCACACCATCTCAATCAGAGGACTATTAAGAAGGAAACTGACAACAGATGGTCAAGAGGATGTGGGGGGACAAGAAATGTTTACTCATTGATAGCGGTGATGCAAATTGATACAGATACTATGGAAATTGGTTGGCAGCTCTGCAAGGAATTAAAAGGGGAATTACGAAATGATCCAGCTGTACCCTCCTGGGCATATACCCCAAGGACTTCAGATTCTACTATAGAGGCACTTGTACGTCCATGCTGATTGCTGTTCTGTCTACAGCCTAGATGTCCATCAACAGATGAATTAATAATAAACATGGGATGTATACCCACAATATAATATTATTCAGTTGTAAATAAAAATAAAATCATAAAATTTTAAGGAAAAAGGATGGATCTGGAAAGCAATGAACATTAAGCAGAGTGATAACAAACTAATAATGACAAAGCCCATATTTTCTGCTTTATATGTGAATTCTAGCGTGTGTGTGTGTGTGTGTGTGTGTGTGTGTGTCTATCTGTCTGTCTGTCTGTCTGTGTGTCTGTGTAAACAAGACCAACTGTGGGTAAAGTCTAAAAATCTGGTAAGGAGACAGAGAGAGCAATCGAGATAGGAAGTGTGACCACAGGGACACTTAAGTTATAGAAGAGGAAAATGAACTGGGAATGTGTATGCTCTAGGGCAGGAGGCCTGGGGTGGCAAGGGTGTGGGTGAAATGGAAGGAAGGACAATGATAAAATGCCACTTGTTCTAAACTGTCACTATACTACCTAGCACATTATATGCTAATTTAAAAATAAACTTTAAAGATGAGGGAAAGTCAGCGGTGTCACCAAGTTGATGAAAGAAAGAAAAAACTACCTAATATGAATTAAAGTGCTATGGAAATGTCCCTTTAAAATTATAGTCATGTCAGGGTGGCCTGAAGAAAAACACCCAAGCACCCACCACGGGCACCGCTCTGGTGGGCGAATATGTGATGGAGAGAGGAAAGATGCAATACTCGGTGGAGGTATGGGAGACAAAGTTTCCATCTTAGAGAAAGGTGGAACTGGGGACCCAACAACAGTGAGGAACAGGCCGATGTGAAGAGCCTGGGAACAACAGGCCATGGTGAGGTCCTGGCCCAGGCTGCCGCCAAGATCCAATGCCACCAAGTTACCACCAAAGCCAAATGGAATTTTGTAGCCTGGGCTGCCTGCCACTAGAGACTATGTGGATGTTTGAGAGCCATGCTTCCTCAGAGGGTGAGTGAGACATGCTGATCTGACTGGCCTGCATTGACATCTGAGCACATGCTGCTGCCGGGAGCCATGTCTAGGTCTGTGGTCCTGTGGCAACTGGGAACTGTGTTGATGTCCCAGGCCTGTGTTAGCACTGAAGACCTTGCAGCTATCTCTGGTCTAGACTACCACCTGAGGCATTGTGCTGAGCTGGCTCCGCCCCTCCTTGGTCGCCACATTCAGGAGAGCTGGCTCAACCCTTGCCAGGGCACAATAGAGCTAACTCTGGTGGCAGGGGAATAGATGAGGATGTGAGTGTGGGAAAGCTGGCCCCACCTCTCATCTGCCTTGAGACAATGTGGGTGAGGGAGAAATGCCTTGCCCCCTCACCTGAATTAAGCAGATGAGCTGGCCCTGAGGTCATAAGAGCTGGAGAGCTATCCCTGCCCTTCACTAGCTGCAGCACTCTGGAGAGCAGGCCCTGTACCTTGCCTGGGCAGCACAGTCCAGCTGTCCCTGGTTGGGGGCACAGATGAGCTGGCCCTGAAGGTAGGAGAATAAGAAAGTTGACCCTGCACCTTGCTGGCTGCAGCTTTGAGTGGTCTAGCTGTGGCAGTGCCAGAGAGCTCACCGTGGTGGTACAGGCAAAGGACAGCTGGTGAGGGGATCAACTGAGCTACCATCCAGGCCCAGATCCAGAGCTTTGAGCTGGCCACCCCAACATCTACCCCATCTATGAACTGCTCCAGCACATGAAAGGGCCAGTCCTGCATATCTAAAGCTGCAGGATCTCCATGACATGGGGTAACAATAGGATATCCAAGAGGAGTCCCAGTGAGGACCCACTATTAATAGTGTAGCAGAAGCCTGAGGCCTCAACCAGTCCAGTGACTCATCGCAATGAACATTTGCAGGTAAAGCTGTGTGGACAAAAGGGTAGACTATATGACACACTGACATGCTGTAGCTGCCAGGACAAGTTGGTTTTTGTTCTTTGTTCTTTGGGTTTTTTTTTTCTTTTTTCTTTTTTCTTTCTTCTTTCTTTCTTTCTTTTTTTTTAAATTCTATCTTATGTACTTTTCTTTTGGAGGAGCAGGTTGCAAGGGCAGAGGGAAAGTACAGAGGATGGGGTCTGAGTGGGACTGGGGAGGATGAAGTGAAACAAAGAATCAATAAAAATAAATAATAAAGATAGCGTATAAAAAAAGAAAGAAGGAATAAACAAACAAACAAATAAAGCTATCTGCAACCCTAAACTAAAAGAAAACCTAAGGAGAATTCTCTGTGTAAGACTAAAAAGGATTCAACAGAAAAATATGAATAACAAAAAATAAGAAGTTGTCTGTAAAGAACAGAATGCCCCAGGATGCATGGTTAGGGTGAAGACTGCTGACATTGATTGTTTTCATTGTTGTGGTTCTTTTTCTTCTTGTTGTTTTCTGATGACAGGGTATCACTAGGAAGCTCTGACTGTCCTGGAACTCACTATGTAGACCAGGCTGGCCTTGAGATCGAAGAGGTCATCCTTCCTCTGCTTCTCAACTACTGGGATTAAAGACAGAGAACCCTACACTTGGCTTCATTGTTTGATTTTTTAAAATCATGCATCTCTATTATATTGGTTTATGTCATTAAAATTAGCTGATTTATACAATTATTTCTTGTAATAGATTTTTTTTAAAAATAAATATCTCTCCAATCTCTCTCTCTCTCTCTCTCTCTCTCTCTCTCTCTCTCTCTCTCTCTCTCTCTCTCTCTGTGTGTGTGTGTGTAAATGTATGTTATGTGAATGCTAGAGATTAAAAAAAATGCTCTCTAACTTTGTCTGTTCTTGCTGTGTTGGGATTCCAAGCACACCCCCATGTCTGGCTTTTCATGTGGGTGCTGGGCATCAAACTTGGGGTCTATGCTTTCATGGCAAGCATTTTCCAGACTAAGCTGTTTTCCCAGCACCAGCTGCCCCCTTTAACTTCACTGTCACTTTTACTCACCTCCTTGATTGACTGGCAGAGATACTATCTTCTCTTCATATCTTACGGGGTGAGTCATGGACACAACCAGGTCCCGGACACCCAGGGATCTCACAGTTTTCAAAGAGATGTTGTAGATTTTAGTGACAGTCACTGTGGCATTGGCGTTCTGAACAAAGTACTCTTGCGGTGGCTGTACTGTGACTTGTGAAGGGTAAACGGAGATTCCAGGGGCAGGCTTTCCCACAGCTGAACAATGAAGGTTATGAAGATCTTCAGAGCCAGGAGCAGACTGGAGTTCAGTTACTAGTTCAGATACAGCTGAGGCAAAGAGAGAGAAACAAAATGACTACAAAAGCCAAGTCATACCAAATCCTCTGCTGTGAGGGGATGGCATTTCTATATGACACACAAATGCTGAGAACATATCCCTAGCTGATACCTCCTGACAGACATCATAAAACTTCCAATACCTTTTCCTCTGTCCACTGACTGCCATCTCCACTTCCACACATCTGTAAATTATACACATCCCAGGACTTTACACTCACAGTGACATGTTGGAGTACACTGTGTGAAGTTGTGTTCCCATTCTTCATTACCTACCTAAGACATTCTCTGATTGGCTTGAATAAAAATCTGATTGCCAATTATCTGGGTAAGAAGTAGAAGGTAGGACTTCTTGGGAGGGAGAAAGAAACTATGGGAAAAAGAAAGAGAAAAGCCTTTCTCTGAGAGATCTGAGAAGAGACAGATGTGACTACTGGCCGGGATGGTATAGCTAGTGGCTGGTTGGGGTTAGCTGGTTGGATTGACTTAGATGAGCTAGTTAAGAATCTGCCCAGCTAAGCAGAAAGTCTGTCCAGCTAAGGCCTATGCTTTGAAATATTAAAAGCTCTCTGTGTGGTTATTTGGGGGAACCAGCTGGCTAAGAAATAACTGTTGCCATATTAATTTCCAGCATTTATTAAGATACACAGAATATTAATCATTTTATAGCAACATAATAGGAGTTCTGGTATTCGCACTAGTACTGTGAGATTGCTTATTTAAAGACGGGGCAACAGTAATTCCCTTGGCTTCACATCTCCTTGTTTTTCTCTGATGACTCTTTTCTCATATATTCATCTTGTCTTAGTAACAACAATCTGATACTCTTTTGGGTTTTCTCCACTTAATGGAATCCAGTGCAGCACAATGTAAAGAAATGATATGGAAAGACAGGCAGAAGATCCCGCCCGAGCACAAAATCTCCATTGACCTCCATTATTTTTCTCCTGTCTAAGTTACTTGGACCAATCACCACCAGCTTTTCATTATCTTTTGTTTTCTGGACAATGTCCTTAAAAACTATAACTCCATGACATATATCCCTCTTTATAGAAACTTTCAGGAAAGGGGTTATATACTTAAAATGGTAAGGCAGGTTTGTCCTCCATGGCTGCCTCGTGGAAAAGTGTTAAACAGACACTTGTAGCAGGCTTCGTCTTCAAATGTCACGCCTTGGATTGTCATGAAGGAGGCACTGGGTCCCAGGATCTTGCACTGCAGCCTGCTTACATATGGCGGGAGAATCTTTTCTCCATATTTATGACTGTAAGTGCCAATATTGTGAGGCAAAGAGCCTTGGATTTTCTGCCAGGTGATTTGCTCAACATTTGCCAGGCTTGTGAAGTTGCAGAAGATGGTCACGTTTCCTCCGAGGACAGCTGTCTCAACAGTGTTATGCTTTATTCTCTGTGGAGACGCTGAAAATGAGATCCATTGTTAAGAGACATATTCTCCCATACTTCTGTGGAGTATTCTAATAACACTTGTCTCTCTGTCTTATGATTACCATTTTAGTTGCTTCTTATGCTCTGTAAAAAATGAGGCATGTGTAATGACACAGTCCAGACTGAGGAAGTAAGATTACGCATTCAAGGCCAACCTATGATAAATAGTTGACACTGTGTCTCACTAAAATGAAAAGTGCTAGATATCCTATGTACATTATCGGTTACCTGGCACATTCAAGGGCCTGCATTGGATCCTGAGAAGATAGAGAGAGGAAAGGGAAGGGAAAGAGAGAGAGAGAGAGAGAGACAGAGACAGAGACAGAGAGATACAGAGAGACAGAGACACAGAGAGACTCAGAGAGACAGAGACACAGAGAGATAGAGAAATAGAAGACAAGAAAAAAGAGAGAGTTATAGTATGATTTTTTTAACATTGAATAATTTATAAAATGGTTTCTGGCACATATTGCCTGATAAATAGTTATTAAAGGTAAGAATAAAGAATTATAAATTAATGCAAGGCACTACATATATCTATAAGTTTATTATCATACATATACGTATATGTAAATCAAGGTGTATCATATTCTTAAGGAATATGTGTCCCTCTGTAACCTAAAATAAGTATTATTCCTTGATTTTTTTTGTGTACTTAAGTCACTTTCCTTGTTCATCAAAGAAATACAGGTTAACCTAAGAACTACATGCACCAAACATCTGAAATGAAAGGCAACCAATGTCATTTGATTAAGAATGTACAGAAACAATACACCTCACATACGCAATGCTGAAGAGAGTGTAAATTCTGTTGTACTCAGTAGAAACTGTTAATGTTCTTGCCACTGAGTATAATCATTCTCTACAAGCAGTGAGACTACTCATAACATAAACCTAATAGAAGTCCATGCATGTGTTCTCCAAAAACATGAATAAAGAGGCGCATAAGAGCTTTATTGGTCATGATGAAAACTGAATTGCAAATTAAGAATATATTTTATACCACACTGCAGTGGATAGGCCCATATTTATTAGTATAATGGGAGGACACATTAGACTAGGTAGGTTATTTCTTTAAAAAGTCGTACATTTGGCATATGGAGGTGAGGGTGGATCTGAGAAGAGCTTGAGGAGTAGGCGGTATAAATGATCAAAACACATCGTGAAAATCTCGATTAATAAAATAAATTAAACACAATATATTATATAAATAAATTATAGTATTACACAAAGAAATTAATTTAAAATGAGAATTAATGAACTATGTTTCCTCTAAAAATATGGATAAATCTTACCAATATATTAAGGAACCAGTAGCAAATGAATATATGTTAAATGGTCATGTACGTTTTAAAGTCATCAACAAATAAAATACATCCATGGTGTAAGGAGTTAGAATATGAAGAGTGTTGGGGTTCAAAATAAGAATGGATCCCATAGGCTCATATATTTGTATGTTTGGTCCTCAAGGAGTGAGACTACAGGAGAGGAACTAGAAGGTGTGGCTTAGTTATGGTAGGTGTGGCCTGCAAAAGCATCATGAACCTCTCAAAGGCATGAGGCAAGTTTCTTGTTAGAGAAACCCTGTGTTAATCAGCTAGCTTTGTGCTCATGATTTCCCTGGCTGATTTGTAAGACTGTGGTCTGCTAGCCATCTTTTCCTTTACTGCACCTCACCATTTGCATCTCTATAACACAAGTAACTTTACCTGATTCACAGAGTTGAATACAATGCAAACAGAGGTCATCTGACTGTTATAAGTCACCACAAACATTTTAGTTTCCATAGGTAGCTTGGACCTTGCCTTTAGGGAAGGATTAAACAAAATACATGAAATCCCAAACTAGCAATCAAAAAAAAAAAAAAGTAGCAACCACGCTGTTCATCCCTGATCCCACAACAGTCTCTCTGCTGCTCTGCTCCTCATGTCTTCCCAGGTTCTGTTCTCTACTATAGTTGGAGCTATTTCCTGACAGAAAAGAGTCTTCCTTCGCATTTCTTTCTTTCTTTCTTTTCCTTTCTTTCTTTCTTTCTTTCTTTCTTTCTTTCTTTCTTTCTTTCTTTCTTTCTTTATCACATTTACTTGCGGCTACGACTGAACGCAGGATCTTCTACATGCTAAGCAGAAGCTTTCTCATTAAACCTCAGCCCCTCTTTTCAGTTTACCATATTTTTTTTATTCCTGAATTCAAGTTTGAGAGATTTATTATTTTTTAAAAATTATTCTTATGGGGCGTATGTCCTTGAGTGCACGTACCCCCGGAGGATACAAGAGGTTTGTGGAGCCCCTGGAGCTTGATTTATAGGTACTTGAGAGCCTCCTGATGTAGGTGCTTTGGAGAGAACTTGGGTCCTCCTATAGAACGCAATATGTTCTTCACTCTTACTGAGCCACCTCTCAAGTCTCTTCACCCAAACACTAGTCATTTCCTTAACCTGAAGAAAATGGATAGACTAAATGCTGTTAATTGAATCATTCAGAATGAGCAGAAAACAATAAGACAGTATTTGTTGAATTCTTAAATTAGAATAGCTTGTAATGACAGAGCAATCTACAAGGCAAATTCTTTAGACATACCCTGGTAGGAATGATTTCTAAAAGTTAGGAGTCTTTTCTGAGATTCCCAGAAAGAGTCTAGAAAAGAAGATGAAATTCTACTCACAGTCATATATGTTCAGTCCTTAAGCCTGGTTATTACCATTTTAACATAAAATACCTATATAGGGCTGGGCAGTGGTGGCGCACGCCTTTAATCCCAGTGCTTGGGAGGCAGAGACAGGCAAATTTCTGAGTTCGAGCCCAGCCTGGTCTATAGAGTGAGTTCCAGGACAGCCAGGGCTACACAGAGAAACCCTGTCTCGAAAAACCAAAAAAAAAAAAGCAAAATACCTATATAGGAAAGGAATCATATCTTTATTCTAGTAAATGTATCATTTATTATCAAATGTAAATTATCAAGCTTTGCTCTCAGTGGAGAATGACCCCAACAAGACACCAAGATAAGAGATTCCTTTTACTTCTATGTTTCCACCCATCTTCCTACACTTCTGTCTTATCTAAGGAGAAGTAAATAAAATCACCCAGATAAATTATTGATGTGGAACTTGGACTATGACCTTGAAACATGAAATAATGCTATTTTCTGAAGAATGCATTTGGCCTTGCTTTCACTGTACTAGAATCAGTAGTCAGCCTGCATTTCAAGAACATGATATTCACACTACTATCCTCCACAATCAAACCAACCAACCAGCCCACCAACCAACCAGCCAGCCAACTAACCAACCAACCAACCAACCAACCAACCAACCAACCAACCAACCAACCAACCAACCGATCATACAAATAACAGGAAATACAATCAAACCAAATGAAACCAAAGAAACCAAAACCTCCAACCCCCAAATCAACCAACTAACCAAACAAAGCATACCATAGAGCTAAGAACTGGGTGAGTATGGAAGAAGAGGGTCAATTTGGAAAGATTTCAGGGATGGAATGAATATGATCAAAACACTTTGTACAAAATTCCAAAAGAATCACTGAATGTTTTAAAAGATGAAGTACAAAAATCCATAAATTTATGGGAAAAATACTAAAAATCCTTAGCCGTGATGGATGTGACATTAATAAAACACTGAGACTCCAACTTACCTTAGCTGGAATGACAACAAATGCTGACAGTTACCCAGGCCCCAACCCCAAGCTTCTAACTCCAACTGGAGTTTTTGCATTTCAAAATAGCTACAACCCTATCCTACCCAGAGAACACACTGTTATATGGGTTTGTGGCCAGAAACTCACCATGCCACAGCTGAAACGTACACGAACTACACAGTTTCTGGGATTTCTTTTCAGTTTCTTATTATGTTTAAATAAACACAAATTTAAGGTTTTAAATCTCTTTAATATCAATGAATAGGTTTCTGTCTTCATCTGCCAATCAAATCAGGCCTAATAAAACTGACTCTAAGACAGTCATCTCATAAACCTTATGCTCTGTCCTCTGTGAAGACACTGAAAACAAGGGCCAGTGTTAAGAAATATATATTTCCATATTACAGTGGGGTATTCAAATATTACTTGCCTCTCTCCCTAATGATTAACATTTTATTTGCCTTTTCTGAGCAATAGAAGGTAACACGCTTCTCCAGACTGAGAAAGGAGGATCATGCATTCAAGACCAACCTATGGTACGTAGTGAGACTGTGCCTCAGTAAAAAGTAACATGGCTGGAGATTCATACATTACCAGTGGTAGAATGCTTTCCTAACACACTCAAGGCCCTGCACTGGATCCTCAGAACTAGGAAAGGGGCAGAGAAGTACAGTATGATCAACGCTGAATATCAAGTTTCTAAAATGGTACCCAACACATATTACCTAATAAATATTTATTAGGGGCATAAAATAAGAATTATAAATTAGCCAATATAAAATAAATAAAATAAATAATATATATACACATATATATGACCATATTTGTACTTTAATCCTAATGTACATATGTACATATGTACCCTAAAGTATGTATTATTCTACACCTGGATGAATAGTTTATACACTTAAGGCGTTCAACTTGGTAATCAAGGAAATACAGGTTAAGCAGATGACTACATATACCAGGTGTCTAAATGAAAGGTGAACAAAGTCAAGTTTGACAAGGTGTAGAAATAATACACCTCACACCCACACTGCTGAAGGGAAATTGAATTCTCTTGGGCACTCAGTGGAAACCCTTGGGGCTATCTTATCAATGAACAAAAGCATCTCTAAAAGCAGTAAGACTTATCATAACAAAACTAATAGATTTGTACACATGTTTTCTCCAAAAATATGAACAAAGAAGTTCAGGGAAACATTTATCATGACCAAAACTAAATTGCAAATTAAAAACACACTCCATGACACACTAACATGGATGTATCCACAGTCACTGGTAAAGGGATAGAATAATTTGGATTCAGTAATTTAATTATTAAAAAGACCCTGAATTTGACTGGCATGAGTAGATGAGGATGTATCTGGAGAGGAATAGAGATAGAAGTAGGGGGTAAATATGGTTAAATGCATTGTCTGAAATTCTCAAATAACTAATAAAAATATAATAATAATAATAGATTGCATAAATTATAATATCACACAGAGAAGTTCATTACACATTGAGATTTCCTCTAAAAAATGTAATTAAATCTATCAATAAATTAAAGAAACCAGACACAAATGAATAGATGCTAAGTGGCCATCCATTTTTAAAAATAAACAACAGATAAAATAAACCCATAGTGTGGGGAGATAGAATATAGAGAGTACAAGGGAAGAAGTCTGAATGCTGCTGTGGAACACATCTATTTTTTCTTTTTTCTTTTTTTTCAATATATAAATTTTTTATTGTTCCCCAAAGAGCCCAGATTGTACTTGGGATCAGGATCTTGTTTCTGGAGCTAGGAAACTGAGTTCTCACTCGTCGCCTGCTGCAAGGTTCCCTTCTCAGGCACATAGATGCCATCCAAAAACTTCCTGATATCCTTGTTTTTAACTGTTGTGGCTTGCTGAATCAGAGCAGCTGAATTTGAAACAAGTTCAGTATCATTTCCTTCAAGGATTAATTCATCCTTCTGGGCTTGAGAGACAGAACAAGCAACACCTGTCCTCATCCGAACCCTGCGGATATGTATTTCTCACCCAAGAAATTTCGAATTTCAACCAAAGACCCATTTTCCTGAATAATGACATTGATGGGGAAGTGAGCATACACAGACCTCATCTTGTAACGGAAGCCCAGTGTAACACCCTTGATCATGTTCTGAACATGACTGCAGATGGTTCTGACAGTGGCCAGTTCCTTCCTGTTACCCCACCATTTGTCAACCCGGAGCCTTTTCTTTTTCTTTCCAAGAAGACTCAGCCCTACATTGATGTGACTGAAGTCCCTCCGCAGAGTTCCCCTGGGGCCCTTCACAATGACTGTGCGCCCCTTCAGAGTGATGTCGACATTTTCTGGAATGTCGACAGTCTGATTGCTGAGAATGGTCTTCATTCTCGCCGTAGATGGGGCAAAAGCACATCTATTTTTTTCTAGTGTCTATGTTGTGTAAACACAAAGGTTAAAAACCAACCACACAACTTGACCCACCCTACTCATATAATGTCATACTTTTTCACTCATTTCATCTTCATGATCAAATTACAAGCAACTTTGTATCAAATATTTTTTCAAAATAAATACAGTGAATCTAAACTGGGCAAAAGCATTACAGGCATCTGAAACTCATGACAAGTTAGTCACTAGAGAAACCTTGTGTTCACTGACCAGTTCTTTGCTCTGATGGATATGAATCCCCACAAACATTTTAGTTTCTATGGGTAGTTCGAGGAAGGATTAAACAAAACACAACAGTCCAAACTAGAAACCAAAACACAAAAGCAGCAAGCATGCTGTCCATCCCTCATCCCACAATTTCTCTACTGCCCAGCCTCTCTCCTCCTCATGTCCTCCTGGGTTCTGTTCTCCACTATAGTTGAAGCCATTTCATGACAAAAAAAATCTTAGTTATTATGCATTTTATTTACTACTTTATTATTTATTATTGTTTTGAATTGAACCCAGGACCTCATTCATGCTAAGCAGAAGCTTTATCATGAAGTCTCAGCGCCTCTTTTTTTACCTCGGGTTTTTTTGTTGTTGTTGTTGTTGTTTGTTTGTTTGTTTGTGCTCCTGATTTTTTTCAGAAAAGGAAATAGGTCTCTTTTTATTTCTTTTTAATTATGCTGGTGGCATGGAGTACGTACCCTTGACTGCATGGAGATTAAGGATACAAGAGGCCTCTGGATACCCTGGAGCTGGATTTACAGGTGCTTGTGAGCCTTCTCATGTAGGAGCTCAGAACAGAACTTGAGTCCTTCAGAAGAGTACTATGTTCCCATAACTTTTATCTACTGAACTATCTCTCAAGACACAGATTCAGGATTCTTAAACAATACTGGATTTTGTCTTAACCTGAAAAAAGCTGATGATTAAATGTTGTTAATTCAATCATTCAAAATAAGCAGGAAAAAAATTATGATGTTTGTTGAATTCTTACATTAGCTCAGCTTATAATAATAGAGAAATCCATAAGGCAAATTATTTATAGGCTTGTCCATATAACAGAAGAGTCTTAATGACAAAGAAGAGGCTTAAAATAAACCATTATCAACATTAAAAGTTATGTGTGCTGTTGACTGTGAACACAGGACATAATCCAAAGACAAAAAGATACTGTAAAGAGATGCTTTGCACCTAGTTGTCCTTCTACCTTCATCGTTACATAAAGCAGATAAAGAGGAAGCTATCTAGTCTGAGCAAGTTGCGCACACCTCAGAAGCTGGGTTCCTGCCTTTGTTCTCACCCTTCTCCCACTCTCTATAGTCATTGTTTCAAATGTGCTCACATTACATGATTTGCTAGCTGTGTGATTATATAGATATATGGATAACACACTGAACTTAGTGTGAATTCCTCTTTACCTACTGGAGTAAAAGTAAGTGTCCTGTAATATAGTATTTATTTGCCACTCACAGCTAAACATCCCTAAAAGAAAACAGAGTTACCTGATTCTTGTGCACAGAGAGGAAGCATTAAGAGATGGATGATGCAAAGGAGTGAAAAGCCCATCGGATCTGATGATGAAAGCCTTTTTTCTATCAGTCACAATA
>CM052713.1:35981962-36001943 GCA_028551405.1 Uromys caudimaculatus
ACACATGCTCAACTATGTTCATAGCCACCATATTTATAATAGCCAGAAGCTGGAAACAACCCAGATGTCCCTCATCAGAGGAATGGATACAGAAAATGTGGTACATCTACACAATGGAGTACTACTCAGCTATTAAAAACAATGACTTAATGAAATTTGCAGGCAAATGGATGGAAATTGAATATATCATCCTGAGCGAGGTAACTCAGTCACAAAAGAAGGAACATGGTATGTACTCACTGATAAGTGGATATTAGCCCAAAAGTTCAGAACGCCCAAGTTTCACTTAACAGTAACCGCTGGACTTAGAGTGAGGTCCCAGATGGAGGAGTTGGAGAAAGGTCTGAAGGAGTTGAGGGAATTTGCAGCCCCATGGAGGGAGCAAGAGCGTCAATGGGCCTGACCTCCCCCCACCATGGTCGTCCTGGAGTTTGGACCACCAACTAAAGAATACACATCTATGGACCCATGGTTTGCACCACATATGTGGCAGAGGATAACCTCGATGGCCATCAGGGAGAGAGGAGAGGCCCTTGTGCCTGAGGGTGTTAGAGGCCCCAGTAAAGGGGAATGTCAAGATGGGATTATAGTGATGGGTGGGTGGGTGGGTGGGAGGTGGAATTTCCTCATAGAAGCGGGGATGGGGAGGGGATAGGGGGTTTCCAAAGAGGAGACCCAGAAAAGGGGAAACATTGGAAATGTAAATAAAGTATCAAAACAAAAAAAAAAAAAGATTAGGCTGTAGGCAAGCCTATAGATTATTTTCTTTGTTAGTGATTGATGTAGGAGGGCACAGACCATTTTGGGTGGTGCCAACCCTAGGCTGGTGTTCATGGGTAGGAACATGGAGACAGGAACTGATACAGACAACACTGAGGGGTGCTTATTATTGGCTTGCCAACTATGGCATGCTCAACCTTCTTTCTTATAGAACCCAGGAACATGTATGTGTGTGTTTTGCCTGTGTGTATGTCTTTGTGCCACATAAGTTTCTGTTAACTGAATATGTCAGAAGAGGCCATTGTCCCGATGGATCTGTAGTTACAGAAGGTTAAGAGCATCCATGTATATACTGGGAGTTGAACACATGTCCTGCGGAAAGAAGCCAGTATTTTTAACCCAGTATTCTTCACACACATACACACACACACACACACACACACACACACACACACACACACACACGCACTGGTCTTTAATATACCAAATTGTAAAATAAAGTTTTTCTTTTTTTTTCCAGAGTGTCTGTACAAATCCCCTTACCTTTTCCCAGGCCATTGTCCTGCTCTCCGTGTTTATCTTTTGCTGTACAGGACCATAGCTTTAGTTAGTTCCTTCTCTGATTTCCCTCTAAGATGGACTGTGTCGCCCTCTACTGCCTTCTGGCACCTGAGAAGCCAGTGATGAGAATGCAGACAAAACATTCATACACATATAAAATAAGATAAATAAATCTAAAACGAAAAAAAAAATGAAGTGATTGTTTCACATTTTTGCTGTATAAAATAGCAAGAACCTGAATCTGGGGGAGGGAGAGAGCGACGAGGAGTGGGAAAGAGAGGGCGTGGTCGTTAGCACGCATCTGCGTAAGCGGTGGAGAGGGCTTTCTACGCTGAATGTGTGCCTGCTCACAGGTGTTGCGGAGATACCCTCTACAGTGGAAGAGCTCAGACCCCAAGAAACTGGTGTCTAGCTGCGGCCCAGAGCAAGGATGGGCAGTCCGGTGAGTGGAGATGCGAAGGAGGGAGGAATGGGCTATCTGGAGCCGCGGCTTTCAGAAGCCTGCGGAGCCAGCGGAGCCAGCGAGAGAAGCAAAGAAGCTGTTCCTTGGAGAAGGGGTATCCGGGGCTTGGGGCTCTGTAAGGAGGCACGGGCCGGGAGAAGGCCCAGGAACGCGTGTCCCTGGGGTGGTCGGCTTTGCTCTTTGCTGTGATTCCATTGCGAAAACATGGCCTGAGCTCCATGGCTCCCAGAGACCCGGGTGTTGGTCCTTAACCTGCGGCAGGGATGTAGCCTAATCTAGCTTGCTCTCTTTCTCTCCCTCTCTCTTGCTGCATTTCTGGCCCTTGCCAAGGAAACCATGAAGCATGCAGTAGTGCTACAGCGAGCAAGCTTCCAAGCCCCAGCTCAGTGGTCTTGTTAAAAGCCAAGATATTTAGAGAGGCCGACATTTTGAGTCTTTGGTGCTGTTTACAAGGCAGAAATGTTTAAAAGGAAGGGTGGTCATACGCCCTATTCTTTATACACACGAAATTGGTAGAATTGGGTGAAAATCTAAATGCAATTAACCCCCCGAGGTACTGCTTTGCAAAGGGCTGGCAAAGACCACAGAGCAGTTATTGCGTTACCTTTCTTAACAAAGAGGAATGCTGGTCTGTCAGCTAGATGCTCTTAATGTTCAAACAAGGGATTGCTTTCCTGTTTTACAAATAATCAGAGAGAGAGGTTCATTTGTTTTCCAAGTCCCTGTGGCTGCAATGAAGTAAGATACAAAATCAGACCTAGAAAGAATAGAGGAATGAGGGCTATACTCCTAGCAGGTGTGTAGTTGTCAGCTAAGACCCAGGAGCTACTGAACATCCACCTTCTTGATGAGAATTATAGGAAGAATTTTTTTGGTCTTCATTATTGGACTCTCTAGTTAATTCTTGATTGGCTAATCTTTTAGCATCTGTTAAATTCTGGGCACTGTATTCAGTGTTTTAACGGTGAAATTGTCACCACACACCTGTGATATTGCTGCAGCATTGACTTGCTGGTTTTGCAGCGGACAAGCTCCTAGGATCTTTACCATTCAAAAATGCTCTTTTAGATTTGTGAATATTTGCATATGCACAATAAGATCTCTTGGGAGTGGGGCTCAAGATTAAGCAGGGAATTCATTCATTTTTCATGTAGGTCTTATACATACACCCTCAGATAGTGCTGTGATTATACAGTTCCTCTTGATGACTGTAACCATCACATGATGGCAAGTATGGAATTTTTTACGATAACACTGTCAGTACTCAGAAGTTTCAGATATTGAAGCATTATGATTTTTCAATTTCCCACCTTTGCTTCCTTTTACCCTGAGAATAGTACTGACATCTTCCCCCAGGCTCCAGAGAGGTTAAATAATGTGTCTTACCTCATATATTTAAGATTCACTCTAGACTGGAGTGTGCCCTGGTTACCACCCAGCAATTCCACGTCATCTTTCTGAGAAATAGAAAGCCTACCACTGTCTGGCATGGACCAGAGGAGAATATAAATAAATATTATATGAATTTTTAATAGTGAAACCTTTCTTTTGACTCCCTGACCCCTAGTCTCTGTGGTTTTGATTTCACCATCCACAGTATCCCGTCCTGTGGAACGTTCAACGAGGGTCTGAGGAGGGTCCGAGGAACTGTCAGATGAAAGAAAGAGACAGGAGACAAGAGATACCTTGGGACTAATTATATTTTTTGAGGACATTCAGGACAAGTCTTTACAATTTGACATGCACATTTTCTAAAAATACCAAATTATTATCTCAAGTTATTACTATTTTGATGATGTAAAAAGTGGGATTGTTTATGGGCTCTTCAAAATTACAAACTCACTAAAAGCAAGCTCTTTGTAATCATCAAGATGTAAAGGGACAGTATAAAAACAGTCTTTCAAATCCATAATAATTCTATATGCATTTCCTGAAATGGCAGCTAGAGTAGGCAAGCCAGGTTCTAATGCCTTCATGAGTTCCATAGCCTCATTAACCTTTCATAAATCTTAATTTTGAACTTTCTTTGGATTTTGTTCTAAATCTTAGTCTGATTTCTAGGATAAGAATTACATAAAATATTACCCAATTTAAACTTATCTTTAAAGACCATTTCCCTGGGTTGGTTCATGTCGTGTATTTTGTTGTCTAGAATGACTCAAACCCTAAGTTACCAGTTTTAAGCCCACTTTCTGTTACCAAAGTTACATATTTTTAATCATACCCAATAATTTATAAGCCAATACTCAATAACCAGGGCATGTAGAATATTTTTATACTTTTAAAACCAATCAGAAGCAAAAATGAAGTAATCACACATTTACTTATTTAGATCAGACAAAATTTAACTTTTTCTAGTTGTAATTTTAAGAGTGGAACACCTTGTTACTTATTGAAACCAACAGTCACAGTCACAGAGATCTAGGAGAAACAGCAGTCAGCTCCCTTACCATAGAAGCCTAGAAGCTGCTGGCCCCTTTAAGAGCACCCTTTGCATACAATTAAGCCTCTGGCAGGGCTTTCCTAGCCACTCCCAGCATCACTTTTAATTTCCTAAAGGGTAGTGACTTAGTTGTAAACCTTAGATCAGTGAAGTCAATAGAAGTCTCATAGGTGTGGCATCCTCATGGTACATTTGAGTACCCCAAACAAATCGTCTGTGAGAACAGTTTGTACTCAAGGATCACTCAGATGATGGAATTTTTTATTTTCTGTAGCCTCAAGTTTGTAAGGAAAACCTAACTATGCCATGTAGATGGATACCAGAGCATATACCTTTGTGGCTCTCCATGGAGTCCAGGCAGAAAGTCTGAAAGACTGGGGTGTGAAAACAGAAAAGCACTCAGGTACGGGGTGTTATTGGAGATGTCCACAGGATGAAACATCACCTCTTTCAGGGTGATGAAAGATAACAAGGAATACCAGGACCAGGACTGTGATGGAGGATCTGGGTCTATGACACTTTCAGTGAATGCAAAGCCAAGTCTTCTCCTTGACTGTAATGCTTATATCTACAGGGTACTGTTGGCCTCAAGAGAGGCCTACACACTTAGTCCTATTGTTCATCTTTTATGACTCCAAGTTGCAGACCCTGGCTAGGATAACTATCCTTCTTATGCTACCTAAACCCAAAAGAAGAAAGTATTGATCTGTAGCAGTTAAGTTTCTACCTCTACTTATAAAGTCATTTGTTTAGGAAAACTCAAGTTTACATAATGAGATCTATTAATGAGATTAATGTCTGTGACATGCCATGTGCTGTGAACTGGTGTGTCACTTCTCCCAGTAATGATTCCTCCGTTAAGTTTTAGGTTGTAGCTATTTCTTAAAATGGCATACATAAACCAAAGCAACAATTCCATATGGTGGAAAAGAAAAGGCTGTTAAAATTGAAGTACTCTCACTGGGTAGAGGAATTCTTGTAACAGATCAAAATTACTCCAGATCTTCAAATGCTGTTTTCCAGTGCTGGGTGCGGTAGAACACACCAGGAATTCCAACTCAGGAAACAGAAACACGAGGATTAGGAGTTCAAGGTTATTCTTGGCTACATATCAAATTCCAAGACCACCCTAGACTACATGCTATTCTATTTCACCCCACCCCAACCAGACTCTTCATTTGTTTTTAAAAACTCTACTCAATTCCCCTACCATCTGACCCTAAGCCCACAGGAAAACAGACATCATAAGACAAAGAGAAATTTTAGAACAATGAAATTGATTCACTTTAGAGGTTTTGTGGAAAATTAGCTCTAGAGGCCACTGTATCTGAAAGTCATGGCAAAAAATGGGGCTTCATTCAGGCAACCTTGAGAATGAAAAGAGTCCCTCAGATGGCAAACCATCCTTTGACAACCATCTCTATCCAAAACCCAAAGCCAAGGCCATTTAAATGGTTATGGTCCAATGATTTAGAAATAAGCTTCAGTTTATCACGGTAGCAGAGGTTGTCTCTATACAAAGGCTGATAATTACACATTTAGAATAGGATGTTCACACTGGGTTTAGTGCAGCAGTAGATTAGAGCAACTTGATTTGGTGAATATTGACATTCTTGTGAGTCAAGAAAAGGGGGGGAAGTGAAATAACAGACTGCCTCTATAGACACAGCCTTTGCCCAACTCCAGGAACCCAGTCTCTGGAAGTGGTATTTTCTGGGAGTGTGGCAAACCATACTGTAGTATTAGATTTTTCCCATTTACAAGGAAACAGGAAAAGGAGGATAGTCTTGGGAAGGCTGAAGGAAAATGCTAGGCAGGTGATTAATATATTGGAGACAGTGTCTAGGTTCTAAGGCATATGGTGGACTATGCTTAGGAAGATGTTATGGTCAAAAGCAAACTAGTAAGCTCAGTCAAGACATAAACATGGTAAGATGGTCTGCCAAGGATTAAGGCCCAATAGGCACTCAGGGAGGAAGCTCTACTCAGGAGCATTAGCAGTTAGTTCCAACAAACACAAGCAAGAAGAGTTCTTTAGAGACAAAGCCTATGAACATGCACACCTAAGGAAAATCCGTGAAGGCAATGCACACGGGGTGTGCATGATAGGAAACTGCCAAAGCAGAAAATGATGTGTGCACTTCAAAGTAGAGCAGGGAAGCTTCTCTACTAGGGGGCTAGAGAAAGTTTTTGGAGAAAGATCAGGCGGCCTCAACCCTAGACAAAGAATTACAGACAACTAAGGAATGCTGAGAGCAAGAAAAATCATCTTCCTGATGGAAAAACATGCACTTGGTTATCTAATAGAAAATGGCCAGCCCTGAAAATATATGCAAACAACTAACATACAGACTGAGCATGTATATACAACAAGGGAAAGGGGAATAATCTTATACAGACACACACACACACACACATATATATATATGTAATATAAACACATATATATGCACATATATACATACATATAAGTATATATGTGTTTATATATATATATAAAACATTCCCCTTTCCCTTGCTGTTTTTCAAATTCTTTGCCTCCTTTACTTTAATTGTTGTTGCATAT
This sequence comes from Uromys caudimaculatus, assembly GCA_028551405.1. Lineage (NCBI taxonomy): Eukaryota > Metazoa > Chordata > Mammalia > Rodentia > Muridae > Uromys > Uromys caudimaculatus. Next base: position 35,988,716 of record CM052713.1, read on the forward strand.
ATATATGTGTGTGTGTGTGTGCATTATATATACATAAATATATAATATGTATATATACATGTATTATATTTATATAATAAAATATAATATATAATTTGATATGTGTAATATATTATACATAATGTGTATAATATATTATTTGAAAGAGAACAAGGAAAAGGCGAATATGTTTATTATAATCTCAAAAATATTTAAATGAAAAGAAAGTGCCACCCCATGCAACGATGAATTTAAGGAAGATTAATTTAATAACATATAAGTATGTGCCAATATGTAAACTGGGTTAATAGAGTAGGGGGCCTCTATCTACTTTATCTATTAAGTCTCCAAAAACTGGCCACAGTGCCTAGCATAGAGAAACTCAATAGATGAGGAGAGAGGCATTGCCAAAGGCTCAGTTAGACTTGCATGAAGGTTTTCTGAGGAAACCTACTCTTCTGTACAAGTAATTATGTCAATACAAAGAATTAAATACAGGACAAAACACCCAATGACACAAGCTGAGACCAGGGTACTTGAGCAAGAACTTCACACAGGAGAATTTCTTGTATAAAGTGACTAATTAAATATCTGGGAAAGAGAAGAGTCTGGCAGCCAGTGAGACTCTCTTGTCTGGAAAAAAAAGTTCAAAAGAAACACTTCACACGATGAAGTGATGATGAATTTCCTGTCATTCATAAAGTTGTTAACCCAGGCTGTTCCGTTTACCCTCTCAGTTGGGAGCATTTTAGCTGGGAGGAAGACGCAGAAGAGCAGGAGTACAAGAAAGTTTGGCAATTTGAAGTGTCTGAAAGGTTGGCAAGGAAGAGACTGGAGGCACAGCAGTATGGCCTGAGAGCACCTGTGTAGGTGCTGAGCTCCCGGGAGTAGGAGATGGGCCTCTAGGACTTCATGGAGCATCTGGTGGGAACTTTTAGCCAATTTCATAATGTCTGTCAGATTGCTGGGGCCTGAAAACTTCATTAAATGTGATCCTCTTATCCTGGCAAATCAACAAGAGCTTGATAATCCTCACAATTGTGCTTTTGAGATAGAAGGCACAGAAATATTTTTACATTTGTGACAAATTTTAAAAAAAACAATGCTATAGCTGTCCCCTGAGAGACTCTGCCAGAGCCTGACCAATACAGATGTGGATGCTCGCAGCCAATCATCAGACTGAGCACGGGGTCCCCAATGGAGGAGTTAGGGGAAGGACTGAAGGAGCTGAAGGGGGTTGCAACCCCATAGGAAGAACAATACCAACAACCAGACTCCCCAGAGCTCCCAGGGACTAAACCACCAACCAAAGAGTACACATGGAGGGACCCATGGCTCCAGCTGCATATGTAGCAGAGGATGGCCTTATCTGGCATCACTGAGAGGGGAGGCCCTTAGTCCGATGGAAGCTTGATGCCCCAGTGTAGGGGAATGCCAGGGCAGGGAGGGGGAGGGGGTGGGTGGGGGAGCACCTCATAGAAGCAGGAGGAGGGAAGATGGGATAGGCGGTTTGCGGAGGGAAAATTGGGAAGGGGATGACATTTGAAATGTAAATAAATAAAGTAACCAATAAAAATAAAAACAACATGCTTGTGCACATGGTCAGGCAATGTGTTGGTGTGGTTGTGATTGTGAACTTCAGAACCAGTGCTTGGGTTTGAGTCTTGTCTCTACTGCTTCCTGGCTATGCTGCCCGAGGAAAGCTACTTAAAATCTCTCCTTCACATTCTGCATTGTGCAAGCATTGATATGAGCAGCACCTTCTTCATAGGTTTCTGTAATGTTGGGCAAAGTAGTTGAACTCAAGTGTTAATGGCAACACCAAGTACATAATGTGTTCAATTTATGTTAGTCTTGTGGTTATTAGTAGTTTAGTCACCAAAAGCAAACTAAAAGTTGAAATAAAATTTTTGATACATTTATCATGTATGTATCTATTGCAGTCATTTATTCTTTCAAACCAGACAGTCAAGTACCTACTACCTTAGGCAAAGAATGTTCTCACTGAAAGTCAGAGACATTCCAGAAAACAAAGTTTTGTGATAACACTAGCCTAGACATTCAAGCTTTAAAACCCCACAGGCTGAAAGAGGAGGGAAAAGTTCATTCCAGAAAGAATTGCTGTCAAACTCCAGGGTGGTGGAAGAACCAGCTTTTCTGGCCCTAGGGAGATAAGGGTTTTCCAGTCCAAGAGAAGGGCCGACTAATGTCTACAGCTGCAGCCAGCACCAGCTTGTATAAAAAGAAGGGACATTGTATCCTAACCCGAGCCATGGAAGAATCAAACAAAGAACCTGTACATAGGTCTTGAGTTTCAAAAGAAGACAGCGTGCTGTGTTAACAGAGTGCCACAGGCACTTAGAGAGATGATTCATGAATTTCCTTTGCCTAGTACAAGGAGAACCTAGGGTAGTTTACACAGGCAGTTGGCCTTTGAAGTAACAGGAAGGACATAGGAAGGATGGCTTTGGTGAGTCAGGAAACACAGCTATCTTAGAGAACACAAGGTAGAAAAATGGTTGAAATGAAAGACCAGTAGCCCTATGCTGTGCCTTGGTGTGCTGCAAGCCCCCCATAAATTCCTGGATTGCAGATGTAATGCCAGAAATGGGGAGCTTAGTAGAGTATTAGGGCGCTTGGAAGCTGAATGGACAGAGAAGGAACTACTTTGACTGAAAGGAAGTTTCTAGCCCCAGTTGGAACAGCAATGTGAAATAAAAATGAAATTCAGTTCATGAAAATTACCATGTCTTACATTCCTTTAGTATAAAAATTATAGAATTATGGCCACTGAGATGGCTCAGTGTGTTGAGGCCCCTGCTGCACAAGTCTGATGACATGAGCTCAGTCCTTGAAACTCACATAAAGGTGAAAGGAGAGACCTGAATCCACCAGGTTGTTCCCAGACACACCCTGACCTTAACACACACACACACAATATAGCTTGCGACTCACCCATCCACATCTCTCTGATACACACACACACACACACACACACACACACACACACACACACACACACACACACTAAATTAGTTACAAATACAAGAAAGCATACTTTAGGTCCAGTAAAAGAGTTCTGAGGCAACCATAAAGGGTAGGTGATCTGAACACTCCTCAGTTTATAGCAAGGCAGTGCCCAAAATAACATTTTCTTAAATAATGCCAGGACATCTATCAGGGCAAAGGATTTCTGGCCAAATAAAGAAAAATAAAGGAATGAAGGAATAAATAAAGTTAATATTAGTACTGGCTTCTAAATTTTTTTTTTTTTTTTTTGGTTTTTCGAGACAGGGTTTCTCTGTATAGCCATGGCTGTCCTGGAACTCACTTTGTAGACCAGGCTGGCCTCGAACTCAGAAATCCGCCTGTCTCTGCCTCCCAAGTGCTGGGATTAAAGGCGTGCGCCACCACTGCCGGCTCTAAAAATATTGGTTGCATTTTCAAGAGAGTAGACTTCAGCAAAGCTCAGGACAGTAACATTTCTGAAAAAATGTTTTCCTTTTGAGCTTTGTCCTTAATATTAACAGTAGCTGATTATTTGGGAAGGGTAAGCTGTCTGATATCTGTATTTTCTGTATTTTTCTCTATTAGCGTGATGCAGTTTGGCTCAGGGAGCCTATGTGTTCATGACTTTGCTCTTGACAATGGCAGCTTTAAAAGTAAGGTTCACATTGCCAGGGCTATGAAAGAGGCACAGAGTAGCTTTCGCCACCCCACATCCTGAGCACTCTGTTATTTCTTTCATCTATAGCCGTGGGTTCTGTTCCCACAAAACTTTGGAGGGTAAACACTTGCCTCCTGCATTTCCTAACACAGGTATTATAAGGACATTTCCCTGCCTCTGTCCAAATGCAACCTCTATTTCTGTCGTTTGCTTTCTGTCTTCAGGTATTCAGGAGACCTTTCTGCCATCTCTCCACCTACAGCCTGATTTGGGGCATGGCAGCAGTAGCGCTGAGCACAGCTCAAGGTAAAGATACTCAGTTCTTCCTCTGGAGAGCCTCTGGGGTGAAGGTTGGCCACTCCTATTCCTATTAGGCTAGCCCACTCATCTGTGTGAAGTACTTGAGCATGCTATCTGCCTTGGAACAGTGGGAGTTGTCCTGCTTTCCGTACTTTTGTTTTCAAAGTAGCAGAACAATTTGGCACTCAGAAGCGATTCCAGTAGATTAACTAGATTTAAGAAAAACATCCTCTCCCTAGTAAAATATGATGTCAGATATTCACCCAGAGAACTGGGGGAATATATTTGAAAAATAATTCCTCAGACTTAATTTTAAAGACCTGGGAATATTTGGAAGGCCATCCTTAAAATTGAGTTCATCTGTTTTTTTTACAAAAAGTAAAAGGTAGAAAAAAATATATTATCACTCAGAGGTACATAATCTTACATTGTCTTCTGTACAATAACCCTGCTTGTTCCACCGTCTCTGAATTTCCTAATTTTTCTTGTCATTTCGAGGGAGGTTGCTGCTCACTTTCTGTTGGTTCTTTTCTGATCACGTGGTGTGATGTCATTCATCATTAGCCTTTCTGAGAAAGACACTGCCAATGAAGGGCTGGTAGGCCTCACCCCACCCGCAACCTGACACGCTATGTCCATTACAGGATTTACTGACCAACTAGCAGATTGGAAAAGAATTCCAAACAAGCACCAACGAATTGGTAACTTTCCCACTGTGGGATATCCCTTAAAGTCAAGTATAGTTTACCACATGTCCAATACTAGTTTTGATCTCCTTTTTACTCTGCAATCTAAAAGCAAAAAATTTTTTTCAAACACATTCTGCAAAATCTCCAAAGGTTTTCAGGGAACCTCAACTTCATCAATGGGATTCTGCTTTCCATAACTGTCCTTACCTTCAAGGAGTTCCCATCACTAAATTCCCAGCTAGGTAACACCGTGCCCAAGGTATACTGGCTGCTATGCTCTCTGTGTTCTCTGATACTACGAGGGAAAGTTTGTGCAGCCTTTATTTCCTGCTTATACTAGTAAGTATTTCATCTGCTTGGTTACCCTGAAAGAACAAATTTTGGTGGTTTTGTTCATCTGTATGTTGTCTATCATTTTATTACTTAGTTCCCTGCTGTTGTTTGGTGTATAGAGGGGGAGATGTACATGTAGACATCTATTCATTTTCAGTCTCTTTGGTTCCCAGTAAATGTAGTTGTGTTAAATCTTTCCATCAGAGAAATGCTTCATCAAGCTTTATAGACACAGTGCATTATGTTCTGGTTACCATTTGGTTCTGAGAATTTATGAATCTGTTATGAGTTCAGCTATAATTAGAGTTTTAAAATGGATTGGGGAAATTTTGGTTTTATTGTATTGTGTAGAGTGTTCAGAAAGAGTAAATTTTTAAGACCAATTCCAAGTTCAGTTTGGGGAAATATTTTGGTTTTGGAAAAAATACATTTTATGACTCAGTAGTATACATATCTGAGTAATACATATATATATATATGTATTACTATATATATATATATAGTAATATATATAAACATATAATGGCTATGTAAATCTAGTAGTGTATTTAAATTAAATATAAAACACCTATAAGCATATTTTTAAAATGTTCTACATTATCATATTTAAATTTTGCCTTAATGATTTAAAATTACAGAGTTGAAGATTCTGAGAGACATATAGAAAACTCTAATATTATCACTGTGGATTTATAAATTGCTATTGTAATACAGCAGTGTCTTCTTTATGTGTCTCAGGGTTAGGTTGTCAGGTACATGAGGTTTCATGGTTAATATATTGTCTCACATTGGATTGCTCCCTTGTCATTATTTTTTTCTTTTTTGGTGTGAAAAATGCTGCTGAGCTCATGTTAGAATGCTTAAGCAGATTTGCTGAGTTTTATTTTAAATCTTTTGCCTATATATACCCCTTATGTGTTACAGTCTTGGGGAATGCCAAGCCCTGGCTTTATGGGCTACAAATTCTTCATTTACTGACAACCATTCTGCTAAGTTGGACATGTGTTGAGAATTTTTATTTCCTGTTTTCCATATCTCTAATTTCTAGCATTTAAAATGTCAGTTTTTTTACTCACCCATCTTCATTCTAAAGTGCTTCTTGATTTATGATGTTTGTATTCGTTTGTTGTGAGTTCTTGGACATAGCATTTATTCTTCTTCTTTCATTGTGTCCCTTTTCTCAAAGGGTTGGTCCTTTGCTATTGGTTATTTGTTATTACATGGATGCTAGTACATTAAGTCAGCCATCAGAGTATAAGTGACCTGCATTGCAGGGAAGAAATCATTGTCATAACATCTAATAACAATAGAATATGATGACAGTTGGGTACGAAAATCGTTTGATCATGCTGGGTATATTAAGTCTCCCAGAGCATCGTCCTGTTTATCATTCTCCTCAGTTTCCAGAGCCTGAACCCTCTGTGATGTGTGTGTGTGTGTGTGTGTGTGTGTGTGTAGCACCTCCATCATCTTTGTTTAAACTGTTCACTCTGCCTGTTGCTCTTTGGCTCTTCTTTGCTGTTGGCTCATACATCACTAAGCATGAACTCACCTAATGAAGCTATTCCATCTGGCAGTTTTCACACTTGACTCATTCTACTTATTCTCCAGCTCACAGGGATTCTTCACAATTTCTGGTTACCAAGCATTGTTTTGTTATTATACTGTGCCTCTGCTTTTCAAAGTCAAACGGACATATTTCTCTGCTAGCACATAGTCATGTACATACATTTTGTTTTCTTCTTTGCCTCTTTTATTCTTTTCTATATTTGAGTTTCAGCATCTATTCATTACTAGGGGAGAGAGAGAGAGAGAGAGAGAGAGAGAGAGAGAGAGAGAGAGAGAGAGAGAGAGAGAGAGAGAGAAATAAGTTTCTAAAATAGAAATGTTCTTTTTGGTTCCATAGTGGAAGTGGTGACCCAGGATGAAAGAAAGCTGCTGCACACAACTGCATCCTTACGATGTTCTCTAAAAACAACCCAGGAGCCCTTGATTGTGACATGGCAGAAAAAGAAAGCTGTAAGCCCAGAAAACATGGTCACTTATAGCAAAACCCACGGGGTTGTAATCCAGCCTGCCTACAAAGACAAGATAAACGTCACTGAGCTGGGACTCTGGAACTCAAGCATCACCTTCTGGAACACAACATTGGATGATGAGGGTTGCTACATGTGTCTCTTCAACACGTTTGGTTCTGGAAAGGTCTCAGGGACAGCTTGCCTTACCCTCTATGGTGAGAATCTTTGAGAATGCATTCTCTCTTTTTTTTTCCAGAAATATAATTTCCAGGAGCATTGGGTATGTGGTTATAGTGCCTGGAATTTTTGATTCATAAACATGGACAGGTTCACTAGAAGGCTCTTAGCATTTCATGCCTGCTATCACTATTATTGCAGAATTCAGAGAGCTAACGTCACTGCACTAAGTTGTTTGGCTGGAACTATCTCTCTCTAGGGTCTTGCCATTGAAGACAATGATGAGAGCGACACATTCTACACAGCAGTGAATTCATTGCTAACTTGGTTTTGGATGGCAAATGTGCAATACGTTATCTCTAGAGCCCTTTACAACTTCTGGAACTAGCAACAGAGACAGAGTAGTCTAACCCAGAGCCAATATGATGTCTTTCTTGTTTAAGTTCAAGGAAGCAGTTTCAAGATTTCTAAGGGTACAGCCAACAGAAGCTTCTCATAATGAACTGACACCACTGGGAGTCTAACAGGATATAAAGCATTCTTTAAACACAGGCTTAGTGGTGTGATGAGATTACTTCTTCTTTACTAACACATGGCTGCAATGAAACATTAGGAAGTAGACTAAGGGTGACTTTGTAACATCCAATGTGATGTGCTGGTTTTAGGAGAAAGAAGACTAACCTGGTGGAGACATTACAAATATTGAAGCAAGGCTTTAAGCATGCTAAGGGAGTTGGCCATGGGAAGAGATTTAGTAGGAAATCAGATGGGTGCAGGGATCTCCTACTTACTCTGTCTACGAAGGACCTTCTCAATGTTAGGTTGGGCTTTCTTCCAATTTCTGCTTCTTTGTTTATTTCTCTTCCTCTCTTCCTCTCCCCCATATTCCTCCATCTTATCTTTTTTCTTTTTTTTTTTTGCTTCTCATTTCATATTTTATAATTTCTGCCATTTTTCTCTAGTTCTTTCTTCTCCTGCTCATTCTTCCCCACATCCCCCAAATGGAAAAGCCTTCCCTTTCTAAAAACGCATACAACCTGCACTAAGCCATTCTCTGATAACCCCGTAGACTATGGTACACAGTCTAATTACATAAATAGTACTCATTTCTCCTGACTTCTATCTCTCTCAGCACTTGCTGACTCTTGGAATGTGGGTACCCATGTACAATTCCACTCCCCCAGCTACTCCAATCTACCACTCTTTTGAACCTACAGGCACAAACAAGCTTTCATTTACCTCTGGCTTCTAATTAACTCCTGGGCTGCAAAGCCAGCTACAGAAGGATTGGTTTATACAGGTTGGCAGAAATAAGGCTCACATTCCAACAAAAATGAAGTTGTTGGCTAGGGAGGCCTTTATAAAGAGAACAGACTGCAACTAGTGAGGAAATTCTATCCTTTTTTCTAAACAATTTTTCTAACTTTGTCAGGTGATCCCTGAGGCCCTTTTAACCGTTACTTTCTGATTTTCTTATTTATGAATTCTGAGTTTCTAGTTTAAATTTTGAGTAGGTTTTCTAACTAGGCTATTTGGGGAGGGGGACGAGTCTCCTCTCTGTCTGATTTTTCTCTAAACAGGCTCTGGGAACTGCACCCTGCCTGTTGCTTCTGATAGGGTACACATAGAGGGGTGCTGATTGGGACATACTGTCAGATGAATTCTGAGAAACATGTAAAAGAAAAGATAGCTCACACAAAAGATGCAGAATAATTAGGCTTACACTATATGGAGGAGAAAAATATCATTTCATATCTTATCTTCATGTTTCTATCTAATCAGCCAGTTATGCTCGAGACAAACTGCAGATAGACATTTCTCATGCAAGGTTTGAACTCACTGGAGGAGATTGGGAGGAAGGTGTGTCATTTTATCTGTCTGGCTCCCATTGTCTTTCTGTGAGGAACGTCCCCTCATCCCTGTAAGAAAATGCAGAGCCCAGATGAGGAGCTTAGCTGACGGCAGGCCATGTGCTTTTCCTTTTGTCGCAGTACAGCCCATAGTACGCCTTCACTACAATTATTTTGAAGACCACCTAAACATCACTTGCTCTGCAACTGCCCGCCCAGCCCCTGCCATCTCCTGGAAGGGCACTGGGTCAGGAATTGACAATAGTACTGAGAGTCACTTACATTCAAATGGGACGACGTCTGTCATCAGCATCCTCCGGGTCAAAGATCCCAAAACTCAGGTTGGGAAGGAAGTGATCTGCCAGGTTTTATACCTGGGGAGTGTGACTGACTACAAGCAGAGTCTGGACAAAGGTAAGAGAGGCTGGGCAAGGGAGACTGTGCTGTGTCTATGTTTATGCACTTGGAAGATGGTAATGTTCTTCAGAGATTCAACTGCTCAGCAAAGGCCATAGTTAGAGAGAGCATGGGGCAAGGGGCAAGAGCTTGAGGGAGCAAATACAAGTTCTGCTATAGGCTCCCTAGCCACAGAGATGACATTCGAAGATCCCCAGTAGATGCATAAAGCTGCAGAGAGTATGGAACCCTATGTTTTACACACACACACACACACACACACACACACACACACACACACACACACAAATGCACATGTACCTATAATTAACTTGGCTCTCTAATTACACATGGTAAGAGATTAAACAACGAAAACCAATTAAGAAAATACAATCACAGAAATATACTTTAGTGAACATTTGTATTTAGAATTCCTTTATGCAAAAAAAAAATCATTAAATATAAACATGAGGTGCAAAACACAGTCAATATGAAGGTCAAGGCAGCTCCTCCACGATTAGGAGAAGGGTAGCACACACAGAGTCCTTACACCAGGCAATTCCCGTCCTTGGCAATGACGTCAGATGTTATCCATCATTCACAATAGCACATGAGCTAAAATTTATGGATCATGTCTTTCTGGGGTCTCTTTTTCATATTTTTGGACTACACAACAGCTGACTCAAGCTCTAGAAAGTAAAATTGCCAGAAAGGGTGCATGGGAAGCATATTTCTTACATACCTATGATTGTTATCCATCGACGGGGAAATATTTTCTAGGCAATCACAAAACTGTGTGTCCACAGTAGACCATGAAAGTACCTAAGGTGAAGGAGGTGGGCCTTAGCTCAGTCTGGGGATTAGGAAAGTTCCTGGAGGACCCCATCCATATCTGGAATAAAAATCTCTGGATGATCACCACTGAGAAAAGTCCCATCTGAAGGCTCATCACTCTTTTAAGGAAAACTACATTACCGTTTGTATGTTTTTCTAGCTTCTCAGATGATTCCTTCCAAATGACTCTCTGTGGGACTCATAGATACAGTTTGAGAAATGTGTGTGAGTGACCATAGATAGCTTGATTTCAAGCATGGCTTTCTCTCTGGTTTTGAGGCAGTTGCCCTAAAACACCTAAAGTGACAGCAGCTGTATGCTGCACTTTTCAATGAATAAAACCTGGAAGAGTTGCCCATGTTACCTTCTTGTGCAGTGGCCTCCTGGGAGTAGCCCCTACAAACGTGTCTGGCTAAGCTCCTTAAAACCTCAATGCTAGTTAGAAATTGGGTGTTTAGGTAAATTTTTGTCAAAAAGCCTTGTGTGGTGCATTTGGACTTTCAGGGAGAGAGCCTCGGGATTAGCCAAGGCCATGAGCAAATGTCCTTGAGAACTTGAAAAAGTAAATAAGTTCTTTTCCAGGAATTCTGAATTTGACTTACATGACATCAAGTGTTTTCTATTGCTTGCCCGGCATTTATTTATTATGTGAATGTTTACTGATGATACAAAGGCCCCATATGCAACTGTAGAAAACATAGAAATGAGACAAATGCGAAGGCTTTGAGTTCAGTTGTGAAAAGTCTGCTACAGAGAGGTGCTAGATGTTTCCTCTCCCTTTGTGTTATCTATACCAAGGAGCTGGGACCCACTGGCACCTCCTGGGCAGAAATTTAGTAATGAAAACATAGATTGGAAGAAATGCAATAGAACAATGAATGGTTTCCATTGATCGACATCACGGGATTCATGAATTTTTCCCTTCTAATTTCCCGTGTGTTTAATTTTAAAGAACATGAGTTTTGAAGACAAAAAGATTCAACTAATCCTCATCTTTTAAATTTTCTACCCTGGTGTTGACTTCAGCTAGCCTCCCTGTTTACAAGTGGTTTCATTTTTAAGTCTTATAGATATTAACAACATGTTTTTAGGATTAAATTAAGTGACATTGAAGAAATCTTATTAATCTGTGACTGCATGAAATATACTGGCTGTTACTAATGTCTAACTGTTTTACAATCCCTATGAGGTCATGACTATAGATATAACTACGAATGGACTTAAAGATAATTTTAGAAGAGCTCTCAGTTGTCACAAAAAAGTTCACCTTTTGCTTTTTCATGTTTTGCTTAGCAGACTTCTCTTCTGACTTTCCCCCCCTTTATCTTTCTCCCCTCTCTGCACACAGGATTTTGGTTTTCTGTCCCACTGTTGCTAAGCATTGTTTCTCTGGTAATTCTTCTGGTCTTGATCTCCATCTTACTATACTGGAAACGTCACCGAAATCAGGAGCGGGGTGAGTCATCACAGGGGATGCAAAGAATGAAATGAGGTAAATATTCTTTTCTTTATAATAACTTGGGGTTTGTTTGAATATATAAATAAGGGAGCAACATGGTTATGTCTCTTGTTTATAAAAATACATCAGTGTCAATACTGTGTAAGAAAAGCTACAAGCTCGCTTTCTTGCAAGTGGACATTTCGGCTTTTCGTTTCCTAGGATATTTTAAAGGCTATTTCATAAGTTAAGAGTAAGAACTCTTAGAAAGAAAACAGGAATTTATTGATTGGATAATAGTGGGATATTGTTAAACCAAATAAAAATATCTGGTACTCATACTAGGACCTCTCCACCTGTTACTAAGGCCAAACTTGTCTCCTTTTACATCAAGCCACAGCCCTCTGACCAATTAAGAGACTGTGGCATCGCCTAATTCCATCTCATTAAATAGCACTTTCTATGCTACACTCTCATGATTCCTCAAACACCCTCAACATACAAGTGATTCACGCATGTAGTTGGTATTTCATAGTATTCTCCATGCCTTTCCAGGCTAAGAATTTCTCTTGATCCTCCATCACCATTTGCCACAGTATCATATACATATTAATATATATGATATATATATATACATATATATATATATATTGCTCAATAAGTGTTCATTTATTAAGTGAGTGAAAAGATGGAACTGGCATGAATAAGATATTTTCCAAATTATTTTCCTCTTATTGTAACTCAGTACTTGATGAGTACCAGACAAGTCTTAGACAATGTAAAGCATCAAAGAAGAAGATTGCCCTTAAAACAAGAAAAGTCAGCTATATTTCAGGAAAGAAATACATTTCTTTGCTTTCTGAAGCCTGTGCTTAATAAGTTGAGTTTTTTTTTTTTCTTTAAAATGGGAATTTCCTAGGGTGAAGGGGTAGCTTGGGAGTTTCTTCTGTCCTAGATAACTGAACCTCAGGGTCAGGGAAGAAAAAAAAGTTGGTTTTAAATAATATTTTAGATTTTGATTTAAAAATCGCCCTCAACTTCTGTCTCATTTTTCTTTTCGTTTTACGGTTCCTGGGGCCGTTTTCCATGTCCTCATGTTTTTGATCACCTTATCTTGCTTAAGCCTTAAATAAACACCAGATTAATTCATATGAATTTACAAAATGAGTAATGAGCCTGCAATATCCATGCCCATTTTTAGAAAGTAGATGAAGGGATTTGTTCTGGCTGCAAGGTTATAGATCAGAACATCTCATGGTATATAAACATAAGCCGTAGAGCACCAAGCCCCCCCCCCCCCAATATCAAAGACAGAAATCTCTTTGATTCTATCTTATCCAAACATTTCTATTTTTCCCAGCAAGGGAAGCAAATTTCCTTCTTGAAGGTCACAGTCAGTTCTTTTTTTATTTATTTATTTATTTATTTTTATTTTTGATACTTTATTTACATTTCCAATGTTTCCCCTTTTCTGGGTCTCCTCTTTGGAAACCCCTATCCCCTCCCCCTCCCCGCCTCTGTGAGGGAATTCCTCCTCTCACCTACCC
>CM052713.1:36002443-36031484 GCA_028551405.1 Uromys caudimaculatus
TGAATCTAATAGAAGAGAAAGTGGGGAAAACTCTCGAACACCTGGGTACGGGGGAAAAGTTCCTGAACAGAACACAGTCAGTTCTTATATGCAGATTAGAACTACAAGATTGCTTTCCCATCTCTCTCCTGACTCAAAAAAAGCTATGGTTATTAGTTGCATTCACTGTAAATTGTTCTCTCTGAAAACAAAAATGTCCAAAGCATTCAAATTCATTTCTTGAGTAAGAGTTACATTTAAGTGCAAGATAAATTTCACTAAACAGGGATATTTGCAAAATAATAGTTCTTTGTTCATTTAGCAAGTCTTAGATTTTCTGAGGAATAGACTTGCTAAATGCCAGAAAGAGACAGTCAATGTCTATGCTAAACTTTCGTCTCACTTAAGAAATAAACATTCCTGCTTCAGAGGGACCTGTGAACACTTAGTTACCATTTTGTTGGCAACTGTTGACATGACATATGGCCATATCAGTCAATTTCTCTGAATGCTCTTATTTTGAGTAACTTGATTTTTTTTTTTTTAAGATTCCAGAACCTTATCAGCCATAGAATCTGATTCTGTATACTTAAAGCTACTAAAACCAAGTGTCAATTATTTTGGAAGCCTAATTGCTAAGAGCTAAGGAAATACTGGTTCACAAAGAACCAAATTTTAAGCTATGCAGAACATTGTGAGAAAGAGAAAAAAGTCAAAGAGTGTAGTAACGCTTCTCTCTCTCTGTTTCACGCAGCAGGTGCACACACAGGTCTGCACTTGCCTGCCATATTTCCCTCCTTTACTTCCACTCTTTCCTTTCTCTTCCCCTCATTTTTTGAGATCATCGAACTTTTAGAAATGAAAGGAAATGAATGCAGTCAGGCAAAAACAACATCGAGGTCCCAAAAACAGTGATCCAAAAGCTCACACTGTGAACATGAAACAGGAAATGAGAAAGTGGAACTGAATGTGGTGTGTGTGTGTGTGTGTGTGTGTGTGTGTGTGTTTCAGTGGGTGTTTGTGCACATGCACATACATGCACTGTGTGTAGAGTATGAATGTGTGTGTGAATGTGTATGAGTGTGTATGTGTGTATATAAATGTGTGTGAATGTGCTTTGCAAGTAGATAAGAAGAAAGATAAATGACACTTTCACTAACTGAATCTAAACAGACTCATCTCCATGAAGGGCTCAGTAGCCAATAGGAATGTCTTCAATTACGTCAATGTTTGTTTGCTAATCCATCAAAACAAAACTCCTTTTAGATCTCAATCAGAATTCATGGTCCACAAAAGGGAAAACAGATTTAGTTTTGCCCAGAGGGGCAATCTGTAATAACTGCTGTTGTCTTTGCATAGAGGCCAGCCTCCCCTAATTCCTCTTGTGATTCAGGACAGTGTAGGACATTGTCCTCTACTCTCTTTTCTGTTGTACCACGTGGTCTGGAGGAAGTTAGGATAGCTATTAGGCCACTTTCTATCCAACTCCTAGCAGGAGCATCAGTTATTTCCCCGGAGTCTACCCTTATGAGACTAAGAAGCCTTTCATGAATAGGCTTACTTTGTTTTGTTTCCATGAATCTATGTTTTATTATTGAAATAGAAAGTAAGAAAGAATTCAAAGTTTCCTGGGGAAATTTTCTATAACCCCAAACCATTTTTTCTAGTAACAGTCGATGATGTCATAAGTTCATACCTTCTCCATTTACAATGAAGTAAAATTGAGGCTGAAAATAATCTTGCGTTTCACAACTACCCACCATTTATTATATAGTTCTCAGTAACGATGAGTGAAAATTTGGGTGTGCTATGGAGCAGATCACTGTAGATATCACCTCATGTTAGAACTCTTTGTTTTGAGTAGCTGTTATTTTCTTTGCTTTGCTTTGGTTGATTCAAGACTGTGTTGGAAACAAAAGAACAGACACTCATGTGAGACATATATTCTGGACTTGACTTCTTTTCCAAGTGCTGGCTATTATAAAAGATATTTTTGGCTACATAATATTTATATTTCTCTTGACTTCCCTTACTTCCTAGTAACCTGAGCTATGAATAGGCTTTTGACAATACATAGTGATTATATTAATAATTTACTATTTCCTGGATAGCATACACAGATTCCTATTGTAAGCACACTATTTCATCAAGGAACAAAGATTTTCAGTGAATATTGTGATAAAATTCATCATTGGTTAGGAAGATAATCCAAAGAAGATTTATTACTAAAGCAATTAGAATCTTTGTTGTTAAACAATAACGCTAATGATCTCCAGATTAAAGGACTGAGTGAGTGAGACTCCCTACCCTGTCTCAGAATCTTCATAATCTTAAGAAGGAATATGATGCTCTATATGAGTGAAGCAGTTGGGGACCTTTAATAAACTACTCAGGCTAGCATTGCTGGAGAAAACTGTACTCCAAGCCTATATGAAAAATTTTGCATGTTTTTTCAAGTGTAAAAATGCTACTCATCATTCCAAAATGTCATGACAAAATCTGATCACCAATTTCTTGGCCACCAGGCTCTTAAAGCCTGTTTTGTTTTTGTTTGTTTGTTTGTTTTGTTTTGTTTGTTTGTTGTTTTTTGTTTCTTGCATGGAACTATTCTTTGGTATTCTCCAAACCCTAAAAAAAATCTTGGCATAAATGGACCAAATCCTGAGTCTCACTCCATAGCAAGAACACCTTTAGGACATCATAATCTTCTCTACAGTAACTAAATGGAAGTTTGGCTCACAAGTGGACATCCATCTCCTTAGCTGTTTGACCATGGAGATTTTTTAAAAAAAGAGATTACCTGTTCACATTAGCATCATTTATTATACAAATTAATGAAATAATGAGGATTAGAACATTTTGAAGCTGAGTAATCCTCTAATGTCACTGTTATTTTGAATTTTAGCTTATGTTCTTTGCTTCCTCTCTATTACAAGTTGTGTTCTTTGGAACTGCTATGCCCCTCACCTTTGTCTACACTTTGAACTTTGGCTGAACAGAGTCACACTTTTCGTCTTCATTATTAGAGAAGCCAACTTTATGTTATCTAAATTGGAAGAGGTTGAGTTACTTTACAAAATACACAAATGGCTTAGCCAACGAAGAGAAATACTATGTTTTCTATTGTTTCTTATTTCAAATAATCAGAAACTTGGTGGCTTGCAACACAAAAACTCATTTTCCTATAATCCTTCAGATCAGAAATCCAACATAGAAGTCATTGGGGTAGAATCAAGGTGGCTTTAAAGCTATCTTCCTTTCTGCAAATTCTTGAAGAAAATCCATGGCCTATGTTTATCCAGGTGTTTATCAGATTGACTTCATTCCTTGTTTTTGTTGTTGTTGTTTTGTTTTTGTTTGTTTGTTTGTTTTACTTGTTTCCATATACAGAGGTAGTGATGGCCATTTCGGTCATTCTCAAATTGAGGTTTTCACTGACTCCTCTTACCCTCATAAAGGCATGTGCTTGTAGTAGGCTTAGCTATATCTCTGGGCTCTTAATTAAATCATACAGACAAACCTGTTCTTCCATGTAAGGTATTCCTTCCCACTGTCCTGAAATTAGGATGGGGATGATACAAGACAACCTTATTCTGCTACCACACAGGCGAAAGTGGGCTGCAGTAAGTAGAGAGACAGCTGATACCTACTCTCCAAGAACTCATAGTGCCTTAGCCTTGCTTAGTTCAGGGCAGTGCTTTATCAAAGAGCATCAAACCATGGTCAGACCCTCTGAACACATTGCTTTAGCTTTCTTAATTCAAGCCTTGCCTCCTTCCAACAAAGCAAGACTTTACAATGTTTTCCACAATTATATTTTGTGTCTCAAGTCTTTAACACAAAAGCATAACTTCTGCTTTCTGTTCTTCCTTAGTCATCACTGACTGTAACCTTACTAACATGGGTTCTTTTCACTGGAACCTCAACTCTGACACACTTCCTGCATCTCTCTCCTCACACACCCATCACAGCAGCAAGTGTTACTGACTTTGTCTTAGTATCTTAGCCATGAGTAAGTCCATTTGGATTCTCTGTAAGAGCAAGGCAAAATATTTGCACTGTACATCATGATATCAGATATGACCAAACTGGTCTTTCCCATCTATTATAACTTAATAAGACACAAGTTTCTATCTAGGCATGATGGCATTATGCCTGTAATATCAACAACTGCGATTTTGAAAAAAGGGATTTCAAGTTTAAGATTAGCCTGTGCTGTGTAGTCAAAGACTGACTAAAGAGGAGGAAATGGAGATTTCTGAGTCTCTAATATTGAGAGAACAATATTATAAGGCCATTGTTGATATCAAGTACCTGGGTATTTTCCTCATCACTCTTTAAAATCCCTACTAATAAGCCTCAGTTGATGTCATCAGCCCATATACAATATAGTTCTTTTTTCAAAAAACACAAGACTACTAAGAGCGTACTCTGGCATGCATGCACACATGCAGGCATGCACGCACACACACCTCAATATAGCATGTAGACGTTTGTCCTCTTGGTGACTTTTCTCTTTCACAACCTTCAATCCAATCTTCTATTTCACAGTAGAGTATTATGGAAGCTTCTTTAGACCAGAGAGCACCACCGTACAGCTTATTTCTCTTTTTAGTAAACAGACTATACAGAACTGGCCATGATCTGTGCTCCCAAGTCTAAAAGTTCCTGTGGTCAATGGTTTACAAAATTTATGGCATTTATACAACAAAGAGAAAAGATTAGCCTTGTATTTTCTAAGCCCTTTGAAGATTATTTTTACTAAATATCATTGCGGCTTTTCATCTTCAAAATGTGTGTATCAATAATTTCAACTTGATTATTTGTATTACTCTTTAGACTGATAAAATTGAATGAATAACACATAAATCAATGCTTTGAAAATATGTACAAATTCTGGAATGACTAAATCAAGCTAAGGAATACCACTTCTTCATTATATGTTAAATTGTTTAACGAGAACACTTACAAGCTAAGGTTTCAGTAATCTTCATGTGCTTGATGCCCTTGTTACTCTAGTCACCATGTGTTATAATAGTCTCTAGAACTCATTCCTCTGTCTAACTGAAATTCCCCTCATCTTCCCAGTGCTGCTTGAGATAATTCGACAGTTGTATTCCTGCCTTCAATAAGCCAATATTTTAACTTTCTCTTTTAGCAAAGGAGATTATAAATGACCTACAGAATTGGCTGCTTTCTGATCATTCATTTGTTTTATTAGCAACTATAATCACTTCTTCACCAATTGTGATAAAGTCCTACTTCTTTAAAACAAGTAGCTGGGTACCTTTGGATCTATGCTCCATTCTCTGCATTCGGAAATTAGGAGCAATTACTGTGATTTCACGAATGCTGTGAAGATTTTTAAAGAAATGCATACAATTAGAAAAATCCAAAAAAAAAAAAAAAAAAAAAAAGCCAGCACCCACTAGCTCAGGGGAAAGCCTGTAGAGTTGCTTTTGTCAACTATCTAGTACAATTTGTTATCTAGTACAAATGTTTTCATCATTTATAATTTCAAGCTACCAGCAATTTAACCATTGGCCTATGCCATTAAGGCCCCACTCACATCACTGAATCATAGTGAGCTTCCAGTAAGTGCTGGATTCTGTTGTTATTAAGTCTATGGTCTCTTTTGGGTTTGTCCATGTGTATTTAAGGATTTGCACACACGATAAAACGAGGAGAGCTCGAGAAGGTGAACAGAGAAAAAGATAGGAGGATTGCAGCAAGCGGGATTTGAGGGAGCAAAACTCAGAAACTGATTTGAACATAGGAATAGAAGTAATTGGGAGGCAGAACACACAGTATTCATTTCACAAGCAGGTTTAGAAGTTTGGAAGCAAGAAAAACTGAGGGGGAGAAAGGACAGAAGGTATAAATAGTAAATATATGTGTGTGTGTGTGTGTGTGTGTGTGTGTGTGTGTGTGTGTGTGTGTGTGTGTATTGAAATGTGCTTATGATACCTAATATTGATTTATTGATATTGGTAATGTAAATTGCTTCATTTTGAAGATGTGGGATTATTTAGCTAAACTGAGTTGTTTTGGG
The DNA here is from genome assembly GCA_028551405.1 of Uromys caudimaculatus. Lineage (NCBI taxonomy): Eukaryota > Metazoa > Chordata > Mammalia > Rodentia > Muridae > Uromys > Uromys caudimaculatus. Next base: position 36,008,475 of record CM052713.1, read on the forward strand.
GGGTAGATAAGAGGGCTAGAATGATGGAAAGCTGGTTATTTAACACATATATGTATTATATATTATGTGTGCCTTGTTATAGAGACATTTACTTAGACAGAGAAACCATAAATGAACTAATGACTAAGGATCCTATGAAAAACTGAAAGTGGCAAGTGGCATGGTGAGCAAACCATATATAGCATACAATGAAAGGGAAGAGTGGGGAGCGGGGGCCACTTATTTAAGATAAGTAGTCTGAGGTCAGCTTCTCTGAGTTGGTTAGACTAAGAACCTGGAAACAGAAAACAAGCCATCCGTGGAGGAGAGCAGAGATAGTTGAAATCTCAAAGAAAGAGAAACCATTAAGATTTTGGAACACTCCTACATGAAGTATAGTCTGAAAATGGTTGCCCTCCCAAAACCTACTTCTTACTAATCTGCAGTAAAATGCAGGTTCAGACTAAATGGGTGGTATAATAACAACTTGACAGGGCAAGTTCATGTCTGTTAAGTACAATAATTTAAAAAAATCAATTACTGCATAAATGTCTTCTATTTTATTTTCTTTTTATTGTAATAACTCACTTGTATTAAAATATTGGTCCATGTTAAGGGAGAAGGTAATGATTTCATGAATCACTAATAGCCAATGCTGAAAATGTTGGCATCTAAAATATGCAGAACTCTAGAAGATCCAGTAAAATGGCCTAAGAGGATACAAAATGGGAGGGAGGGACCAAGGTTAAATTCCAGGTCTGTTATCTCACTATTTACATTCCTTGTAAGGAAGCTGACATCCTCCCATTTTATGTGCTAGGCAGTCAGTAACTCTTGAAAAACTTTCTGTCTACTTAGTGATTATTCCCAGTCTGATGTCCACAAGTTATGACCCAGAGGGAGTAAAGCTGAGGGTTCTTCTTAGTTAGAACCTCTCTGATCATTTGGAATTCTTGATCATGTGCCTTTCTTTGTAGTCTTAGGTGATTCTCTAGTCCATTACTAGGTCAGAAGTGTGTGATTCCAGAACTTGAGAGACCAAGGAGGTCCTTGAACTAAATCATTGCTAATTCAAAGCCATTCTGGGCTTCAGAGTGAGTCAGTGAGTTCCAAGACAGTCTCCTCAGTTACAGAGTGAAACTTTATATCCAAAAAGGAAGGAAGGAAGGAAGGAAGGAAGGAAGGAAGGAAGGAAGGAAGGAAGGAAGGAAGGAAGATAAAAAACAGAGAGAGACAGAAAGAGGGGGAGAGAGGAAGGGGGGAAACTATGCACTAAGAGATCTCTGTATTTCTATGTTTCTTAATTCTGTTGCTAATTGCTTAAAGTATGTTGAGAAATTAGAAATGTTCAATGTTGACATGTTTCTCTGTCTTTTATTCAGAGCTCTAGAGAAAGTATACAGAACCCTGAACGTGTTCCCCTGGTCTACTTGAATCTGATGTGAAAGAAAAGCAGGAAGGAAAAGGTCATTCTCCATGGGACCAAAAAAGAGTGAAAGACACAGAAGCAAGCCTGTGAGGGATTTGACTTTTTGCTGCTGTCCCAGGTCCTCAGTGTTTGCATTCCAAGAGGAAGTCGTGTGCCTCAGGTCTGTTGTAGGACTGGATTTTTGTAGAGCAGTGTAGTGCCATGCTGTTAGAAAGGCACCGGACTTAGAATCACCAGTGCCAAGCCAGCTCTCAGACCGACTAGGGCTCCCACCGGAGGGACAAATCGTAGTCAACTTACCTCACAGAGCTTCCTGATCCTTATACAAAGTACAAAGGAGTGGGACCAGAAAGTTTGCCATGTCTGAAATCTGATGGAATTTTAGGAAGAAAACTGAAGAATAAGCAAAAGAAGAAGAGAGAACACAGAAGGGTCCAAAGAGCTTCTGAGTGTACCTTTTGCCTTTCTGTTGGTGTCCCAGCTCTGCTTTTGTTCTTAGGTCCACCAGTGTGTTTCCCTGTTGTTTGAGTATCTAGTAGACTACCTGCTGCTGTTCTGCTGATTGTTGGCCTTGCTAGAATCCCTGATTTCCCTACCATTCTCTATGTGCTTCTATGAGGGTTACTCTGATGAAAATAGAGCAGAATTTAGTGTGAAGTAACATTGGCAACCGTAACGTGTCCATTTAACTTATTTTTATAGCACTTAGGCAATATTGTTAGTCTTAGTGAGTAGTTCACATCTTTACAGAAGCATGCTTTCCCTGTCCATTTGGCCTACGATATCACCCTCTTTGAGGCCATTCTGAATCCTGTCTAGTGTACTGATAATATATTATGGAAACAGATGTGTTAAGAATTTCCTGTACAGTAATCAGTTGTATATGTGCTCTCTCTCTCTCTCTCTCTCTCTCTCTCTCTCTCTCTCTCTCTCTCTTCTTTAACTTCTTTTTCTGTGACTTTATTTTTCACAAAGAGAAGGCAACTCCGGAATACAATCACTTTGTTCTGAAGACATTGTGAACTATTAATTCTTAACCCTTTGACAAAACTAGTGAAGTTGTTTTCTGTATCTTTTGCTTCACCTATCTCTAGAATGACCTAGGAATTCAAGTGCAAGTTGTTTTCATTGTTCAACTGGATATTTATAAACTTGGTATGCTCTTCATGTGTTATTTAATTCTGTATAATTTCCTATATTTATATTAAAATGCTGAGCAATTAAAAGTGTCAACTAAATATTTGATGTGTGACATTCCCTTGAGAAATATAGAAATAAAAAATAACACTTGGATTTTTTTTCTCTGTATGCAAAATCTTCAGTTGACCTTTCTGCCTACTCATGGGGTGGTATAGGATGTGGTCAACGAGGGCTACTGTAGTAAGTGTCTTTTGATACGATTCTAGAATTACGGAGTTTCCTAGGTATGCTCTCTTGGTTTTACCTTTAAATACCAGACCCTATAAGGGAGTAGCTTAGATGGTTTCAGGTACCAGAGTAATTAGCACTCTGTCTTGCTGTGTTCCGGGTACTTCAGCTGAATCATTGCTGTGTCAGGCAAGAGGAGTGAAAGAAATACTTCTCCAGGGTGCTGTTCTCAGGACTCACTCCTTTCATCATTCAGGGATTGAGGCCCCACAAAGAGTTTCTTTTTATTTTCTTTTTGTTTGTTTGTTTGTTTTTTTGAGACAGGGTTTCTCTGTATAGCCTTGGCTGCCCTGGAACTCACTCTGTAGACCAGGCTGGCCTCGAACTCAGAAATCCACCTGCCTCTGCCTCCCCCAAAGAGTTTTTATGTGAAGTTAATTATATATCTTGATAGCTACCACATCTGAGATGGAAACATAAATTTTAAAAGGAAAATATATAAGCACATGGTGCTGTCAGTGTTGTGAACACCACCACCTGTCAGAGTTTATGGTCACCTCCACAGCACACTAGCAAAAGAATGAGAGTCCAAAGGACAAATAGTTCATGGGTGCTGTTGGGAAAGTAATTTTTGTTCAGCAGACCCGTTGAAATGGTCTTGGAACAAAACTAAATTAAAGGATAGGTAATGAAGCTTTATGTGCCTTTCTCAAATCAACTCCTACCTAGATAGCTATGTCCACACAACCCAAGTTTTTGATCATTCGGCCATCCCTTTATTGAGGCCATTGCCTTTCTTAGAGTTCATCTTCCAAGTAAAGACTTTAGAGAGCCCTAAATTATTTTTTCCATTTTTTTCCTTAATTTATTTTGTATTCACTTTACATCCCCATCACAGCCCCCCTCTCTCCTCACTTCCCTGTCTCAAGCTTACAAATCCCTCCCCCCACTGTCCCTCATTCTCCTCAGAGAATATGGAACCTCCCTTAGGTACCATTCCACCCTGGGACATCTAGTCACAGCAGGACTAAGCACATCGTCTCTCACTGAAGCCCAACCAGGTAGTTCAGGTAGAGGAAGAGATCCAATGGCAGGGAACAGACCTAGACCTTGCTCCACTTATTAGAGGATCCACATGAAGACCAAGCTGCACATTTGATACAAATGTGTAGGGGACCATGTCCCAGCCCATGAATACTCCTTGGTTCATGGCTCAGTCTCTGTGAGCTCCTATCAGCCCAGGTTAGTTGACTCTGTGGGTCATCTTGTGGTGTCCTTGTCCCCTCAGACTTGCTCAATTCTATTCCCTACTCTTGTACAAGACATCCGAGCTCCACTTGATGTTTGGCTGTGAGTCTCTGCATCTGCCGACATCTGCTGCTGGACAAAGCATCTCAAGAAACAATTATTCTAGGTTCCCATCTGCAAGCGTAGTAATGTACCATTAATAGCATCAGGGGTTGGCTCTCTCACATGGGATGGGTCTCAACATGGGGCAGTCATTAGTTAGCTGTTTCTTCAGGCTCTGTTACATCGGCATCCCTGCACATCTTATAGACAAAACAAAATTTGGGTTGAAGGTTTTTGTGGGTGGATTAATGTTCCCTCCCCTCTTCTGAAAGTTCTTGGCTACAGAAAATGACCGCTTCAGTCTCCAGATCCCTATCTGGTTGGAACCTCAGCTAGTATCATCCACCCCCAGACTCCTGGATGAGGGAGAATACCTGGATTAATTATTTTTGGTTCACTAATAGTTCAATTTACATCATGTTGAATGGATTATCAAATGCCTATCAGAATATTGAGGCACTTGTAAAGCCAGGAGTGTTTGACGGAGACATCAAGTAGCAGGGATGGAGAGAAATAAAAAAGAGAAAAAGAGGTAATTAAGAACATGCTCCCTTGTCTGAGAAGGCAGATACACTAAACTTGGAGTCTCACTTTCTCTCTGCATGCTTCCTTCTACTGCCTCCCCTAGACCAGCCCTCCCATGCTCATTCTAAAAATTCAGCCTGAAGGCTCTTTTGTATGTTTATGAATTAGAAACTATAGTTTGAACTTTGCACATTAAAGCAAAACTGGGAAAGTTGTAAAGTTTTTACTTCACAATAGTTCAGTCATATATATCTTTGCTAAAATTTTAGAAAAATTCCACAGTAGCGGTAACCCATTCAGAACCAAGGGGGAAACAAAAGAAGGCTTTGGTGCTGAGCTGAATGAAACTGAAGATGAGGTTTGGTTCTCTCATAGCTTAGTCACTCATCCTGAGAGTGATTTACAACCATGGGCGCAAAAAGAACAAAATCCATGTTATTACTAGACACTGTAGGCTTTCTCTTTACATAGTGAGTTCCAGACAAGCCAGGACAGTATAGTATGCCCTGTCTCAAACAAATAAACAAAGCAAACTAAGCAGCTAAAAGTTATTCTTATATACAAGGATTTTACTTTCTGAAATAAACTTTGAAAATAATTCCCCCAGTACATTTTAGGGATTAAATTGTTTTATATTCTCAAAATATTCCAATTTGACCTCCATATTCCCTAGAGTTGCTCAGGCAAATTAATTCATAGGAGGCCACAGAGAGCTATGATACAATTCAAGCAACTCAGGTATCATAATCATTTGAGCCTCCAGAGTAGGAAAGCTATTGAATCTCCTTTTTATGGATATCAAAAATGAGAGTGCAGACAGCAGTGGGCATTTGAAATAGGGTTAAAATTCCAGCTCCAACTTCTAGGCTTCCTGTCCAGTATTTGTCTTTCAAATTTCCATCCACACCCATAACTGCACTGTGACCCACCTCGCATCTGATATACCAGGGTTTCCTGTTTGCTCTATCAATATTTTTAGTCTCTGTCACCTACTCTAATTCTACCCCGGGTCTAAATCATCATCTTTCTCCTGAATCATTGCTATAGCTTCCTAATTAATCTTCCTGCTTCTCTTTCCTCCTCTCTTCAGTATATTTTAAATATGACTGTTTTAGATATAACAAGTCAAACTCTTGTATAAGATTTCTTAACTGGCTTTTTAGTTCACATTGTATAGAAGCAAAAGTCTACATGGGCCTTCAGGATGCTGCTGACACTTATGGTTACTAGCATCTCTGATATTTTGCCAATATTCTGGACATATTTCTACCTCTGAACCCCTGTATTTGTCTCCCTGTCGAAAGTCTCTGAGATCACTTCAAAGTCCTTGCCTTTCTTCTGACAGATTACCTCACCTCCCTCTGCTGGCTTTCCTCCATTGCTTGCTTCACTAACTAGCATACTGTTCCTGGTATGTGTTTATTCTATTATCTACCTCCCTCGCTATTTCATAAGCATCATGGGGGATTATTTTATTGGCTAATAAATCTTTACTGGGCTTGAGATATTGCTCAGTAGGTAAAACGCTTGCCTAGCATGCACAAAGCTTCAAATTCAATCCCCAATACTGCATAAGCCAGGTATGGTGGTCCCAACCCAGAATTCCAGAACCTAGGAAGTAGAGGTAGGCAAATCAAAAATTCAAGGTCATCCTTGGCTACATGGCAAGTTTAAGGCCAGCTAAGGATACAAAATACCCTGTCTAAATAAACAAATCAATCAATTCATCTAATCAATATTCCTCGAGTGAAGTTTTTCATTCACAAATTATGGGAGGGAGGAGAAATTCATACAACTTTGCCTTTGTGCATCCTTTCTGCCCTGTAGAGGAACATGTGACTATGTTCTCCAGTGTGAAACAACGTTTTTAAATTGGCAGCTATGGAGCTATGGAGATGGCTTAATCAAGTTTGTCCTAGGCCCGTATAAAAGTTCATGTGAAATAGTGCATGCCTCTAATTCCAGTTCTGAGAAGGCAGCAATGGAGTCTCTGGATTACAATCATGCACTGCCACACCTAGGTTTCAAGCACTGGGGAATCAACTCAGTTCCTCATGCCTGTAACCCCAGTGCTAGGAGACAGTCAAGAATATCCTGGGAAGCTCAAGGAACGATGAAAGACCCTGCTTTCTAAATCAATAAATAGGTAGGTAGGTAGGTAGGTAGGTAGGTAGGTAGGTAGGTAGGTGATAGATAGATAGATAGATAGATAGATAGATAGATAGATAGATAGATAGATAGATGATTGATAGATAGATGATACACACAGGCATATGTACACACACACACACACACAGAGAGAGAGAGAGAGAGAGAGAGAGAGAGAGAGAGAGAGAGAGAGAGAGAAACCAAAAACACGTACGTCCACAATTACAAAATTGGCAGACTTAGACACATAAAATAGAGACCATATTTTTTCCTGGCTTTTATGGGCTGGCCACTAAATACATTAAGAACAATGTTCAGTATGTCCAATAAAATCAGAGCTGTGTCAGTGGGTGGACTCCAAGATGGATGGTGGAATCTGTAATTTGTGCAAGTTCTTGTGCTGAGCTCAAGATGGTGACATCAAAACCCCCAGCTGACACTCTCATGTCATGTGCCTCTTGTCCTCAGTTTTGTTTTCTACCTCCTCTAGGCCAACACAGAGGCAGAGTGGGCATAAGGTGGACACTTGAGGCCTGACTTAGGAAGTAGAAAGGAAATCCTCTGGCTTCAGGAGGTGCTGAGTTACAGACAGAACTGGCATTTTTCTGTGCTGAGAAATAAAAGGACATGTCAAAAGTTCAAGATCCTGCTTACATGATGTCATTGACTGACTTCCCTTCCCTAGCATGGTGTTGTAATGTGTCTGAGCTTCTTTCCTGTCACTGTGTTAGAATACCCAGAAAAAAGCCAAGAGGAATAAAGGGTTGATTCTGGTTACAGTTCAAGTTACAGCCCATCATAATGCATGTGTGTATGGGGGACAGAGGTGTGGAGGATTCACAGCCATGGGAAGTGGAGGAAGCTGGTCACATTGCATCTACAGTCATGAAGCAGATCACATTCTTTGCTTTCAATCTAACATTGTTCTGGGTCCCTGCCTAGGGAATGGTCTGGACTCTAGTTAAGACAGGTTTTTCCACATTACTTAACCTAAAAAAAAAAAAAAGGCAACCTTTCACATGCGTGTCTAGGGCCCCATCTTCCAAGGGATTCTAAATCCTGTCAAGCAGGCATTAGCACCTACCATCAACCTATTTGACCTTAAAATCTGGATGATGTGACCTTTTCCATGATGACAGTTCTGTTCCAGATGACTTAAGTAGTATGTCACAATTGACCTCCAGGGTTCTTCCTCCAGACATATATCACTAAACTAGAGGTAACAGCATCAAGGAGATAGTCAAAGGTCAAGAGTTCCCTGGGAACTCAGTAGTTGTTTTGAGATTTTTCTTTCTGATTCATGGTAATCCAGAAATTAGAAAAATCCCACTTACAGCACATAAAATTTTGATGTGATAGTTTTCACTTGTTTAGTTTCTTTTTAAATTAAAAGAAAAGAAAAGAAAAGAAAAGAAAAGAAAACAAACAAATCCGGAACTCAACAAAACTGGTTTCAGGTTTTCTGGGAGTAGCTTTATGTTCCAGTCTAGTTACAGAGGTAGGCTGAAGCTCAGCTGCTCCAGTATGCTCTTTGTACACCACACAATTCTGGGCGTAGTTGCCTCTGTATCTATAAATTTCCTTACATTTTAGGAAATATCTTGGTTTCCCTTTTTACTAATAAATGACATTATCATTTCTACCTCACGTAAAAAAAAAAAAAAAAAAAAAAAAACCGAGATGATAACTTTAATAAAATGATTGTAAGTAACATGTTGTGAGGCCAGATGGCTTTGTGTGCAATTCCAGGAAACATTAAATTTCCCATGAGCAACTAAACAAACAGTGAGGAGTCTGGTGGAGGCAGTGAGTCAAGTGGATGGGGCTGGCCTATCAGGGCTTGTGAAATGGACCTGAAAGGTATCTGTATTTTAAGTGGGAAAAGGTATCTTTCTCCCAGTGAGGTTTTAAAAGGACTGGCCAGTTCAGGGGCTGCTAAGACAGATTGGGAGCTATCCACATCAATGAGACACTTTTCCATGTTAGAGTCAATGTTAATTTACTCGTGAGAAGAGAACACAATGCTCAAGAGAATTCCAAGTCTATCAGATTCACACTGTGTTTGACTTGGCCAGAGCCTATCCAAGTGTCAGTTTAGTCAGTAGACAGCACTCTTGTATTAGCAGAAGTTAGCAATAGAGGTTGTTTCAGAGGTTGGGCAACACACAGCCACTGGGTAAACTGAACCTTCATGGTGTACGTAGTCCATGAGGCACAGTGGTCTCTGAGTCTTCATGGGCAAGGCTGAATGGCATTCGCAGATGTTAGAAAAATCTCACTCAAGGAGTGCCCACAAACCTTTTCTGGTGTAGATTAGAAATCAAGCAGCTGAAACTTTAGTGTTGTTAATGACTCTTATGTGGTCTGGTAGAGTATAAACTTCCAGCTCAGCTGAGCAAACCTTTTCTCTAGTTTATATAGAGTGTTAGGACCCCAGAGTTAACTGGAAGCCAAAAGTTTCCTAAACTGCTTTCCTATACAAGGTTAAAAGCTATCCCCAGTATTAGCTTTTGACTGACTTCCAGCATCTTTGGCAGTGAAAAGTATACAGCAGGATAAATGTTCTCTCCGGTAGAGAGATTTTGATTGTTTAAACCAAGGTGTTTCTTTCCCTTGGAAGCAAAGAGGTGTGTTCCAGTACACTCTTAGCCAAAGAAGGACAAGTGTCTGGAGATAGCAGATTAACAACAAAATTTAAATATATATTAAAAAACCAAAGAACCAAATCATGAAGCAAATACATAAAGCCAGATTTGAATGAGTTTTTATTGAAAGTCCCCAGTTTTCCAAACCTAAACATGCCATAGGGAACATGTCAACCATGGACAGAAGATGAAGAGAAAGAAAACATGCTGCTGACAAACTTGGGGGCCATGTTGGTTTTGATTTTCAAGGACAGAATACAGGTACTAATGCCACTTAGAAAAAGGTTTCTAGTATTGCATTTTATACTAAAAACATGAGAATAATTTTTATATGATTGCTAGGAGAAGATGTGCATTTCTCTGTATTGTATTATACAATGTGCTTCTGTGTTAGAATAGTGTTTTAAGTGATTAAATAAGCTCTGTATATCCAGCAACGGGCAAACCTTGAGCAAAATGTCATTCAACAGACACATAACATGCTGAGCATGAGAAATAGGAACGTCAGAAGGAATGAATGAAACCCTGCTGGAGAAAATTTCAACAGTTAAGAAAACATAAAATAAAGCTATTTGCATGTATTCAGAGGCAACCTATGGAAATTCATAAAGTAATGTTGTATATAGTGAAAGAAATGTCCAAATACAGATTGGGAGTCCAGCAGAAGTATTTTAGCTAATCATAATTTTAAATTTATGTATGGCATAGTTATCTTGGAATTTGTGCTAGACCCACATCTAAAGACAATTGATTTGTTTCCTATAAATCATTACATATATATATGTGTGTGTGTGTGTGTGTGTGTCTATATATATATATTAAATGAAATTTTGTACACTATTTTTATTTTTAAAATTGTTATTACCTGTGCATTGCCTGACTTATATGTGCTGTTTGTGTGTATGCAGGCATGCATGCACATGCACACAAGTGCTCACAATCATGCCACGTGCCACTCAGAGAGCAGCATTTGAGACTTGACTTTCCCCGCCCATTGTGCCTTCTGAAGAATCAGAATTCAGGCCATCAAACTTGTAAAGCAAGAGATTTTGCGGGCTAAGCCATCTCATCAGCACTCACATGACAGTTTTAGTGTGCTGCCACTGAGACTGTGGTCCATCATATGAGGTGACATGACTCATTCCCTATGGGACATTGTGTAGTCAGTCGAAATGTTTTGATTTTTGGAACAGCTTAGATTAAACATGTTCAGCCAGTATATTGTGATGCAGTTTTCAGAATGGTTTCATATAATTACAAATGTAACACTATGATCCATTAAGTATAGCTGATAGACATTAAGAGTTGGCCATGTGTGAGTCGTCATTGAAACTGAGGCCCATTCCATTTTCCTATTTGTTTGAAAAAAATCTCAAAACCCAAAGTCAGAAAAGGACTTGGGGACAATTTTCCATTATCTGAGAGCTTAGAGTTTTTTCCTCTAAGCAAGAGCATTGGCATCTCCTCTACTTTCACAATATATTCAATTGTGTCACCTTTTCACCAAATAAAATCTTTTCCTCCGTGTCCTTGAATTAATGCCATTACTGTAGACCACCAACAAAAATAAAACAACAAACACTCTGCACTCAACCTTCCATAAAACATGACTAAATGACTAAAGAATCACCCTCTTAGTGATTGTCATCATGGGAATGAGTTAGCAAAGATCCAGGTACTGAACATGTACTTGAACATTTGGTTCCCAGTTGGGGTTTAAGAGGGTTTATAGCACATGGTGGTGGTTTCAATAAGATCAGCCCCATAGGCTCATATATTTAAATATTCATGGTCTGCAGTTAATGGAACTATTTAGGAAGTATTAGGAGATGTGGCCTTATTGGAAGTGGTTTGCCACTGGGAGTAAGCTTTGAAGTTTTCAAAATCCCATCCTATTCCTGGTGTCTCTCCCTCTCTCTGCATCATTCTTAGGGATCAAGATATAAATTCTCAGCTTCTGTTCCAGTGTCATGCCTACCTGCTTGCTGCCGTGCTCCCCCATCATGAAGGTCATGGGCTCACTGTCTGCAACTATAAGCTTCCAATCAACAATTTTCTAAGTTGCATTGGTCATGGTGTCTTACCAGAGCTATAATTAATACATGGGACTTTTAGAAGGTGGAGCCTTGCTGGGATAGCTATGTCACTAGGAGTGGACCTTGAAGACTTAGAGCATTGTCCCACTTCCTGTTCCCTGTCTTTGCTAATTATAATGGGATCAGCTAGCTTCCTGTGTCATCACTTTCCTGCTGTGACAGATTCATCCCTCTGCAATCATAGTCAAAAGCTTTTCTTTCTTAAATTGTATTGGTCATGGTATTTTTCACAGCAACAGAAAAGTAGGGCATCTTATTGGGCTTTATTCTTGGATCACATAATGGTCATGTGTTAGAGAATTTCTTGGCCGTTCTGCTCTTTTTGGACACCTTTTGCACATCTTTAGCCACTGTCAGTGTGATCATGAAGCCATGGTGCTCAGAGCTCCAAGCTGAAAATCAACACCAGAAGGATTACTTCTTTCCTGAGGGAACTAGCAGACTCTCTCCTTGCTAATTCTAATCATATAAGTGTCTTTTCCCCTTCTTGCCTTGACTCAAGAGAATCCAAAACCTAATCTAGTTTGTTTGTTTGTTTGTTTGTTTGTTTGTTTGTTTGTTTTCTGGTCACCTTTAAAATGCTATGTAGTGCAGAAGGATAAAAGCATAAGGCATGAAAGATACAAAAGAAAACAACAACAACAAAACCCCTAATCCACTATACAGCTCACTGTCCAGAAAAGCTACTCTGACCATATTTTGTAAGTTTAACTATGACATTCCAGTTATGAAATTGTATTTGCTATCATGGTTGATATTAAAATGCTCACTTACTTGGTTATAATTTTCCCATTTTATTATTTTGTAAGACTTAACATTTATTTAGTGTGTGTGTGTGTGTGTGTGTGTGTGTGTGTGTGTGTGTGTGTGTGCTTATGTGTCCTTATGTGTGCCTCAGTGCACATGCAGAAGTTAGAGAGCAATTTTGGAGAGTCAGCTCTTTCTTTCTTCTATGTAGGTCCCAGGGATAGAAATCAGTTTAGCAGGCTTGGTAACAGGTTCTTCCTGGAAAAGGAAGCACAAACAAAGTTTACCCTTAATCAACTGACCTGGTGACAATATGAGGCACCTTTCATCAAGCCTAGGTCTCTTGACATAATCCCCACGCAGCTATGAGATTATGATTCATTGGCTACAGAAGGAAATGAAAAGTACTGGGATATAATGGTAACAAAAGCAGCCAACTTATATTGAGGACTTTGCTGTCTTAATCAGGCATAGTACAGATTGCTGCTCACATAGTGTGTTATTTAATATTCACAACTCTGTAAGAGGGACTATGATTTTGACCTACAATCAACAGCAAGCTCAAGAGGCATAGTAAGACTAAGTAAGTTTTCTAATTATAAGTTGGCAAAGCTAGTTATTCCTATATGGAAACAGTTTTGATGCCTTGGACAGTCAGAAAGTTGTGGTTTAGTTGTTGTTTTAAACCTTTTAAAGAATTTCTCCAGGAAAAAATACCTGAATTCTAGTCTGGTTCTTATACTGTCTTGTAAAGTGGGGGAAGAGTAGAGCAAGGTGATGTTCTGAGGTTAGTATAACTATGTAGAAATATCATTCATCAGCCAGCTGTGATGATACTTCCTTGTAATCCCATTACTTGAAAGATAAGAAGATCAGGAGTCTAAGACTGTCCTTAGCTATTCAGAGTTGAAAGCTACTCTGGGTTACACTATACACTGCCTCAGAAAGAAAGAAAGAAAGAAAGAAAGAAAGAAAGAAAGAAAGAAAGAAAGAAAGAAAGAAAGAAAGAAAGAAAGAAAGAAAGAAAGAAAGAAAGAAGGCAAGAAAAGAGAAGACAAAGAAAAGAAAGGAAAAGAAAACAAGAAAAAGAAGGAAAAGAAAGAAAGATAGAGGAAGGAAGAAGAGAAGAAGAATGAGGAAACAACATGGTAAGGAAAGAAAGATTGTTTTGTCTCATGATTTCAGAATCATTTTAGCCCATCACAGGGGTAGTGACACAGCTGCATGACTTCATTCTTCCATCCACAGGAGTATGAGTGTGTGGTGCCTCCTACTCACAAGACAGTAAACCATAAAGAAGAGAAATAGCTACTCTGAGACCAGGGCAGGCTGTACTCTGCAGCCTATTCCTAGTGGGCTATTTCTATGGCCAGGCTCCTACTCTTGTAGGCTCCTTAGTCATCAAAACAGCATCTCAAGCTGAGCACCAAGCACTTGAAACCTTACCTTTAGGGGACATTTGAAATTTAAACTCTATCACCTCTTCAAAAACTAGTTCACTGGAGCTTAATGAAGCCGAGAGAATAAAAGAGGAAATAAACCTGTTTTAGCAGATATGAGCAAGATATTCTAGTTAGCTCCAACGATCTAAAATAAGACAAGATCATTTCTCTAGAGAGGATCTGAGTAAATTTCATAATTCAGGACAGTGATGGAGTAGGATATGGTTGGCAAATATTCCAGGAACATACCTGTGGAACACCGAGTGTGGATAAGGGAGGAAAGCAAGAAGCAGAAGGATAGGGTAGATAGCCAGAAGTGAACAGGGAAGGGGGGCTGTGTTAGATAGCCCAGCTAAGGTATACAGGGAGCTTGTGTTGCCTCTTCACTCTAGCTTATAACACATTGACTTAACTTGAAATACACTAATTTAAATTGATGAATAGACCTCACAAAGAAAATATCTGATTCATTGAGGTTAGACATATTTTACTTGGACCAGTGGCAGTATATACCCAATTCATAGACAGAAATTTCTTGGTTTTGCTCATGTTACACAAAATGAAGGGAAAAGGGGAATTGGATGCTATTTCTAGACTCTGTTGTTTTTCCCACACTGAATGTAGGAAAGGTTTCCTCTTTCTGCTGACAGTAAAGCCACTGAGCCAAAGGAACCTCAGGATGTGCCATATTGAACCTCCATATGTTGAACATAAATGACCAGAATTCACTAAACAGTCTTTACACACAAGTAATGATGAGGGTTTTAACTTGGGCTGGGAAGTTTTCTCAAGTGCCTTCTTGAAGAACTGAGCATGTAAAAGAAGTTGACACTTTGTAACAACTGGGAAAGTGTCCTACTTCACTGTCTTGTATGTCAGACCAGAATGTTATATTCAGCTCATGTTGTGGAGAGAACTGAGATGATGTCCACACAACATTCTAGCCCACTGCTTACAAACACCACTGCAGCTACTCAAGTAGTCTTTGTTCATGGGGCTTCTAGAACTCCCCATGCCTCCATTCTGTTTATCCTTTTCCCCAAGAGCTTGGGATGTTAGCACTTTGCATAACATAAATAGGTTAGTGATATTTTCCCACACTTCTTCCTGAGATCATGTGAAAAGTAATTGTGTTGGTTTGAATGAAAATGATTCCTATAGGGCCATGTGGAATGGCACTATTAAGAGGTATCTCTTCCTAATAGTTACTGGAGGAAGAGTGTCACTGGGTATAGGATTGAGGTTTCAGAAGCTCAAGGCACACCTAGTGTCTCTCTTTCTTCTGTCTGCCTATGGATTCAGATGTAGACCTCTCAGCTACCTCTTCTGCACCATGTCTGCCTGTGTACCACTATGCTT
The DNA here is from genome assembly GCA_028551405.1 of Uromys caudimaculatus. Classification (NCBI taxonomy): domain Eukaryota; kingdom Metazoa; phylum Chordata; class Mammalia; order Rodentia; family Muridae; genus Uromys; species Uromys caudimaculatus. The sequence goes on from CM052713.1 coordinate 36,023,563, forward strand.
CCTGTCCTGACAATAATAAACTCAATCTCTGAACTGTAAGTCAGCCCCAATTAAATGTTTTCTATATAAGAGTTTCTGTGGTCATGGTGTATCATCACAGCATTAGAAACCTAAGGCCAACGTCATCTGTTATAATGCAGGAAAAGGGAATGTTAATAGCTACAAAGGGGGGAGATAAAAATTAACACATAATATTTGTTGGGTTATGTGGGCTCCTGCGCCCACTCCAGGGCTTGGGCCACTGGGGGAGGCAGGATGTGGGAAGTTTGACCATGCTTACTCCTGTGCCACTGCAGGAAGGATGTCGAGCTGTGGGAAGCCACAGAACACCACCAGGGGGTTGGGGAGCATGGCCTGGGGTCCTGGGGACTGCACAGAGTTGGCTCTGTGGTTTCTGCACCTGGGACAAGGCCAGGAACATCTGGTTCTCAGGCTCTTAAGCATTCCAGGCACCGCTGGATGCTGTGAAAAATCTGAGAATGGAGTGGGGGCCTGCAGGCTGGATCTAGCCCGGGGCTGAGGGGTAAAGGGGGGAAGAGAGCTCCTACTGGGTCCCACAGGGACTGAGCCCTTGGCTTGTCGGTGGGCAGCTTGGCTTGTTGGAGGCCATGGCTGGGAGCACTTAGAGGCCTTCTTCGAGAGACTAAGTGGCCGACTCTTTAGACATAGGCCTGTTTCATTGCTCCCCACAGAAGATCTCGATGAAAAGGGACAGTCCATGGTTTTAAGGCATTTATTGTCGTGGCAGAGAGTGGTGATGAGTAAAACCATACCCCACTCTTTTAGGGCGGGCCTGAGGAGTGTCTGGGAAGGGGAGTTTATTGGCTAAGCTTCCAGGCCTTTAAGTACCTCATTAGCCTTTAAGTATCTCATTAAAATGGAGATCTGTCTTGAGGCTAAGTGACCACATGTCCTCTACCTGTGGAAGGGCTTGGATGGCCACAGACCTATGGAGAGCTGTGGCCTCTTGTCAGGAGCCTGGGACCCAGTAGCGTAGCAAAATGCCTACCATCCCTTGCAGAGTTATCCCCTGCTGGATCACCAGGGTTTCAAACCTTAGCTCAACCAGAAAACAGGCTGCCTTTCACTGTTCTACAAATATTATTTTGACACATGCTTAAAAGACAATAAGTGTTCAGTAATGATGATCATTGTTTCCTTTATCTCATCAAGAGGAGACCTGAAAGATAAGTTCAGACAAATGAAAGAATATTTGGGAAAGAGGAAGTAGATGTGATGGTTTTGGAGATTGTAGTGGGGTTTAATTGTAACAGTATAGTTTCCCCATTCTTGCCCCCAGAATCAATGACTTTATTTTGGAAAATGAGTCATTAAGGTAGAATTTAAGAAAAGAGTCTTGAGGTAAGATTCTCCTGGGGTCTGAAAATGCTCTGCATCCAGTAAAAGATGACAGTGGAGGCAGACATTGGAGCAATGTAGCTACAGGACAAAACAATAGCATCAACAAAATCTGGAGGAGTCCAGGGACAGCTTTACCCTGGAGGCTTTAAGGAACTCAGACCTACCAAAACCTTGCTTGTGGCTTCAGGCCTCCAGAACTGCCAGGTAGTATATTTCCATTGCTTCAGGGCACCACATGTATGACATTCCAAAGAAAGAAGACAAATAACCTGAACCGTAGATGATCCTGTCTCAAATAGACAGATAAATAAATATTTCAGTATAAATACTGAGTTAATGAGCATGTATCACATTAGAAGTCAATTGAGATTTTCCCCTTTTGATATTTATTTTATTTGCATATTTCTGAGCATAGTTTTTGGGACTGACTACTCAGGAATCCCCAGACTTTATTCTAATTATTGTGTATTGTTCCTGGCTGGAGTAAGAATAATAGAACTAAATCCAAACACAAAGTCACTGTTGACCTGGCCTGGGAAACAGACAGATATGGTAGACAGTTTCTTATCTGGGCAGCTGTCTCCCTAACACTGGTTCATTTACCATCTTCTATTTGTAGGAGAGCCTTCCCTACAAGCAAATAAAGAAGTTCCCATACTTATATTAATATCTTGTTTCTTTGGACTACTAGACTACCAGAGAAAATAGTTTAAGTAATTCTATTGACTTTAAATACAGATAAATAATATTCTCTGTCTTGAGATCATAAAGAATTAATATTTTGGAGGTGCTGGAGGCAAAACTCGGAACACATGGTGTGTGTGTGTGTGTGTGTGTGTGTGTGTGTGTGTGTGTGTGTGTGTGTATACCTACCAAGTGTCCACTTTGTAGTCAACTCAATCTAAACAGGTCTAAGGATAAACTATTGGTTCTTCCTACATATTCTGGCCTGGATCCAAAATAAATAATTAATTGTGAACTCTGCTTTGAAATGTCTAACAACCTTCTTATAACTTGCATACAAGGCAGAGAGGGTACTCCTATTGTGTAGCAGTATGTCTCCAGCACTGAACATAACACCTCACAGAGAGAAGATATGCTCAATGCAGCTTTGTTACATATACAATTAAACACCAGTGGCCAATGTAAGAACCCATAGATTTCGCTAAAGTCTTCAATGTGTCGACACTTTCTTGTGACTGTAATAGAAAAGAGAGATTTGTTTTGGATCATTGTTTCAGAGGCCCACACTAGCTTGTCCCATTATGTCTGGGCCTGTGGTGAAGCAGAGCCTCGATAAAAGAGGTTAGGAAGCTAATGGCAAGAATACAATACACCTTCAAAGGCATGTCCCTTGGGACCCCTTTCCTCAGCTAGGCCCCACCTCCTCATAGCCCACTCAGCTGTGAGCCCATTGATGGGGTTAGTATCCTCATGAGCCAATCAGCTCTCAATAGTATCGCCAATTGGGAACCAATCCTTCAACAGAAGAGTCTTATAGGAGGACACTTCGTCTCCCAAACCTTAGCAGACTTCATTTAAAAAGTTAAAAACTATTTGGGGATGATAACATGACCCTGGGGAGCTGATGGCCTGGGCTTGTATAAAAGCCAGAGAGATTCCAGGGTCCTGTTGAGGCTTTGGTCGCGAGACAGTCCGAGAAAGCAAACTTCCTCTGCTTCATGCTTCTGCCTTCTCCTCCTGGCATTTTTGTTGTGGTTGCTTATTTTTAGATTGGAATTTACTTACATTTTTCCTCTCTCTTTCTTCTCTCCAACCCTCCTACAAACTCCTCCCCATTCTCTTTCAAATTCATGGTCTCTTTTTTAAATTAATTGTTATTGTATGTATTTATGTATATGTGTGTATACATAATACATATAAATATTTATGTATATGTGCATATGCATATATATATATACATACACACACATATATGCATATATATATATATTCTTAAATATAGCCTGTTGAGTTCATATAATGTTATTTATATGTGTGTTTTCAGGGCTGACCATTTGGCACTGGCCAACCAATTGCTGTGCTCTCTCTTGGAGAGGACTACTTCTCCCCTCCAGCTTTACCCAGTTGCCTGTAGCTCTCTGTATAGGGTGGAGGCCTCATGGACTTTTCTCTGTCCAATTTGATATGTTCATTGGTGTCATTATTGTTCAGCTCACAATTGGGCAACCTGACACTGGGTAGTCAGGTTGATTAGGCGTACGGGTGTAGTTCCTGATGTTATGAGGAGACACAATCTCACAGCAAACTCCTTGTTCCTCTGGCTCTTACTATCTTTGTACCCCTCTTCTTCAATATTTCCTGAGCCTTAGGTGTGGGTGTATTTTGTAGATATATCCATTGGGATCTTCCTTTTGGAACTGTCATAGCTGTGAAGAGATTGTGGAATCAAATTTTAACAGAGAATTGCAAAGTAAAATGAGTTTTTTAGAAGTAAAGGGAAATTGGATATGTTTGAGATTTAATACTAGCCAGACACCATTAAAATCTGGCTTATCTTGCTTCATTTTATTTTTGCAAGGAATGTTTAATGTTTTGCCATTACCTAAAATGTATGGCAAAGAAACTAAAGCAGTGGACTAAATAATCACAGTTCTTGGCTTCTATAGCTTTATTTTAGTATTTTACATTATCAGTTTTTTTTCAGTAATGGCAGAGAGAGTCCAAGGAAAGGGGCCTGGCTTCAGCCTTTGTTTCCCAGTTCATTCCTCTGTTTGTTTTAGTGTCTGGTACAACTTTTGACCTTTTCTTTCTGTTTTGTGTGTGTGTGTGTGTGTGTGTGTGTGTGTGTGTGTGTGTGTGTGTGTATTTAAGCCAAGACAGTACCTGATATCACTGGCCTCTGAGACACTGTGGAGGAAGCTTTAGCTCCTTAAGCAGTTTCCTAAGAATCTCGGAAATGCTGGTAACTTTCTCCCTGACTGGCCAAAAGATAAACTACTGTAGACTTGAAGACATTTCTGTCTTGAATACTTCAACCAAGGGGGAAAATCTATTCTTATTTCAACAAGATAGCTCTCAAATTGGTTATAATTAAGTTAATAAGGGGACTGGCCTGCTGGTAGAAAAGCAAAAGACGAAGCAGACTGAGAAGGTTTATTGGACAAACCCCAGACACTGAACTCCCTGGAAAGAAAACTTAACAGAAGACTTGGAAGTGCATCAGGAAAATAAGTTGAAAAAGAAAACACAGGTGGACTTCCACAGAGATTTTGCAATAAGTCTCCCTCCCTTTGAGCAGGCAGATCTGCAGGGCCCATTACAACGCATGGTCTGATGTTTGATATCTGCCCAAAGGAAATGCTTGATTGTTCCCTCCTGTACTGAATTCTGCTCTTTTCTTTTTTTCTTTTTCTTTGTTTTTTATTGATTATTTTATTTATTTACATTTCAGATTTTGTCCCCCTTCCGAGTCATCCTCCATAAACCCCTATCTGATTCCCCAGCCCTTTGCCTCTAAACCCACCCACCCATTCCTGCCTTACCCCTCTAGCATCCCCCTTCACTGGGGCATCTAGCCTCCACAGGACCAATCACCTCCCATCCCATTGATGCCAGATAAGGCAGTCCTCTGCTACATATGCAGCAGGAGCCATGGACCCACCCGTGTATACTCTTTGGTTGGTGGTTTAATCTCTGCGAGCTCTGAGGGGTCTGGTTACTTAATATTGTTGTTCTTCCACTCTTAAAGACAATCCTGTTTTCTGTTTTGAAGTCTCTATTTGCAGAAGTATATTGTGGCTATCTTTCAGAGGTGCTGGACAGGACAGCAAGAACCTGGCAAATGACAGGGTTCAAAACTGAGTGCGAACAAGAGAATCTCGCTATGCAACTCAAATTCATAAGGCTCCCAGGCTGACTTTGAGCTCATCTTCCTGAGTACTGAGGTTACTGTCATAAACCACGACACCCAGATTCAGGAAAGAAAAATCTAATCATCAGGCATAACTAATGGGACGGTTTACCTTCTTGCAGGCTTTTGATTCCCTCAGATTGACTCATCTGATTTCTTTATAAGAAGACAACTCTAGCCCCGGATGACAACAGCATTTACTCAGGAATTAGTCACAGGGTACACTCTTTGTGTAACATTTTGGATTTCATTGCTCTTCCAAGGAAAAGTTCTAGGTCTTTGATTACAGCAAAAATAAATATTAGTTTGACTGAAAATTGTGGTAACTATAAACAGAAAGTTGTGGTAAGGTCCATCGAGGTACCCAGAGTTCACGAGTGCTCTTCGGCCTTTTCCAAACTTTTGTTGTGTATGGTGTTTGCGTGACCTGATCTTTGTCTCTCTGAATATTTGTCAAGCCGTTCCTTGGGGCTCTGCTCTGGTGAAATATACACAGTTCTACAAGCAGACTCACAAACTGTGGTCTAATGCTTTGCCTCCGATCCTTTCAAACTCTATGTACTCAGTTATATGTCTCCTTTAAGGTATGGACAATGCAGAGAGCAGGAAGTTCATCTCTCCTGAGCACTACCAGTCTTCTTCTGCTCCTGTGTAGGGAAAGCTTTCCTATGTGCACCACATATACCTTACAGTTTTTCATCCCTTCCCCCTTTACTTGCCTCTGCCTTCGCATTCTTTTCTCTATAGACTACCAAACGGAAGGATCCAGAGGAGGACAAAATCCTGGAGATTCATGGCCATAACCTGTGTTGGATTTATTATGAACAATAACAATTGTTATTTGTTGTATAGAATTTGCTCATTAATGACCTGAACCACTAGCAGATATGTTTGTTTGGCATAGAAAGTGTTCGATAAAATTTGGAAAGTTTCTATAAAAAGATGAATTCCTTGCTTTTTGTAAGGAAAAATAAAACCAGTAATTCCAACCAGCCCACGCTTGGCCAGGTGTCTGGCTCCCACACAAACCCATGGCTTCTTAAAGGCAGCAGTTATGCTTTTCTGGAGCAAATGAAAATCAAAATATTTATGACTCAGAATAGTAGCCAGAGCTCTCTCTTGCTGTAGAATCTTATTTCTCCCAACTGTGCTAGGAAAGGGGCAGCAGGGCAAGGGGAGACCACACTTCAGAGATGATTGCTTTCTATTCTACAGCCAAGCCACTGTGTCTAGAATGTTTAGAGTTATCTTTCTGGACTTGGCCCACAAGAGAAACTTAAAAAGCACGGGTTCCCTTTACTGCAACTAAGTACGTTCTAATACATTAATTCACATGCTTCCAATGAGACATTGTCATTTTTAACTACCGGAAACTGACGTCAGAATTTGGTCACTAATGAACTTAACCAGTAGCAGCTGTATTTTGCTTGGTATATAAAGTGTTGGATAGCATTTGGAAATTTCCTATAAAAGTATGAATTCCTTAATTTGGAAAATAAAATGTAACTTCCGTGTGCCCACGCTTGGCCAGGTGTCTGGTTCCCACCTCTACCCATGCCTCTCCACAAGCAGTAGTTACACTTTGCCAGAGCCCACCACATCTTGCTGTTTTATTTATGCAATGAAAGTCATTTCTTTTGGTTAACTGCCTGGCTATTCTAGAGACTGGATTTGTACCTTCTGATCCACAGGAATTAAAATACATCTGGATTGTAGGCACTGCCTCCTCCAGGAAGCTCCTTAGGAGATCCACCCCACCCTTCCAATGCTCCACTAATCTCCTCTCCTGGAGCTTGTCTGTCCCTATTCCTGGCACCACCAAGCATCTTGAGTACAGGTTTAGTTCTTCTGAACCTTGCACGTTCAACACGATGAAGATACCTGGCCAGCAGATCAGGTCTTCCCCAGCTTAGTATGAACTCCTGATAGATCCCTTGGAAAATGCTTCCAGAGACTTGTTTAGTTCCTCCCAGTTGAGGACAAATGCATCACATCCTGCAATTTCCTTCAGAGGATGACTTTGGAAGCTGTAGTTAGGCACTCAACAGTGGAACAATTCCACATAAACAAAACATTTTTCCTAAAACTCCAGGAAATATGATAGGTGAGATGAATCGAATTCCAGAGAAATGGGACAAGGCATTATTTATATAAACCAAATTCTCTATGTGGCTACCTATAAGATGTAAACATCTGGAACAGATGTTTTGTGTTTACACATGTTCTTCTCCACACTCAAGCACAGGCTAAGCATCCTCTCCTCTGTATCCCGCTTTCAGATTCCCCAGGCTAATATGTTCTAGCACTTCTCCAGCTTCATATATTTGTATTTTATTTGGGAATATTTATGTGATTATTTTTCCTTCAATGGCCTGAAAGACAAAAATCTATCTATCTATACTTTTTTCTGTTTATCACCAGTAGTTATCAGAACTAGGTATACAAGACAGTGTCTGATAAATGTTTGTAGACTGGAGTAGCTCCAGATTTAAGACCCACAAATGAACTTCAGTTGTTTCTATTAGACCCAGTAGAGAAGACAGACTGCCTGAGCCATGTAAGTCATGTGGTAAGGGCATGTACAGATCTGTGTAATGCTCTCAAATATGCACTCTTGGTCATGACCTCATTCATACTTCTAAGTTGTGTGAAAGAATACAAGGTGCTGAATTAAAATGTAGCTGAA
>CM052713.1:36031584-36042593 GCA_028551405.1 Uromys caudimaculatus
TTCGTGGGTCGAGGTGAATCCAAACCTGAAGGGGAAATGGGCGAGAGAAAGAAAGGAGCGAGACCAAGCAGATTCTTGTCAAGGTCTGTTTTAATCTTAGAAAGCTACCGTTTATAAAGAGTGAAGGAAAGAGAATTGGAGTAAGGAGGGTAGGGGAAGGGGTAATTCAATAACCGGCTTGAGCAATGGGTGACGTCTGAGGATGGAATCTTGTATGGTTGGTCTTATCTTGCACGTCCTGTGGTAAACCCTATCTCAGGATTCCCAAGCTACCTGCGTAAGCACTATCTTAGCGCAAAAGGTCAGGCTCTTGCACAATGGGCGAGGTCAGAGGCCAAGCCTTGTGCTCTAATAGCTCCCAACAGCTGAAAATGTTCAGATAATGTGTAGAAACCTTTATGTGGCTTGTGATGATCAGGAATAACTATCTTTTAAGAAACACTTACTAATGGAAAAACACAGATGGCTGAGAACAATTGAAGACCAAAGTCCAGGCTTCTTCCTCATTAGCTGCTGTGATTTAGCATGGCTTGTTTCCCAAAGGTTTGTACAGTGGAAGTGTGGTGCCCATTGAGGTGGTCAAGTGGTTAAGTAGGTGAGCCTACTGGAAGTCATTCAGGTCAAGGAGGCTTGACTCTCATGATTAGATTAAATAATATATTAAATCTGTCTTGCAAAAGGCTGTTTAAAAGTGAAGTTACTCACGTACTTTAGCCTTTATTCAAGTAGAGTCTCCATTTTCACTTCTCTACCATGCTGTGACACAGCCAGGGTGCCCTTTACCAGGACACTGCTTCCATAATTTCTGGACCCTCTAGTCTTCTGTGTTATAGATAATGCAGGTAAAACTCCTTTTGTAAACAAAGCACCTTGCCTTGGATATTTCATTTTAGCAACACAAAATCAGCTAAGATAGGAAATTGGTACCAAGAAGATGGATTATTGTTATAGTGATCTGTGGAAAATTGCAATAAACTTTAGACTTGAGGAATCAGTAGAAGTTAGAAGAGTTTGGGGATCAGGCTAGAAAAGGTCTGCATGTCCATTGACGGAACGTAACAGGGATTCTAGTGAGGGCTCAGAAAGCAAGGAAACTAGAAAAGGGCTGGAATTTCTTAGACAGGCACTGAGTACTCTTGACTGATGGAAATGGATGGCAAGCAACTAACTGATGAGAAGAGCCAATGGAATGAACATGATCCTGTTGTAAATTAGAATCAAGCCTGCTCTCTCTATTACAGTATTGGAAAGAACCTGGCTATGTTGTACCTGTGCCCTGGGGATTTATAGAAGTCCACATTTGAAAGTGTGAGCTAAGTGTATCTAACAAGAATTGTTTCTACACAGAATATAGAAGAGCCTATGTGGGCAGTTTAAAGCAGTTTTGGTGGAGGAAAGAAGTTATTTAAAAGAGAAATCAGGACAGGAAATTTGGTTGGAAAGTTTCAAGCTGGCCATGGAAAGGCATGAAAGAAATACATAAGGATATGGCCCAGTGGCCAGTTGCTAGAGATTAGCACAAACTAAAAGGAGCCAGGTGTTGTGCATCCTATCAATAGAAAACAATATGTCAAGGTCATAGAAAGAATTTACAAAGCCATCTCTCCCCTCATAATGAGCTCATATGCATTTGAGGTAGTGTAGGTTCAAGAAGTGGGCCTGGTATGATTTCTACAGGGTCCGCAAACAAGGTCACCTCAGGACTTAACTGCATGCTTTGCAGCACACTGCTCCGAGCCCTTCTAGCTATCAAAGAGAGCTTCTCAGGCTACCATTCTGGAGGAAGTCAAGCAGAAACCTATACACAAGGTCTATTCTTGTATACAAACATACAAAATGCAAGAGTGATAGGGTCCTGGCAAGTTCCACCAAGACTTCAAAGAAACTATGAGAAGACTGGCAGAGGCTTGTGACAGAAAGAACTGTCACAGGAGAGTGTCCCAGTGGTGCTCTTGAAGCAGGTCTACAAACCGGACTTCAAGATGATTAACTTTGATCTAGAATCCACTAAGAAGCACACCTCTGGGTGTGTCTGTGAGAGCATTTCCAGGAAAGATTAAGTAAAGGATCCACCTCTAAATTGTTTGGTATCTTTCATTATGAAATGAGCACTCACCATCTTCTCTGCCTCTCCAACATTAGCTGACTGTTGTTTGACTACTCAGAGTCTATGGATTATAAGCCATCCTAGTAAAGCCCTCTCTCTCCTGTCTCTCTCTCTCTCTCTCTCTCTCTCTCTCTCTCTCTCTCTCTCTCTCTCACACACACACACACACACACACACACACAAGTCCTAAGAAACTTACCTAATGCAAATGCCATGGTTTGAACATAATCTATCACCTAAAGTTTCATCTGCTGGTTCATTGGTTCCCAAGTATGGAGAGACTGAGTTAGTGATTTCAGAGTCTGGGCTTACCAGAAGATAATGAGGTTATGAGTGCTCCTTCATGAACAGACAGTGCTACCTCAGCAATCCAGAACATTCAAAAGTAGGTCACCTTTCCAAACACACTATGGCTTTACACATTTGGAAACTCCCCTTTCCACTCCACTGTTCTGTGCACACACCCACCACTGTGCTTTCTATAGGTATAGTAACAAGTGTCATGGGTCAAGCAAATCTCTTTCCTTCATAAAGTACACAGTCACAAGCATTTCATGATGGCAGCACAAAACAGACTCAGGCAGTAGCATTAGTGTGGTACATACCCAGAAGGGTCAGATTCAAAATCTGAACTCTTATTTCTCATATATTCTGGCAAAAGTGAATGACACTCTCTAAAAAGATTTTTAGGATGAAACTTTCTCAAAACAGCAACAAACCCAGACCTCCTTTGCACCATTACCTTGTGTTAATCACTTCGAGAAACCCAGCACTGCCTCCTAGGAAAGCTCACTGCTCAGACACTACTAATCTTTATAAAGCTTTGTTAACCCTTTTGTGACGTTGCTTCCACCATTCTTTAAGGCTTGAAATCTTTTTTGTTGTTGTTGTTTTTTAAGATGTATTTACACTGTGGATGTCTTCAGACACATCAGAAGAGGGCATCAGATCCTATTTCAGATGGTTGTGAGCCACCATGTGGTTGCTGGGCATTGAACTCGGGACCTCTGGAAGAGCAGGCAGTACATTTAACCACTGAGCCGTCTCTTGAGCCCCAAGGCTTGAAATCTTTTAATTCTTTTGTTGGGACTTACGTCCAACTCATCAAGCTCCGATAAGTCCTAAAATTGCTTTCTAGAGCTTTCCTTCTGTTACCAGGTTCTGGTACCCACAGAAGGATCTCTGCAACTTTTTTTTTTTTTTTTGTCTCCTGGTCTGCCTATTGCTGGTGTAGGGGTGTGGTTTTCTCTTTATTTCCCCAGGAGATGCTTTTCTTTCCTATTCCATGTAAAGGCCCTTCTTTGGGCCTCAAATAACTTGATGATTTCCCAACTCCCCCTCTTTGTTATATAGCCCATGTTCCCCCAGATCATTCTTTATTTTTCCTTCAAGATTATGGTGGTAAACTCTACATACCCAAAACATCAGTATTGGTTATATCAGATTGAAGATAAACAATCCTTTTAGTTACCTATCTTAATCTAATATCCATGATTCTCAGTTGAGTACTATTTTGTCTCCAACTATACCAAAAGATACTTGTAGTTTTAAAAATAGTCCATCGACAGTTATGGTAAGAACAGGTTATGGACTGCTGCTGATATCTTGTTGACAGAGGTAGGGGTGCTAGTAAGCATCCTGCAGTGTTCCCTCACATCCTTCATAGCAAGGGATTGTCCAGTTAGTCTCAAAAAAGCCAAGCTTGAAAATGTCTGCCTAACACTATGCAAATTCTACCTCCATGCTAGAACTGGGTACTCCAAATAAGAGGTGTTCAAGTCTTAACTCTCAGGTATACAGAATATCTTATGTGAATATAGTCATTACAGATGTAATTAAGTTGGATCCACACTTCCCAGCATGGTACCCAGATCCAATATGATTTTTATATTTATAAATATCACATAACTGATTCTGTTCTACTCAACTATAAGCAATTATTTTTGCAAGCACAAGACTTTAAAAATCGATAAGTAAATATATATAAATAAATGAAGCAAATCGAAGAAGAAAATTAATACAATATTGCTGCTTTGTCTAGCTTTTATTTTTATCAAGTATGAGTCTCAAATTCATTGTGTTTCCCTTGAAGCCTTGCTATTGAAGATATTTAAGAGAGTTAACATCACAAATAGGCGACTTTGGCTAAAACACTGGGAGTTTTTTCCTACTTGTGTCTATCATAAATTCTAAGTAATTAAGGTAATCTCATTTACTGGATTTGTGAATTCAGGTTTTAAAATGCAGAAATGCTAAAGGGAACCGCATGGGGTTTTAACACCACCAAGTGTACTAAAATTGACTGCTTTAAGAAGGTTTTTCTTTTAGAGTTTGCATATTGCTTTTGTTAGCTCTTTGCCGCTCCTGAGGAAAGCCATTATTATAACAATAGTGTGACGACAGCTGGAGATGGTTGCAGGAATCAATCAGGTGGATGAAACAGGGTGAGCTATTCAGGAGCAAGCAAGTTGTTACATTTCAGCCTTCTCATGTTGGATACATAGACTGCAAAGCCTGAAATGCTTCCAGTTTACACGTAGTATCTGAAAATTTCCATACATTCTGTGAAATATAGAAGCTAATCAAACAAGTATAAACTGTACTTTGTTTTAGTCTAATATTTCCTATATTTAGAAATTTTACTAGATTTTTTTCTAAAGTTGTGTTAAAGGGATTTTTTAAAAGCCATTTCCAGTTTGTAACTGCAGTGCTCTGAAGAACAGCACAAGCTACTGCAAGTATTGTTTTCTGTAAACAAAAGCTTCTAAGAGACATAAAAACAAAAATGTTCAGCTGACACCATTTTAGGATTAGTCCAGAACATCATTCTGATGAAAAAGATATCAGTGCCAAAAGCAAAGAGTCTGACAGAATGAGGCAAACGAGATGGGCAGGGGGAGACGGGATAGTGGTGGATTGGGAATGCTAAGAGTGCCAGTCTCGGAGTATGAAGAACAAATGAGCTTCCTTAGACAGAAACCAAAATTCCATAACAGGCAAAGTATGCAAGAGGCAGCTGAAAAACACTCCCCAATGCCTCCCACTTTCTGCAAGCAATAATTTCAAAAGCACACAAACACACAAAGTGAAACCAACTGGCGTTCTAGACATCTTTTACCAGAAATGGCTCTGATGCTCAAAGTTTATAAAACAAACGAGGCCTTTGTTGGCATTTGCTATTACAAAGGCTGAGCCAGCTCTGTGGCTCACTTCCTTTCCTTTCTAACATTTTAGAAATAATACAATTATTATTAAAAAACAACAACAACAACAACAAACCCTGACAAGTTAACACATTTGTTCTGCCCTCAAACACTAGGTCTCTTGGGAAGAAGTACCCTCAAGCCTGTATTTTCTGAATTAATAACTGTTGTTGAAGGGAACAACCCACTGTGGGTGTGCCGCCTCTGGGGAGATGATCCTAAATGTATAAGAAAGCACACTGAAAAGTCATGAAAAACAAACCAGGTAGTAAGTTCCTCTATGGTCTCCACTTCAGTTCCTGCCTGCAGGTTCCTGCATTGAGTTCCTGCCCTGACTTCCTTGCTGATAGAGTCTATCCTGAATCCAAGGGCATACTCTACTCCATGTATGCTGTCTGTTCCTTTTCTCAAAGTCAGCTCTTCTGTGAAGTTGCCCCAGAAACATTTCTTGTGCTTGACTGGGCTCTATACAGAACAAAGGGATAAAAAGAAAACCATTTGGATCCTTTGCTCCAAGTCTTTGGATTTCCTTGTGATGAGATCAGAAGACACAAAGAAGCAGGGCAGACAAGGCACATTCTCAAAGTAGCAGTTCCGAGAAGGGCCCAGACCAGAGGATAGTATTGTAGAAGACACAGATTTTATTGGACAGTTAAAAATACCAGGTTTGAACAAGAACAACTTGAATATGTCAACAAATGGCACCCCAAAAGAGTGAGGGCCAGGGAAGCCATGACCATGTGCTCTCACAGATGTGTGGTCTCCATGTAGCTTGCTCCTGGAGGTGAGGTGCTTGGTTAGGTAATTTATCAAATGGATTTGAACTTCTGACCTACTTACCTGCAAAACAGCATTCTCCTGGGCGTGGCGGCACATGCCTTTAATGCTAGCTCCAAGGAGGCAGAGGCAGGTAGATAACCTGTGAGCTGAAAGCTAACCTGCTCTACATAGTGAAACTCTGCTTGAAAAAAGACCAAATAACAAAACCAAACAAAGTAGGGCAGTGCTGATGCACACCATTAATCCCAGTACTCTCGAGGCAAAGGAAGAAGGATCTCTCTGAGTTTGAGGCCAGCCTGGTCTATGAAGCAAGTTTCAGGACAGCTGAGGCTACACAGAAAAACCCTGTCTTGAAAAACCAAAACCAAAACAAACAACAACAACAACAAAATACTCACCAACAAAATAGTATCTCTCTTTAAAGATTAAGCAGGCTCCCCCTGTGCTACTTGAGGCATGTCTAAGGTCACTGTGTCTGGTAGTATAACTGTCCTCATTATTTTAACCTGACTTCAAGAGCAAGAGTCTGTGGACTAGAAATGCAGACAGACAAACATCGTGATGGTTACATACTGAGAAGGTGGCAAAATACAAACGAACAGGTCCAAGAGGGAAATCTAATGGCATAAATTGTTGGAGACTAGCTTGAGGTTATGAAGGCAGATAAGCATCCTGGCAGGCAGACAGATAGGGAAAATGTCAAGATGACAAACAATCTTGGATTCTTCATCCAGAACAAAGGTGCTGAGGAAGTGGTGCCATACCTCCATAGGTCTGAGGCTTTGGAGACCAGTCATGGCTGTGAACACGTCAGCGTGTTCATATTCATACATACTCCCTCATCGTGTCCTCTGCTCCCTATGCATAGGTTCCTAAAAAATTTGCACTAAAAAAATTAATATACAAAGTCAGGTAATGGTGGTGCATGCTTTTAATCATAGTACTCAGGAGGCAGAGGCAGGCAGATCAATGAATTTCAGGCCAGTCTGGTATATAGAATGAGTTCCAGGGCAGCCAAGGCTATACAGAGAAACACTGTCTTAAAAAAACAAAATAAAACAAACAAAATGGAGACCTGTGCCTGGGCCACCAGGGTTCCATAGCAAGTAGCACCAGGAGAAAGCTACCCTCCCAGGAGCGTGGAAAAGCCATGAGTGGGGTTAAGACGAGCACCACTGCTCACCGGGACCTGCCCGGAACCTGCGGGGCACAGAGACTGAGTTAAGTCAGGCATAGGAACCTTCCGATTTCCATCTGTGGCAGGAGACCTCTGCCTGGGCCACCAGGACTCCATAGCCAAGCAGTGCCAGGAGAAAGCTAGCCGCCCAGTACCTCAGGACACAGAGACTGAGGAGGAAAAGTCAGGGACTGGAACCTTCCAGTTTCGATCTGTGGTGGGAGACCTGGGCCTGGGCCACCAGGGTTCCATAGCCAAGGAGTGCCGGGAGACAGTTAGTCTCCCAGGAGCATGGAAAAGCCATGACTGGGGTTAAGACGAACACCACTGCTCACTGGAATCAGCCCAGAACCTGTGGGACACAGAGACTGAGGAAAAGGCGGGGACAGGAAACTTCTGGTTTCCATCTGTGGCTGGGGACCTCAGCCTGTATTACAGGGCTCCATAGCCAATTAGCACCAGGAGAAAGCTAGTCTCCCAGGCCCTCAGGACACAGAGACTGAGGGGGAAAGTCAGGGACAGGAACCTTTCGGTTTCCATCTGTGGAGAGAGACCTGGACCTGGGCCACCAGGTTTCCATAGACAAGTAGCACCAAGAGAAAGATACCCTCCCAGGAGCGTGGAAAAGCACTGAGTGAGGATAAGACAAGCACCACTACTCACCGGGACCTGCCAGGAACCTGTGGGACACAGGAACTGAGGTAAAGTCAGGCATAGGAACCTTCCATTTTCCATCTGTGGTAGGACACCTCTACCTGGGCCACCAGGGTTCCATAGCCAAGCAGCACCAGGAGAAAGTCACCCTCCTAGGAGCATGGAAAAGACGTGAGTGGGGATAAGACAAGCACCTTTGCTCACCAGGACCTGGGGACCTCAGCCTGGGCCACAGGGCTCTAGGAGAGAGATGGTATCACAGAGTGCTGACACACCTTCAAGCATAGGCAAAACCACCACTTCTGTTCAAACTCACTGGATCAAGAGGGATGCTTGCAGAGCCATCAGGACACAGGAACCAAAGGACCGCTGGGGACAAGATCCTTCTGGTTTCTGTCTGCACCCCAGAGCAGACCCTGTGCCACTGCACTCCAAACCCAAACAACCCTCAGAGAGAGATGGTTTTCAAGGAGTATTGATACAGAGGCCTGCAGGAGGGACAAGCCACAGCCAGACAGAGTAAGATCAGCTAACATCAGAGTGAACAAGATGGCAAAAGGCAAGGGCAAGAACATAAGGAACAGAAACCAAGGTACTTGGCATCACCAGAACCCAGCTCTCCCACCACAGCAAGTCCTGGATATCTGAACACACCAGAAAAGCAAGACTCAGATATAAAATCAGTTCTCATGATGATGATAGAAGCCTTTAAGAAGGACATAAATAACTCCCTTAAAGAAATACAAGAGAACACGGGTAACAGCTAGAAGCCCTTAAAGAGGAAACACAAAAATCCATTAAAGAATTACAGGAAAACACAATCCAACATACGAAGGAAATGAACAGAGCCATCCAGGAACTAAAAATAGAAATAGAAACAACAAAGAAATCACAAAGGAAGACAACCCTGGAATTAGAAAACCTAGGAAAGAGATCAGGAGTCATGATGCAAGCATAACCAAAAGAATACAAGAGATAGAATCTCAGGAGCAGAAGATACAATAGACAACACTGACACAACAGTAAAAGAACACACAAAATGCAAAAAGCTCCTAACCCAAAACAACCATGAAATCCAGGACGCAATGAGAAGATAGAACCTGAGGATAATAGGTATCGAAAAGAGTGAAGGTTCCCAACTTAAAGGACCAGTAAATATCTTCAACAAAATTATAGAAGAAAACTTCCCTAACTTAAAGAAAGACATGAATATAAATATACAAGAAGCTTACAGAACTCCAAATAAATGGGACCAGAAAAGAAATTCGTCCCATCACATTATAGTGAAAACACCAAATACACAAAACAAGGAAAGAATATTAAAAGAAGTAAGGGAAAAAGGTCAAGTAACATATAAAGGCAGACCTATCAGAATTATACCAGATTTCTCACCAGAGACTAGGAAAACTAGAAGATCCTGGGCAGAACTCATACACATCCTAAGAGAACACAACTGCAAGTACAGGCTGCTATACCCAGCAAAACTCTCAATTACCATAGATGGTGAAACCAAAATATTCAATAACAAAACCAAATTTACACAATATGTTTCCACAAACCCAGCCCTAGAAAGGATAATCGATGGTAAACATCAACTCAAGGAGGGAAACTACACCCTAGAAAAAGCAAAAAGTAATCTTTCAACAAACTGAAAAGAAGATAGTCACACAAACCTAAAAGTAACATCGAAAAATAACAAGAACTAACAATCACTATTCCTTAATATCTCTTAACATCAATGGACTCAATTCCCCAATAAAAAGACATAGCCTGACAGACTGCATCCATAAAGAGGAACCAGCATTTTGCTGCATTCAGGAAACACACCTCCATGTTAAAGACAAACACTACCTCAGAGTAAAGGGCGGGAAAACAAGTTTCCAGGCAAATGGTCCCAAAAAACAGGATGGAGTAGCCATTCTAATATTCAATAAGATTGACTTTCACCCAAAAGTCATCAAAAATGATAAGGAAGGACACTTCATACTCAACAAAGAAAAAATCTACCAAGAAGAACTCTCAATTCTGAACATCTATGCTCCAAATGCAAGGACACGCACATTCATAAAAGAAACTTTACTAAAGCTCAAAGCACACATTGCACCTCACACAATAATAGTAGGTGACTTCAACAACCCATTATCATCAATGGACAGATCTTGGAATCACAAACTAAACAGAGACACAGTGAAACTAACAGATTATGAACCAAATGGATTTAACATATATCTATAGAACATTTCATCCTAAATCAAAAGAATATACCTTCTTCTCAGCACCTCATGGTACCTTCTCCAAAATTGACCATATAATCGGTCACAAAACAAACCGCCACAGATACAAGAAGACTGGAATAATCTCATGCCTCCTATCAGATCACTATGGTTTAAGGCTGGTCTTCAATGGCAACAATAACAACAGAAAGCCTACATACACATGGAAGCTGAACAATGCTCTACTCAATGATAACTTGTTCAGGGAAGAAATAAAGAAATTAAAGACTTTCTAGCATGTCCCGCCCCGCAGGACCTGGTTATTTGTGGGTCGAGGTGAATCCAAACCTGAAGGGGAAATGGGCGAGAGAAAGAAAGGAGCGAGACCAAGCAGATTCTTGTCAAGGACTGTTTTAATCTTAGAAAGCTACCGTTTATAAAGCGTGAAGGAAAGAGAATTGGAGTAAGGAGGGTAGGGGAAGGGGTAATTCAATAACCGGCTTGAGCAATGGGTGACGTCTGCGGATGGAATCTTGTATGATTGGTCTTATCTTGCACATCCTGTGGTAAACCCTATCTCGGGATTCCCAAGCTACCTGCATAAGCACTATCTTTTTTTTTTTTTTTTTTTCTCCTTTTTTATTTTTGATACTTTATATACATTTCCAATGTTTCCCCTTTTCTGAGTCTCCTCTTTGGATACCCCCCCATCCCCTCCCCAACCCGCCTCTAGGAGGGAATTCCACCTCCCACCCCCCTCCCGACCACCCATCCCCATATTCCCGCCTTGACATTCCCCTTTACTGAGGCCTCTAACATCCTCAGGCCCAAGGGCCTTTCGTCTCTCCCTGATGGCCATCGAGGTCATCCTCGGC
>CM052713.1:36043093-36075579 GCA_028551405.1 Uromys caudimaculatus
CTTATGATTAATTTAGAATAATTGCAAGAATGTTTTTGTAACTGCCTTACCTTATGATTGTCTTAAGACATTCTGTATTTTTCCATGACACATGTTTTTCACCTCAGCCCCTTACTTCCTCAACCCCTTACTTCACCCCCCTTGCTTTGTGTTTTTTCCCTTTAAATACCCCTGACTTCAGTTGCTCGGGGTCGAGCTCCTCTGCCCCTGCGTGGGTTATGATCTTGGCCCCAGTGCACTGGTCCCAAATACACCTCCTGTGATTGCAGCAAGATTGGTCTCTTGTGAGTTCTTGGGGGGTCGTACTATCCTGAGGCTTGAGTGAGGGTCTCCCCACCGCGGGGGTCTTTCATATGTAACAGAGAGAGCATGCTTTAAAAAGCTGGTGTTATGCAAATGAGTCCCAAAGTCTTCACTACCCAAACAAGCCCACATGTCCACAGTAAAACACAGAACTCTCCACTCTGTGCAGCGAGGTCTTTAGGCTACTAACCCTCTTGTTTTCTGGATCTTTCTTCCCTTTGCAGTGAATGGTCTTTTTTAAAATAAACTGTCCACACTCTTTTAGGAGTAGGCATTTGCTCAATTTCACACATGGAGACATAAAAACGTTAAGCCTCTTGCTCTAGTTTCCTTTTTTGTTGTTGTGATAAAGTACTGATCAAAAGCAACTTAGGAAGAAAAGAGCTTACCTCATTTTATACTTTATATCACCAAGACAAGCAAAGGCAGGAATGAAGGCAGAAGCGTGAAGCAGAAACCAAGCACAGATACTGCTTACTGGCTTGCTCTGCTATCTTTTCTCTACAGCCCAGGATGGAACCACCCTCAAGAAAATGCCCCCATTACAGGCCCAAGGGTTAATCTGATGGAGCCAATTCCACAAGGGAGACTCTCTCTTCCTCTTCCAGGATGTGTCTAGGTTTGTATCAAGTTATATGCAAAATATATGCAATCCCTCCTGTGGTCTCCATCAAACTCTGATACAGGCTGATATCAATTTCAAGTGCTTGTAGAGTATAAGGAAGTAAATAAAATTAAATGGCCAAAAAAAAAAAAAAAAAAAGGAAATTTTAGGATCTACACAGAAAGCTCCAAGCATTAAATAGTAGGGAATAGAATTGCCAGCAAAGTCAGGAATTGCAGTAGGATATCGGTATGTGGTAGATATTAATTAATATTTTTAAATATAAGTATTGATGGTGTTATTCAATGGTCCCAAAATGTCTTTTAACTGAATTCTGAGTAAGTTTTTCTCAAATTTCTCAATGGAACATCCAGCCTGGCTAAAAATTTTTGAGGCTTTTATCTCTAGAGGATAAAGTTGGAATTGAGATTCTTCAGTGAAGTCTAAAAGGAAATTTAAAAAAGAGTTGAGCCTAGAAGTCAATAGACAAAATGGGACAAGCCATCTCTGGTCTGCCTGCATGGTACATACACTCACCCATGGTTTTTGTGGGCTCTCCCAGGTTTGCCTTGCTGTTCTTGGGGTCTCCAGAGCTGCCCTCTAACTGACCTTTGAAGGGATTCTTTATTTGAACTTCCTAACTCTTAATGCCACTTCTTCTAAGATTCTGCCTTCAACTTCCACTTTGTCTAAACAGTGGTTCTTTTGTGGACTTTCCTGTCATAATCAGACTTGGCAAGTGACTTCACAACTTAGCCAAGGGCAAAGTCCACAATTCTCAAACTTAGTAATAAGAAACATGGGACTTGGGAATATTGCAAGAAAACCAAGGAAACTAACAGGAAGTGTTAGCCCAAGTAGTTTGAGAGCATCAGTATGAATATTTGAGTAGAAAGAGGGCCTTTCCATACACATGGAGGGACCCATGGTTCAGACCACATATGTGGCAGAGGAGGACCTTGGGCCTGAGGGTGTTAGAGGCCCCAGTAAAGGAAAATGTCAAGGGGGGAAGATGGGAGTGGGTGGGGGTGGGGGGTGGCTGGGGGAATACCCTCATAGAGGCAGGGGTAGAGGGTAGGGGATAGGGGGTTTCCAAAGTGGAGACCTGAAAAGGGGAAACATTTGAAATGTAAATAAAGTATCAAAAAATTAAAATTAAAAATCAAAAACAAAAAACAAACAAACAAAAAAAGAAGGTCTTTCCAATATTGACAGTGGTAATTGTTAGCATTTTGTCTAAGCTCCGCCCCACAGTTACCTGGCAACAGCCAGATACTCTCCACATCACAGTTACCTGGTAACAGCCAAGCATGCCTGACTCAATATAATAGGGGCTGTTTGCCCCCTCTTCTCTCTCTTGCTCTTGCCTTCTTGCTCCTGCTCTGTCCCCTCGCCCCTTCCTCCCTCTCTCTCCCCCTGAGTGCTCATGGCTGGCCTCTACTTCTCTATTCCTCTTCTCTTTCTGTCTTTCTCTGCCTCTATTAGCCTCTCACCTCCCCTGCCCATGCCCTGAATAAACTCTATTCTATACTATACCATTGTGTGGGTGGTCGTTCTGGGCAAGGGATGCTTCAGCACGGGCCTGGTGCTGGCACCCCCTTCCCCCATACCTCACCACACATCCACCAAAACATATTCCTCCTCTCTTTATCTTTTTATAAACACATCGATAATGGCCAGCAGGACTCTTTTGTGCAAGTTAGGCTTGGCAGCTTCACTGTGTAGCACCCATATACCTGCAGTGACTGTAGATTGCCATATATGGTGGAGGCTGGGGTATGATATTCATTGAGTAAGCCCATGCACAAGCAAGGCTAGGAGTTCAAATATCTATCACAGTCAAAACAAAGGGTGAAACTTGCAGGAGAAGAGGAAGGAAGTGTGGGAGGGACAAGTCTGGAAAAAGCAAATGCATGGTTCTGGTTCTTTGTTGTCCTTCCTCTTGTCAATGGATCCCCAGGAAGAAAGGGCCCAGATGTTTCCTTTGCATATGCTGAAAGCTGTAGAGTGCTTCTGGCTTGGAGCAATTTGCACCTGAATGTAGCCTTCCTCTGCGGTGTCCCACGGGTTAGGGTGGTCTACCTGGAATCTTGGCTCCCAACTTTTAAGAAATGCGATGATATAAAACTATTCATCTTCTGCTGTTCCTGATCAAACTACATGGGAAAAAAAATATGAAAAAGAAAACACTAAAATGTCTTATCAATGTGGAATTGTGTTTTCAGTTAAACAAACGAATAAACAAACAAACAAACAAAAAACTGGTTCCCAAATGCATTGTTAATGGAGCCAAATTCTGCAAAAACAAATATAACACTTACTGCATGATGTGAAGCACAAAGAGAAACAAACAAGAGCCAACAATTCCAACACAGTAACCAATAGCTGAATAACACGTGTGTTCAAAGAAAGCAGGGACCACGTGGGGGAAGGGATGCTGTGCAGAAATAACAGGCTGCTGAAGGAAGGAGGTGGTGATCCCAAGGTTGAGTATTTTTAAACTAAGTTTAAACAAGTTTCCAGAATGAGTATTTTTCACCTATGAACAAGAGAGATTTTATGTTAAGGTTCTTACGCATTACATATGCTCAGAACCATACCCTTGATGGGATGAGCCCATTTTGAGAACAAAATTCACCATCATTAACACACAATTAAAGCCCTTTCCAAAATAGACATTGCATCTGGTAAAATGTAGTTGCAATTGCTAATACGTAGGATCAAGGACTCTATTGCTGTATGAACAACAAAGAATGGTATGTACACCACTCTATGAGTTTGTTAAATACCCCTAATATATTTTAATCTTCAGACCTTAAAAACTACTCAAACTTTCTAGTGAAAGGGAATAAAGGGAAATATAGTGAAAACTCCAGAAAACTTTCAAGTTACAAGTTTTAATGCAATTTTTTTCTCATTTACTAAGTCCAACATAGTTGTTTTTGTAAAGTAAATCAAAACCTTGCTCATGGATAACTGTCATTCAGTCATGTCACCGACTTTGAGGCTACCTCCCTGTCGCTTTGCCGCCTGCTAGAAAGGGGAATAAAAGGAAGTAATTTCTAAAAGTTTGCAAGCCTTATCATTAAAAGATTTTCTATACTATTGTTTAGTATACCCTATTTTATCACTATATATTATGTAGATTTGTTATTTTTCTGCTGCTATGATAAACTATCATGACCAGAAGCAACCTATGGAAGAAACGGTTATTTTTGGCTTATGGTCCCAGACAGATAAGAGTCCATTATGGTGGGAAACGTGGTAGCCAGTGGAGCAGGAACCTGAGAGACTGATGACATCTTCAACATGAAGCAGAGAGAATGATCCAGAAGCAGGACGAGGTTATGGACTCTCAAAGCCCACCACAGTGTTATGTGTCCTCCAGTAAACCCATACAACTTTCCCAAACAGTGCTACCAACTGGGAACTAGGTGGTCAAATGCTTGAGCCTATGAGGGAGCTCAAACCATGAAAAAACAGCTGGCCAGTCCAGCTGGCTCACCACAAGGTGGCTGAACTGATATTTCTGACCAGAACGTTTCTAACATATCTCGCTTCTGGCCAGAAGAACACACAAGCTAGGACATGAATCAGTCTCTGGTAGGAACAATTGTGCGTTCTTGGCCAAAGACAGGAAGAAGAACTGGTTGTTTTCAAAGTCTCTGCTTGCCTGGTTTGCTTCCAACTCTACACTCACCGCTAGTATCTTCTTTTCTCTGGCAGAAAAGGAGATGTTCTTCTGAAAAATAAAAGACCCATTCAATGCCGGGACTTCCCCACCTACATGTTCACTTCTTTGTTCCATGAAACCTCTTCACCTCTCTGAGGCCCCCCCCTCAAGGTGGAAATTTGAGCTAGACAATGCTTGGTGATTTTCCCCAGGGCACATGTCACATAATATGCCTCCCAGTTTCCTACACCACTTGAGCATGATAACCTCAAACTGCACATAAAATTATAACCCATGCTGTAAATATTGATGGATATTGGCCATCAGAAGTACTTCCAAAAGGGTTCCAGGTAATTGTGTCTCCAAGCAAGGAGCAGAGCAGACACATTCCTAGAAGAAACAGAGTTTATAAGAAATGATACACTTCCAAAGAGTGAAGTGGGCTAGAGCAGAGAGTTGAGTACACATGGCCCTACCTTGCAGTGTTGAGATTTTTGTGTTACATCAGATGAAAATTGATGTTCATTTGTATAGTGGTGACTTGGGGGCTCTTTTGCACAATGCAGTCTTTCTAAAACATACAAGCATCATCTCTCATCAGCAACTTAAATCTTTCCTTGGGTGGGGGGTGTTTAGGTTATAAACTAAATTTCCCAGAAAAGAAAAAGTTGTACTCACATTAACCGTTTTACCTGACTTATTAAAGCTTTAATGACTGTAGAGAGCGGGAAGGGAACAAATTAGCTTGTGCTACATCTTAATAACTTTTTGTAACTCATCTTAGTGTGTGACCTAACATCTTCTTGACTCTTAGGTACTTTTTAAAAAATGTATAAATACACTGCTGACTTCCACCAGTCCAAAAACTAAGAGCATCTGAGACCACTGGCAAACATCTTCTTGTTATGCTGTAACCTACCCACCTGATATTTCCAACAATATATTTGTCTTCAAGTTTGTAATGACATTAAGATGTGATAAAAGTCATTTTCAAGTGAATTTTCTTCAAAGTAATGGGCTTTAAAAAACATGAAACTAATTCGTTTCCATTCAGTATATTCTGATCACAGTCCCCCCTTCACATCCAAGATCTTCCTTACCTCTCCACCCTTCTAACTCCATGTCTGCTCTCTCTAGAAAACAGCAAGGTCGATTTTTAAAAAGACAAACAAACCAGAACAAAACAAGGCAATCAGGGAGGGGGAAAGGGAGGGGGCACAAGAAACACATACACAAGGACAGACACATGCACACACCCATAAAAAACACAAAATGGAAAACCATAATAGACAGCCAAAAGACAAGGAGGTGAAAATGCCCAAAGCATTATGGAACAAAACATTGCTAACAATACCACTGAGTTCTTCTTGTGTTGGCCATCTGCTGCTGGGCCTGGGGCCTCCCTTGAGTGTCATTTGTATACCCAGAGAGACTCCATTGGAGAAAACTTGTGTGTTCCTTTGTGAGCTGTTGTCAGTTGGAGAAAACTTTTGGGTTAGGGATGCAGGCTCATGGTCACTTCCCTCTTAGCCCTGAAACCCCACTAATGGGCTTTTAGTAAACTGTGACATGTTCTGCTTCAACATTAGTGGGTGGGGACTGTATTGCTCTTTCATTATGCTTTTTAATCAATATTTGTTTTGTATTCTTTGCCAACCTCATACATCCAAGCAATGCATTTTAATATCTACCTCTATTCCTCTCTATTCTCCCCAAGACTACCCCCAACATGTTCCCTAACACCTTAAGTCTACGCTCTTCTTTCTTGAGTCCAGTTGATGTTCTTCCTATATGCACATGAGTGTAAAGACATCTAATGGAGGATGGCCAATCTACCAGTGGCTACATTCCGAATGAGAAATGATGCTGCGTACCCCAGTTGTCATCAACAATAAATGTTTCCTTAGCAGTGGAGCTTTGTAAGCTTCTGTCCTGTCCATGTTTGAATGTTAATGGGCTTGGTCTTGTGCTGTTCTTACATAGGAAACCACAGTTGCTATGAATATGTGACTGTAAAGGCCATGGCCTGTCCACACAACAGCATTTCACAGTTATCCTTATCATTGTCCAGTTTCTGGGTTCCTCTATCCCATCATTCACATGTGCACTGAGCCTTGGGTTGGATGGAGAAGGGATGTAAAATTTCCAGTTATGGCTAAACATCCAAAAGTCATTTATCCTCAGCACTTTTATCAGTTGGAATATCTGCATTAACTGCTTCCCACTGCAAAATGAAGCTTCTCTGACCAACATTAAGAACAGCACTACTCTATAGAAATAAACATAAATAGTTAGAAGGCAATTTTCACAACATGAACATTTAGCAAAACCACATTAATAGGTTCTTCCACTAGAGCCTGTGACCTGAGTCGTGGCCTTTTGCCCAGGTTTACAGGCAAAAAGGTCTTTCTATGAAGCAAGTCTAAAATTCAATTTAAAAAGCAGCTGGTTAACCCTGTAACAGTCCTGCCACTATTAGACTATTACACTTCACTGCCTGGTAGGTTAGAATTGTTAGGAGTAGGTACCCTTCTTACTATACAGAGTTTCCTGATAGCCTTCTAAGAGCCAGGAGCTGTCTCAAAAAAATATCCAAGAAAAACCTTTATGGAGTAAAATCCTCTGGATGAATGAAACAGCAGGAAGCCACGTGAATTGATAGATACCTTTAACTAGTTTAGTAACTGTGGAAGCAGATTTCTGTAGACCTGGTTGTGACTTTTGGTGGGCTCAGGGTTCTTCCCCTTTCCCATCAGGTTTGATCCACTCATCCCCAGTTTTGCTATTTTTCATTTATTTTCATGTCTACTTTCAGCCAATTAATTCCCAGCTTGGCCCAGGTGAACTCTGATAGCACCTTTACAAATTCAAGTTTCAGAGTGTAGGATTCTATAAATCTCCAGGGAAGAGGAAAAGAAGACTGCCTTCAAGACCCACTGGAGTCAGGCTCATTGGAGAAGGAGACTTTTTGTCTTATAAGTAGCCTCTAAGACTCAACCTATAACTTCAGCAGAGGGTTCCTGTCTCAGCCCTCAAGACTTAACACTTCAGCTACAGAAGAGCAGCATGAACAGTTAACCATGGAGCCATCTCCCTAGTCCCTTTTATTAAAATGTTGAGCATCATACACAAGATAGGCAACTAAATATTTCTGTATAATTTTCTTAATAATGCTATTATTTGACAAACTAAAATTTTAGTTGATTTTATTAATATGTACCAAAAGTGTACACTGGAGAAAGGATAGCTTCTTTAAAAATGTTACTGGGAAAACTAGATGTTCAGTTTTAGCAGCATTAAGATATCCTAAAGAGAGACTTGTGTTCCTCCTTTTGGCTCTCAGACTATTTAAGTAGCAGTCTTGTTGCTTTGTGACTTATCCTCAGGATAGGTAAAGAAATATCCAGTTATCCTAGAAAGGGCATCCATCAATTACAGACTAATGAAATGATTTCACTTCAATCTACCATTGTGAGTCAGGGAGTTTGCTGGAGTTACTACTTACAGGAGCATGGGTGACTTACCAAAAGTCCAGCATGGATGTTGACACGTAAAAGCTATATCCTTGGAGCTCTCTGCAAGATCGACAAGCATCTGGGCTGATGGGAGAATCTCCCTCCTAGCAATTGTTACTGCTTTTATAATTTGGGGGAGGGGCCTTAAAAATCTTCAAAGTTTCAGCTTTCTGAATATAATAATCTACTTCTTGAGTTTTGTAAGCCTTTCCAGGAGGGAAGGCTTCTTTTCATAGGAAATCACTAAACAATACCCAGTAGTCTGCCAGGAGAAGGCAAAGGCTGGGATGAAGCCTGATGCTAGGCAGGGGAAATTTTTCACCTATTTCTGACAACGAATAAGACTGCCTTGAAAAAGAGACAGAAGCCAGATAATGAAAGATAGCTGATGGTTATGACCAGAACTGCTTAGTTTTACATATACCCAGCTTTCTATTTAGCCCCAAATATTGTTTCTTAATCTGGAAAATGGAATTAGGGACTTGCTGGACCTCTCAGTTTTGCTTCCAGATGAATGAATCTCTTATCTTTTCTCTTAACTGTTGTCTGTTTAATTGATCCGTTAAGAACAGATGGCCAAAGCTGGTTAGAGCTGTCCAGAGCTCAGGTTCTGACCCTAACCATTCAGACAGCATATGTAAAAGAATAAAACTAGATGCCTGGATGCCTCCCACCCCAATGTCAATTCAAAATGGATCACAAGGCTTGAAACTTTGAAACAGCTAGTGGAAAGTATAGGAAAAATAATTAAGAGATAATAGTCTGAGCAATTATTTCCCCAATAGAACTCTATGCTCACCAGAAACAAAAGCAAGATTTGACAAATAAGATTTACATCTAATTAAAAATCAGAAGACAGCTTACAGAATGAGAAAATATCTTTTCCAACAATTCATCTGACAGATTAATAACTAGAATATAAGAGGGATTTAAAATATGTGATAACAAAAGCCAAGTAATTAAATTAAAGATGGGCAGATGATATGAATTGATGCTTCCTAAGATAAAAAAAAACAAATGACCAATAAATATATGGAAAACGTTCACTGTTTTACTCTGGAAAATGCAGATCACAACTGTAATGAGACTCCATTTCATCCCAGTGAGAATGTGTGTCAACAAAAGAATAAAAAAATAATATTGGCAAAGTTGTGAAGCAAAAAGGAACTCTTATATACTGTTGGTGGGAAAGTAATTAGTATCACTTTGGAGAAGAATTCTTTACACCTAAAAATTAAAACACCATGAGATCCAGCTGCCAATTTCCTGGAGATAAATTTATCTATCTATATTTATGTACCTTTCATCTGTCTAGATAAACTGTCTATCTGATCTCTTTATTATATATTAGTATCCACCTATGTATCTATCTGTGTATCTATGTATGTATATATGTATGTATGTATATATGTATCTATCTCTCTGTCTGTCTATCTAACCTATC
This sequence comes from Uromys caudimaculatus, assembly GCA_028551405.1. Lineage (NCBI taxonomy): Eukaryota > Metazoa > Chordata > Mammalia > Rodentia > Muridae > Uromys > Uromys caudimaculatus. The sequence continues at coordinate 36,052,633 of CM052713.1, forward strand.
TCTAGTACCTATGCATCTATCTATCTCATTTATTTTTCTATTATTTATTTACTTCTCTTATATATCTACTCATCTGACTCTCATTATCTATGTGTTTATGTATCTATCTAATGCTCATGCTTATTCCAGCACTATTCACAAGAACAAGATAGGGGATTAACCTAGGTATACATCAATGGATGACTGTATAAACAAAATGAACCATGTACACATATTGAAGTATTACCCACTCGCAAACAGGAGTAAAATGGTGTTATTTGCAGGATGCTGGCTATAACTAGAGGGTGTCACTCTAATCAATATAAGTAAAGTAAGACAAACACAGAAAATCAAGTATTATAAGATTTTTTCTCATTGATAAACTGACAATTTTTAAGGACTGAAAGTGTAAGCATGAGTATAAGGACTACATAGTGGGTTAGGATTAAGAGGGTGATAAAGGAGGCTGAGATGCAGTAGAATAAGTATGGGTAGACAACATCAATGTGCGGCATAGGCAGATATGAGAACATAGCAGTGAATCCTATTCATCTCATAACATATGTAAATAATTATAGTTTTAAAATTCCAGATGAACTTAGGAGGAAAATTAACAAAAGTGAAGAAAAGTAAACGTTTGGATGGGACAATAACAACAAAAATAAGAGTAGGGATCAAATAAAGAAGTTAATGTTAACTACTGAGCATTTCTGTCCTTGCAAGGGTGGCCTGAAAATGAATCCTGCCATGTCGTGGCAGAATGATAGAATATATATCCATGAGGAAAGCATAGCTCCTTATAGCCTAGACAAGTCCAGTGAGAACACTGCAAATTAAATATGGTTTCTGCATCGATGAAGAAGCAAAAAGATAGAATTATCCAGGAATTATAATGTATTTATAAGTAATATAGAGTAATAGTTATATTTATTTATGAGCTACAATATTGTAACAGCCAAGCCAGATAATGAGCACTCTGATCTCCTTAAACATTCATCATTTCTTTGTTTGGGTACCATCCAATTTATCTCTTTCAGTTCTTTTTTGTTTGTTTGTTTGGTTGGTTGGTTTGGTTTGGTTTGAATGAGTCAAGATCTTAGTATGCAGTTCACTGTACATGGTATTGTGTTAAATAAAAGCATTTCAAGCAAGTACATATTACATTTTATTCTTACACTTTAATGTGGCCAACTAGTTAGCATCAAGTATATTCTCCTCCACTCTCCACACCTTGTCCTTCCCTACTTATCCTCCCACCTCCCATTAGTCTTCCTTGTTCAACGAAAAAGTTTCATTTCTAGTTTTATATCATACAAACATGCATGATTTTATATATATATATATATATATATATATATATATATATATATACTCAGTCTTTATGAAACATTTTAATTTAACATCCATCTTTCTACAAATAAGTTCATACTTAATATTAGAAAAATATCAATTGTGTACACATATCACATTTTCTTTACTTATTCCTCTTTTTGAACATCTAAGTTGGTTCTATACCTGAGCTCCTGTGACTAGGACTACAGTTAATGCTGATGTGCAAGTATCTCTGATCGGCCGGCTCGATGTCATTTGAGTAAATACCCAGGAGTGGTACGTCTATGCCATGTGATAGTTCCAGTTTTAGTTTTTTGAAGAAACTTCAGATTGATTTCTATAATGCCTAAACTACCAGCATTGTAAAAGAGCTCTTTTCTGTACCCTCAGAAGCATTTGTTTTTATGTATTTTTCTTAATGTCTGGGACGAGATAGAAACTCAATGTCACTTTAACTTTGCTGATGGCTGGTGGAGTTGGACAATTTTCATGTGTTTGATGGCCAGTGGTATTTCCTCTTTTGAAAACTCTCTGTTCATTTCTTTAGCGCATTCATTGGTTTGGTTGTCTGTGATAGGAGGATGCATCCTCTATTTGTTTCTTATTTATTTTCCTTTTTTTTTTCTTTAATTTTATGCTAGTCTTCTTGGTGTGGGGCCTTTCCTTGCACTTAGGCTTCCCTCTCCCTTAAAGAGAGGAAAAGTAGGCACCCATAGTGAAAATAACAACTTGACGAACTTGTTATTGTAATAAAGTTTTCTGTGTTCAGTAAATTTAGAAACCAGAGTGAGTACAGTTAACATAAATGCAAAGATTTTTAAAGCCATGCTTATTAATAATTAAGAAGCAATAAAGGAAGTAATTGGAAAACGGAAATGGAGGAGTAAATTAGGGATTAGAGGAAAACGTATGAACTGGAGGCTTGACAAGTAGTAGAGAAAAGTTTTGAAAAAGTCAATTAAAATACAAAAGTTAAAATTAAGAAAATGTAAAATATGAAATGAAGGAGAATAAACTGTATCATCAACCAATGTTTCCCCTTGGCTGAGGTGAATGTGTTTTCTTCTCAGAAATTTTTGGTATCTGACTCTACAAAAAAGTAGAAGATGTCCATTAGACTTTATATAATTCAAAACAAGTCAGACCAAAATGCCTTCTCTCTTTGTTTAGGTCCTGCAGAAGAATAGGCTAACCAGAGTAGTGTCTCAGTCCTCACGATGGGTTACCCATGATGACGACTTTATCCTCTTCTTCCTACAGCCTTCTCTCTTAGAAAGAACAGAGGAAAAGAAGCAGACATGGAATTGGAATTGGGGTAGGAATTGGAGAAAGGTGCATCATGGTTAACATGGAAGAAATCAGCTCACAGAGAAAGACTAGAAACCCTTCCTTGGCATCCCCTAACAGAGCATGCTTCATAAAATACAAATACAGGGTCCACAGCCAGTACAGCCACCTTATCAATTTTGTTTTATTTCTTAGGTGTGTCAATAGAGAATTATTGTGTTCCTTCAGAATATTATTTTGCTGCCCCATGCTTCTCGTGTTCCAATGCTGATATTTTCACATCTTGTAAATAAGTTGTTTTTGTTTTTTTTAAACCAATTTCATAGGATTGCTGTACTGGCTGGTTTTGTGTCAACTTGACACAAGCTGGAGTTATCACAGAGAAAGGAGTTTCAGTTGAGAAAATGCCTCCATGAGATCCAGCTGTAAGGCATTTTCTCAATTAGTGATCAAGGGGGAGGGCCTCTTGTGAGTGGTACCATCTGTGGGCTGGTAGTCTTGGGCTCTATAAGAAAGCAGGCTGAGCAAGCCAGGAGATGCAAGAAAGCAAGGCAGTAAGTTACATCCCTCCATGGCCTCTGCATCAGCTCCTGCTTCCTGACCTGCTTGAGTCCCAGTCCTGACTTCCTTTCGTGATGAACAGCAGCATGGAAGTGTAAGTCGAATAAGCCCTTTCCTCCCCAACTTGCTTCTTGGTCATGATGTCTGTGCAGGAATAGAAACCCTGACTAAGACAATTGCTTTCATACTGAAACACTTTCTCCTGAAAATATGCCCTGGGGCATTGCTGAGTCAGGGTCCATTAACACTGGTTTCAACTGGGTATGGTCATAGTCTGTGTATGTTCTTCATCAGCACTGATAATGCCTGCGGCTGTTTTAGTGGTCTAGCCTGCAGACCATTGTGGGATTTGTCAGCTGAAATGTAGCAACCTGAGACTTGATGAATTTGCCGGCAGCTGTAGGATCGACATGTGTGGATACAGCTGCAAGATTCGTATCCATTTTTGTGTGTTTCTTGGGGGTAGAGATGCTCTAATGTGTCAGCTTGAGCAAGCTGCAGCTGGCCTAGTAATGGAAGTAAGGTGATCTCAGCATCAGATTGGTCTGGGCCCTTTTGGGTGACTCACATGCATGTGGGAAATATGCTGGCACAGGGAATGGTTTAATTATCAGTGTCTTAGGACTATACATGAATAGCTCTACACTATTAGTCCAAGATGAGACGATCATCAGTGCCTGTAAGCTTCACTAGTGCTTTTATGAGCCTCAGTTGGCCCTGTTGCTTAGGATGGCCTTCCTAGAACGTTCAAGGACAAGCTAACTGCTTCTCTGGAGCTTGAGGAGTATGGATAAGGTTTCTTGCCTGCTTAGCAAGGGACTCAGTGGGTTCATAGATCACAGGAAGGTAGTCAAGGCAGAAGAATCACGGGTTGTCCATGTACTTTGAGGGACCATAAGCATTGGGTTTCCAAAGGGTTCTGTAAAACAGGAACCTGGCTTAGAGACAGGACAGGGCAGTTAGTTAGTCTCTCTGTCTTCAGGTACTTCAGGCACTGTTGCTTCCTTTGTGAAGCCACTCAACTTATCTATACCTGTGAAGGCTTTAGCAAATATTTCATGGACCCATCAATTAGTGGGAACTGCTGAGACTTCCTATTTGTCCATTACCCACTGTACTTAGTAGCTCTTGGTTCACTGTTGATCTTGACAGGGGAGATGAGATGGTAGATACTGTATGATTGTCTCACTCTTTATGGACCCACACTGAGTCTCCGGGTTCTGTTGTATCTCCACCATAGCTTCACTGTATCATGGTGCCCCCTTCCTCAAACAATCCACAGTGAGACAGAAATTGGGATTTTGTTATTGTTGCTGCTGCTGGAGTTTTGTTTCTTATTTTTATCTCTAAAATCAGCTCACAGATGATTAGGCCTTTTCAAACAAAGTCTGTTTTAGTAGATTCTCCTCCCAGCTTATGTCTACACTCTAGTCTGCCGACCCCTGATCTCCTCCGGTAGCCTCCACTCCAGGCCCTTTTCCTCTTTCATGTGACATGTGTCCTCTTGTCCTCCCACTGCCCTATCCCAGAAGCCACTTTTACACTCTTTGTCAAATATCTTGTATAAGTTCCAAGCCATGATTACAGTCTCTTAAATTATCTAGTGCCACAGTTCAAATTAAGCTTCCTGCCTCTTGACATTAATATCTAATACTAAATGTATTATTTTGCAGTTTTGAAGAAATGATACATTTTGTGTGGGTTTATCTGATGATGTCATAAAAACTTGCTAATATTAAGAAATAAATCCTGTTGGTGGTTGTGTTCTTCTCTCAGTCAGAGGTAGAGCAGTTGGCAGTCATTTGTTCATCCTAGCTTGATGTGTGGCTTGGTGACCAAAGCTGTTTTATGACTAGGACCCATAAAAATCAAATCAAATCAGATCCAGGCAGCACAGCGTGGAAGGAGGAAGACAGATATAGAGACCTTCCTTCTGCAATGCTGTGTAAGGAAAGATACCCACAGACCTGCCCTCCATCCCACAGAACAGGTGGGCCATAGACACACAGAGCCCTGCCTACCAATGCAGCACAGCGAGGGAGGAGGAATACAGAGATTTGCCCTCCAGAACGTAGCACAGGCAGGCTGTAGACACCCACTTGCCACCTTACCATCCATAGCAGACTGTGGATGTTACACAAGGGCCTGCCGGTGAGGCCAGCCTGCAGTGAGAGCCACTGCAATGTGCAAGGATGTGCAGATGGGAGAGAAAGGGAAGTGGAGCAGTTTAAGCATCGTGAAGAGAGATGGCACTGGAGACTCAAGGATGGAAGGCAGTAGGCTATTGTGAGTGACCAACTTAGGGTCATGGTGAGGTCCCAGCCTAAGCTGATGCTGAGGGTTATGTCTGAGTCTGTGGCTATGCAGTCATGTGGGTTGAAGTTCATGGCTCATATTATCACTAGAGAGCATGGAGCATCCCTGGTCAGGGCAGTTACTGGGGACCACATGAATGTCAGGGGCTGTGCAGAACTGGTCTCTTTCCTCACTGTCTGCAGTGCTCTGGAGAGTTGGCTCTGCCTCTTGCCTGCAGCAGCACTCTGGAGAATAGACCCTGGCAGCACAGCAGAGCTGACTCTGGTGATAGGGGCAAAGGTGAGCCAGCCCCGATACAACGTTCTGCCACTCTTTTGCCTGGGTATGGGGGTAATGCCTCTCCCTTGCCTCTTGCCACTGAAGCAGTTGGGAGAGCAGGCCCTGGGGTCATGAGAGTGGGTGAGCTGGCCTTGCCTCTCACCAGCTGCCACAATATGGAGAACTGACCCTGTACCTCACCGGAGGAGCACAGTACAGCTGTCTCTGGTGACAGGGACATGGGGGAGATGGCCCCAAGAGTGTGATCAGGGATGAGCTGCCCATGCTCCTCACCAGTTGCCACACTCAGGAGAGTGGACCCCCTGCACCTTGCCTGGGTAACACAGTGGTGTTGGCACAGGTGAGCTAGCACTGAGGGTGTGTGTGTGCAAGTGGGAGAGCTGAGCAATTCCTCACAGGCTGCAACACTTTGGAAATTGGGCCCCTTGCCTTGACTAGGCAGCACAGTGAAGCTGGCTCTGAAGTGATGGGTACAGGTGAGCTGTTCCCCAGGGCATGAGGGCAGGACAGCAGACCCTGCCTCCTGCTGCTGGTGGTATTGGATGGGCTGACTGGAGCAGCGCTGGAAAACTCATCCTGGTGTAGATAAGAGAGAGTCAGTGCCCAGACTCAGCTACCACCCAGGGCTCTGAGTTGGCCTGCCCCACAATCTTTATCATCTGTAAATAGTTGGGACACATGAAAGGGCCATTCTTGCTGAGCTAAAGGTACAGGATCTTCATGACACAGGGCAACAACAAGATGACCAGAAGGAGTCCTGAAAAGGATCCAGTAGTGATGGGATCACAGAAGCCAGGGACCTCAAACCAGACCAATGACTCATTGCAATAAATATTTGCAAGTGAAGATGTGTGGACAGAGGGATATAGATAGAGTATGGGACACATTGTACCATACTGCAACTTCCATGACGATATTGTTCTATGCTTTGTTGGTGTGTGTGTGTGTGTGTGTGTGTGTGTGTGTGTGTGTGTGTGTGTGTGTGTGTGTGTGTGTTTTGTGGGGGATGGTGCAAGAGAGAAGGGTGGATATGAAAGGATGGGGAGATGATCAGTACTGGGGTACATGATGTGAAACTCACAATGAATCAATAAAAAGCTTTTAAAAAACATGCTGTTCTTACATCTCATCATTATTGTCTTGACCTTGTTTTTTGTGAGTTTATTAATGAGGACCACATAGATTTAACTTTCCCTAACTCTGCCTAGAAGCTTCAATAAACTTCAGGGACCTTTGAAGAGGACACTGTGAGAATGTGGGAGACAGCCCTCTGGCTTAGTGAATAAGCAACCGTTCAAACTTTTATGTAGCCCACACACCATGAGCATTCACAGAAGACAGAAATTTTATCAATTCTGCCTCACACATGACAATATTCTGTGATGGAGAACAGAAGAAAACATGGCAAAGACTTGAAAGAAATTCTCAGAACAATCTTCTAAAAGGCCAGTCTGTCAAATATCAGCATAATGAGGAGGACACACACAAGGAGAAAACCAAGTGGCCGAATAATCAAAGAGCTGAGTTTTATAATAAGAAATCAGACTGCTTCATCTTAATTGCTGCCATTTACCATTCATCTGTTGTTCTAGTTAGGGTTACTATTGCTATGATGAAACACTATGACCAAAAGCAAGTTGTGGGGTCAGTATGTGGCTTACATTTCCACATAATGGTCTTTCACCGAAGGAAGTCAGGAACACAAGCAGGGTCCAAACCTGGGGGCAGGAGCTGATGCAGAGGCCATGGCACAGTGCTGCCTTCTGGCTTGCTCCTCACGATTGCTCAGCCTGCTTTTCTTATAGAACCCAAGATCTCCCCATCATCGATCACTAATTTAAAAAATGACCTACATGTTAAAGATGAGCCTGCTGCTCAATCTTATAGAGGCATTTTCTTCCTGGAAGCTCCTCTTCTCTGATGATTTTAGCTTGTGTCAAGTGGACAGAAAACTATCCAGCACACCCATGAGCAAGGAGAAGTTAGTCTGCTCAAGTACGGACACCTCATCTGCTACAGCAGCTGCAATCAGAGTCACTACCTAATTGAGTTATTGATAGTCAACTGTCATTCTCCACAATCCATATGTCTTCTGTGCTGTCTAGATAGGAGAGTTAAGGGGATGTGTGGTGGGAACCACCACCCCTGCATCTTTCAAGTCCTTGATAGTGGTGCTAATTTCTGTAACTCCAAAATGATGCAATACTGTTTTTGATTCACTGTTTTCCTTGGCATAGGCAATTCTAAAGGCTTCCATTTAGCCTTTCCAACCATAATAGCTCTCATTCCCCAGTCAGAACACCAATGGGGGGAATTCTGCCAACATCTAAGTATATCTAAACCAATTATACGTTCTGGGATTGGGCAAATAACCACAGGTGGAATTTGAGGACACACTGGTCCTACTGTGTGTAGGACATGGGCCAAACCTCCATTAATCACCTCCAAAAGCTTCTATTTAACTGGAGGGCCACTATGTTTCTTGGGATCTCCTGGGAAAATTGTTAATTAAAGACCAGCATCCAATACACCCTGGAAAGTCTGATTGTTTTCTTTCCCCTTGTAAAAGACTGTATTTCCCTGGGGGAAGGACTGGAGAAAGGCTAATGGTAAAATTTTTAAGTATTTTATCGATCCTTCCTTAGGGGAACTGGCCACCCTTTCACTCAAGGGCTTCTGGGTCTGCAAACCAAGGCTCAAGGGTAGAAATTAATTCAGGGGCCTAAGCTACAACATGAGACCCCCATCTAAAATAAATAAACAAAATAAATAAACAAAATAAATAAACAAAATTTGCTGAACTGAAAAACCAGTAACTATTTTAGAAGTCTCTTCCGAGGCTCACTTCCTCATTTCATAATAAGAACTCTCAGAAATGTTATTTCAGAAATTATGCCAGACCTAGAAAGGCAATAAATCTCTATTATATAATGACATATCATATGAAGGATGAACATGGACAATTACATCTACTTTTGTTTAATATTAAGAAACTGAGGTTCTGAGAGATGTTAGATTGACCTTCCGTCTAGCCCATAGCAAGGTGAGATTCCAATCCGATTGGCCCACTCCTTAGTACAGCACCTGAAGTGTGTGTAGTTGGAAACTCTGAACTATCTTAACTTATGCTTTCCTTTCCCTGTGTAGAAAAACATCCGGATTTTTTGACTGAATAAAAGGAAAAACCACAACTGATCTTGGGGCCAGAACAAAGCAATCCTTCATTATGGACTTCCTCATAGGTGCTCGCTCTTTGCTCATTCATTATTCACTGGTTTCAAAAATTAAGTTTTTGAGATCTCATTCTTCCAGAGAACCCAAGTTTGAGACCAAGCACCCTTGCGGCAGGTCACAATTGTCTATAACTCTAGTTCCAGGGACTCCTATACCCCCTTCTGGCATCTGAGGGTACTGCATCAATGCAGGTAAACCACCAAAACACATGAAGTAATTTTTTAAAAAAGAAGAAATATTAAAAACATATCAATTCCTTTCGCATGCAGCTGGGTTAATGCTCATGAGACTGAATTAGTGATTGCTAAACCAGATTCTGGTAAAGCAAGGGCCTCTTCATTTTGGTTTCCCAGCATGAATTAAGGATATGCTCTTGATGATCCCAACTTTGAGCATTGTGAGATACAACAAGCTTATTCTGAAAAATTACCCAATTTCAAGTATTTCCTTATAATAACAGAAATCAGAGTAGGACTGCTGGAGAACCCTGCTATTAAGGTCGCAGTCCCCCTTGTCTGGATGGCTTCCTGAGCTTGGTGCAAAATGGAGGACTCATATTCTCAACAGGGCTTCCTTTTCTCTGCCTGACTGTCTGGAGAGTGTCCCTGAACACAGGTGGCTGGCCTTGTCTGAAAAATGACCTTATACAAAGCTTTCTGCGAGGGCTGCACAAGTCAGCACACAAGTCCCGCTCTGGCTTCCTGCCCACATGATAATTATGTGCTGTGACCAATTAGCCCTTAGGACATAGGACATTAACACAGGGGTCATTGCAGGCCTCTACATTTGACAGTGAGTCAATAACGGTGAAGTAGTCAAGCTTTGCTTGAAGATAAAGGAAACTGTGAGAATCTCCACCCAACTGCACGAAGCTGCACTCTATCCATTCTGCTGCAGCAACAAGGCTGGTATTCTCTGGGAGTTAGACATTCAGAATCTCAGGTTTTTCAGGGGATTCAAGCACACATCAGTCTATGTGGTCTATAATTCACCAAGTACTCTAGGTGATAGACGGATACAGCCAAATTTGAAAAGCCCTAAAGAATAAACTTAAGAACACCGTGTTCTAAGCAGCAGCTTTCTATCTTTGTGTTGCACAATAGAGTTGTCTTTATGAATTCCGTTATTAGTAGCACTCAAATTTATGAGGAAATTGAATTCAGCATACTTTATTGTTTGATTTCCTTGGGGGAAAAAAAAGCATTCTATTTTTAAAGGAGGAGGAAAGTTCCTAATCAGATTTTTACTGTTCCCAATGGTTTTGCTACTGTTGTCATTAGCATCCAAGGTTGTGCAGAAATGCATTTCAGGCTGAGCTATGCAGAAACTTAGAGGACACTATAGTTGTCATAATGGGAAAGGTGACTACTTCTTGATCTCACAGTCGATCTTAGGGGTCACCCATGTGGAACTGGTTTCACAAGAATGCAAGATTTAAAAGGGCATAAATGCTGCATCAAAGTTCTAGAGAAAATCCGAGAAGGTAGGAAGCATGTAACAGACTCAAATTCACCATTGGGCCTTTGGACCCCCTGTGCTGGTATTCTTGGCTCTCTGGTAGTTTCCCAAGCTCATGTACCACCCCATGTTATAATGATGCCAGCAGAGCCACTAAGCCCCAGCCCTTTAAATACTGACATGAATAACTACTTGTGAATCAAGAGCTGTACTCCTAGAACCTGACACCCTGGCTTTGCCTTCATTTCTATTCAGTGTCATTATGATACTGACTGATTTCCTGCTGTTGTAACTCCTGGCATGTTGAATTCATTGTTTAAATGCTTGAGGACATCACTATACTAACTAATGCTGTTCTAAGAACTAGATAGAACCACAAGCAGACATTTGGTACGGTGGATTCTTATGGCAAGGGCTAGCTCCAGATTTTACAAAAACATCTAGAAAACACATGGTTAATGTAAGACCTCATCTTCTCTCTCAGTCTGTCTCATCCTGTTTCCTGCTTTCTGTAATGCCCACTGTCTCAGTTTTTAGCCATTTTTTTCATTCAGCCTTTTGATCTGCACAAAAAGCCTGCTTTTTGTATCAAAGAGGTATTATGTAATTTGCATGCTGTCATTATGACCATGAATTTCCTTCAATTAATTCACCGAGTTGTTTTTGTAGAGGGAAGTGTTTCAAAGGCTTATGGGAAAGCAAGTTATATAATAAGGCTATTCATAGAAATACAAGATAACTTCTCGTTAAAATTAACTCTTATATGAACCCTCAACTCTTTTTAAAAAAATTTTTCAAAGCACATTTTTGTTCAAGTACTGAAAGAAGTCCATTGACATCAGATTCAAATGCCATGAAAATTGGAAAAAAATTAGAAATTATGATCCAAAGACACAAAATCATAATTTTATGATCAGAAAAATAGGGAACTGCACAAAAATAGAAGGCAAATCCCTGTTTTCTTCCTCGTGTCCTTGTCCCTTACTGCAAGCTTCATCTAGCTGGCTCCTTGCTTCACTATTAGTGACTTCTAATCCCCTTCTTCCTGTTTCCTTCCTTGTCTTCTCCCCATTAAAGGAAAAAGACTGAGCAGTGAATCTACCTGAAGTGGAATATTCTCTCCACTGCAGGCAGGACAAAGCTGGAAGGAAGACATTTCAACATGTTTTTGATATGGACCAGGGCAGAGGAACTCTGGGAGCTATGCATAGATGATGATATTAATGCCTAGAGACCAGCTCCAACCAGACACAAAGCACACAAGATGCTCTAGAACCAAAAAGATTGATACTTAACGGAACAACAGATGGGGCACTTAGACTAGAATAAGGCATATTAAATACAGGTATACATTTGATTCAGGCTTTTATAATACATGCTATATTTTAAGTTTATGGATTCTAATCAGTATTTAGAGATGGTAAAACAATTCACAAATGTTGATGTGATTTTTAAGAAATAACATGCTCATCCCACACATCTGAAAACATCCTCGTGTGATGATTGTCCTTCATACCTGTACCCTCTTCAAGGGAAGTCAGGGAAAAAAAATAGCCTTTTCCTCTGGCTCTGGGCAGTGAAAACTAAGATCCCATAACTAACTTGCTGCTAGATTTCAAAACTTGAATCACTCACACATCTTCCTTTCTGTGGTCAACTTTCTCCTTTCCTTAAATAATTTTAACTGCTTCTTAGTTGCCTCTGTCCTCCTGTTTCTTCCTTCCAGTTATCTACACACAAGCTGATATGAAGATGTGTGCAGGAATTACACTGAGAATTCTCATACACAGTTATAGATGTTTGGTGATCAGCTCACTGGCCAATAAGATGCTGATGTCTTTCTCTTCCCAACACATAACACATAACACAGCGTTCATTCATTCATTTTTTCAGTAGAATGGTTGACTTCAACACCTTCCTAGTCTAAATAAGTAGCCACTGGTGACAAGCTTGAGACATCATTCCTCTGGTTCCAGGAATGAGACCCACTTGAGAAAGCTACAGTAGCAGGGAAAATAATATTATCTTAGGGGGAAGTAGCATTCTGCTCTTAGTTTTTCTGTCTGAACTTTTCTTGGATGTGAGTGAAGAACACCGAACTGCTGGAAAGTCCCTAGCACCCATTATTTGGAAAATTGAAACCACAGTTACCCAATTTGTTCTTGATTTGTCAGTAAAGAAAGCTGGGGGCCAATTGTTGGGTGGAAGGTAGAGGCAGGACTTCCGGGTCCCAGGAAAAAAAGGCAGAAGCAAGGAAGGAGAGAGGAGTTTCTGCCATGCTTTGGAGGGAAAAGAATACAGCAACCATGTAAGGTCTTGGGAGGAGCTGGGGCATCTGTCTACTACTACTAGTCCAGTGGCCAGGGATGTTTGACAGGGGCTAGGTGGGACTAGCCACTGAAGTTTGGGGCAGGTGGAGAGATAGAGATAAAACATTGGTAAGGGCACACTTTTCCAGGCAGATGATATCAATGCTCAGCAATTGTGCCAATAAGGCAAGTGGAAAAGGAACAAACTGTGTGTGTGTTTTATAGATGGATTCAAGGGAAGCTGGGTGGGGGCTGGTAGCACGGTCACCTCCTGGAGCAGAAAGTGGTGCACAAAACTACATGCAACACCATAGTACCTTGAAGGTAGCCTAAAACTAAAAAGTAGAAAGAAGAGTAGGGGAAGCTGATACATTTGCTTTGGTTAATATTTGAGCTATGAAATACAAAGTTATTTGAATCTCATATTGTTATTAGACTATTCAACTATGAAAACCAACAAATTCCATCCCTGAGGTAAGCCTAGTTGAGTTGTTCTTTCTGCTTCTTTCAATTTCTATCCTTTCGTCTTCTGCAGCCCTGGATGAGGCTTGCCAGGTTACACTGGCCTTCTTTCTTATCAAAGTCCTATGCACTGTTTCTTTTGCTTGAGACATTCTTTATCCCTGTGTCAGTTATTCTTTTATCATCTCTAGGCTTCAGATTCACAGTTGGTTGCCTAATATGTGTAAATGGATGTGGGCCCTTTAAATACTTTACCTTTGATAATTGGTGTGATGTTAATTCTTGTCCATTGAGGTCATTTGACTGAGAGACATTGATAAGAAAAGGGCCTTCCTTTGGATTTCATTTGCAGACTCCTTAAGAGCACATTTTTTTGTGTTATCTATTGCTTGACAGCACAGTTTTCACTGGAGCCAGGGGCAACATCACACAGTGTCTGTTGGGATTTGCTTATCAAATATTTTCTACCCTTAAGAAAAGATTGTTTTCATAGGAAATCAGAAGGTAGTAAAATGGTTGGGGGGGGCCTTTGTTTTCTGTGGTTCTGCCCCTCCTGATATCACCACACTTCCTTTTGTCTGTCCCCTGTTGAGGGGTCCTGTTTCCATTCTGCAATATTTGCCATTCTCTTTATATCAAGCACCACAGCTACTGCCAGGGCATTTCCTGATGCCACCACTCTCCATCGGATATCATAGCCTCTTAACTTTTTTCTTTGAGACTTAAGGAGTTTTTAGACCTCTGTGAATCCAGAGGATCTCCTTAAACTTTGTTAAGCAGACCATTCATTAAGCTGTTATTTATCACAAAAAGAAAGAAAGAAAAGATTGTTTGTTTGTTTGTTTGTTTGCTTGTTTGCAATGTGAGTTTATGGGCACCATGTATATCCAGGACACCCTAGAGGTCAAAAGAATATTCGATCTCTGGAAACTGGAGTTACTGGATTATGAAATTGGAGACATTGAAATATGAGCTACAGTGTGGGTTCTGGGAACTAAAATTGGGTCCTCTGCAAAAGCAGTATTTACTTACACCTAAAAGCTGAGACATCTTTCTGTCCCCCAATCCCTCTCTTCACTTCATGAGCAAAGTAGCACATCATATGGGCTTGTTTACTGCCTGAGGTCACTAGTCCCTGTATCCTTCCCTCAGGTGCACCTTCCCCTTAGCCCCAGACTGACTTGGAGCCATGGTAACTTGAGTCACAATCAGATTCGTCTGTATTCCAGCAGTGTCCTGACTTTCTCTGGATGGTCACCTAGCAACAGAGCTCATTCTTTCTCAGAGACATAAGACCAATCTGGCTAAGGATCCCAGCAAGTACCTGTGACCTGCAACTGACTCTTCCAATGACCATACCTTTCTTACAAGACTGTCCTTTAATAGGCTTGCTATTCTTACTCTTAAGACATCCCTTAGAGTTCTTGTGTTCACAAGTTATCAGGCTTAGCTTCATACTTATTTTTACAATGCATGGCTCCTGTTTAAGCAACTGTATGGTTTCTCTCTCTTTATTAAGTCCACATTCCCATGGCTGCTCATACTCCTGACCTCTGGGTAAATATTATTTCCTCCATCTGACTTCTCCTAACCTTTGGAATGGGCTCTCCATATTACCTAGTTCTCACTGTATACTTTTTCTTCAGAGCATTCCTTACAATTCATGTAACAATTGTATGGTTTTTTTTTTTTAACTTAATGTCTTCCTCATTGCACTGAAACATTGATGAAGAAAAGACAACTTTTGTCTTTCTAACAGCATAATACCTATTAAAGTACCTACTACAATAAAAATTATTTCAAAGGTTTTGGGGATACTTTTGAGCAATATTTCCCTGCCTTACTGAGAAATAATGAAAAAACAAAATTGACATTTAGAGGTTTAGCTCAGTAATAGAAGAGTTACATAGTTTGAACAAGACTCTGGGCTCAATCCACAGCATCAAAAATTAATGAATAATATGGTTGCTTACATTTAAGGTACAAAATATGGTGACTTGACATACTTATATATTGTGAAATGATTACCACTATCAAGTTAGCTAATGCTCCCACCTCTCTCCTTTTCTTTTTTCTAGACAAGATTTCTCTGTGTAACCGTGGTCCCTGGATGTCCTATAACTCACTCTGTAGGCCAGGCTGGCCTCTCATCAACGCATCTCTCACTTCACATAATTATTTTGTTTGTATGCTTGGTGATCTGCTCTTTCAGAGAATTTGGGATGTGCAGTATAGTATTATGGACTATATCAACAATTACTAAGTTAAACAAGTTCTCTCTCTCTTTCTCTCTTTCTCTCTCTCAGCTAGGACATAACTCTTTTGTGGAGTACCACTAATTGGTCTTTATAGTTGAGAGGTTGAGAAATGTGATTTTACTATTTTTATTTTTATTTTAGTGTAGAGAAAGTGATTTTTTTTCTATCTGTTAAAGATACAAGTAGTTCTTTCCTAATCAGTAGTCTGTATCTTTCCCAATATTAATTTGTTTCCCAAGGATGCTTGCTTCTTTCTGCAAAGCTCCAGGGTGAGTTTTATAGATACTAGAGACTGTGTCCATCAGGATATGTGCAATGGACGTTGTTGGCTATGCCACAAGAAAGTGAGATCCCATCTCTGATGGCAAGACTCCACCGCCCATCTTTCTGTCCATATGCACAAATGCAATTGGTTTTGTAATTATCCTAGGAGTATAGTTGTAACCAGATTGTACTTCATATTTATGTAACACAGTTTTCTCTGGTCACTTTAGAACTCAGAGCCCAAAACAGTGACGTTGACATTAATGAAAGTCTGATTTCCCTTTGGATCTTCTCAAATGAGGCTTTCTTTCTGCTGCAGCCAAGGGGGTTGACAGTTAGAAATTCTGGTAATGCTATAGCTGTCTAAAAGTCACAAGGACAAAATAGTAGAGAATTGAAAAAAGTTAGAGGTAAACAGAACCAGATGGAAGATGAAACCCATGCTGCAGGTGTTGATAAAAGAACAAAAAGAAAAGAAAAAAAAAAAGAAAAAAAGAAGAAATGAAAAAAGAAAACAATCTATCCATGAAGCTGCTCCAGAAACTAGAAATTCTAGACTTTTCAGTTCTCTTAACTCATAAACCCACTTGTTGCTTAATCAATTTACCTTAAACATGCCACTGACCTTGTTGACAATCAGTTCAGATCCAAATCATGAACAGAAGAAAATCAAACAAAGAAATCTCTTGATATGATAGCTTTGATAAAATAACTGGGGAAATGGCTTAATGAGGAAAGAATCATTATGGCTCATAGATTCATCCCATAGCACTTGGCTCCAGTGTCATGATGAGTGCTTGCCAGAGCAATGCTGCTTACCTGGTGATGTTCAGGAAGCATAGACAGAGAATTAAAAACAAGACATAATGTTACAGACACACTTCCCAAGACCTGTTCTATCCAACTAGGTCCCAGCTCCTATGTTCCTGTTATAATAATAATAATTTGACAGTTTGTCAAATTATTAACTCATCAATAGATTAGTCCATTGATCAAATCAGAGCTTCCATGATCCTATTACTTTCCAAGAGTAGTCAATCAAGAATCACATAGATGGGGAACATTTCAAAGCCAAACTGTAACAAATATATAGATAGGAAAAAATGAGTAATGCTGAGATAAACCATGCTAATTTTGCTTATTTTTTTTAGTCCTTAAACTAGGCAATATAGAGTAATTATAAAATCTGAGAGCAACCCACTATAATAAAACACTGTTTTGTTTTTTTTTACAGTGATGTAATAGAATAATTTTTCATTGTTAGGGACAATACCATAGGATTTAGCTTACCCTAAATCTAGTTGAGAAACCTATTACAAGCTAACATATGCTATTAAATAATACACAGAATATGTTAGAAAAGTACATACTGTATGCAAGTTAAAAGGGTAATGAAAGACAGTGAGGCAGAGATGCAGTGACAGACAGAAACAAAGGAAGGTAGATAGATGATAGATAGATAGATAGATAGATAGATAGATAGATAGATAGATAGGAAAAAGAAGGAAAGAAAGAAGAGTAAGAAATATCAGGATAGAAAAGAAGTAATAAAGAAACAAGGGAAGTAAATAATGAAGAATGGGAGTAATAAAAATTATTCAGACAGAACATTTCAATGAAACACATAAACATATACATTCTTCTCAGCACCTCACAGAACCTTCTCCAAAATTTGTCATATACTGTGTCACAAAGCAAGCCTCAACAGATATAAGAAAATTGAAATAACACCTTGTATCTTAACAGACCACCATGGATTAAATCTGACTCTCAACAACAACAACCAAAAGCCTACAAACTCATGGAAACTGAACAATTCTCTACTGAATGACCACTGGGTCAAAGAAGAAATAAATAAATTAATTAAAGACTTCCTAGAATTTAATGAAAATGAATGCACAATATATACAAACTTATGGGACACCATGAAAGCCGTGATCAGAGGAAAATTCATAGCACTAAGTGTCTTCATAAAGAAATTGGAGAGATCTCATACTAGTGACTTAACAGCATTCCAGAAAGATCTAGAGCAAAAAGAAGCAAACACACTCAAAAAGAGTAGACAGCAGGAAATAATCAAACTCAGGGCTGAAATCAATAAATTAGGAACAAAGAGAACAATACAAAGAATCAACAAAACCATGAGCTGGTTCTTGGAGAAAATCAACAAGATAGACAAACCCTTAGCCAAGCTAACTAAAAGGGAGAGAGACAGTATCCAAATTAACAAAATAAGAAATGAAAAGGGATACATAACAATAGACCCTGAGGAAATCCAAAGAATCCTTAGGTCTTACTTCAAAAGTCCATACTCCACAAAATTAGAAATGAAATGATAATTTTCTAGATATGTACCAAAGCTAAATCAAGGTCAGGCAACCTAAACTATTTAACTAGTTCCTATAATCCTTAAGGAAATAGAAGCAGTCATTAAAAGTCTCCCAACTGAAAATAAAAAGCCCAGGACTAGAGGGTTTAAGAGCAGAATTCTACCAGACTTTCAAAGAAGTACTAATAATCCTCAAACTCTTCCACAACATAGAAACAGGAGTAACATTGACAAATTTATTCTCTAAAGGCCACAGTCACTTTGATACCTAAACAAACAAAGACTCAAAAAAAAGTGAATTTCAGACCAATTTGTCTTATGAACATTGTTGCAAAAATACTCAATAAAATATTTGCATACTGAATCCAAGAAGACAACAAAAACATCATCCACCATGATCAAGTAGTCTTCATCCCAGGGATGGTTCAAAATATGAAAATCCATCAATATAATCTGTCATACAAACAAATTGAAAGAAAAATACACATGATCGTGTCATTATACATTGAAAAAGCCTTTGATAAAAATCCAACTCTCCTTTGTGTTAAGATAGTAGAGAAATCAAGAATAGAGGACACATACTTAAACATAATTAAAGCAATATACAGCAAGCCAATAGCCAACATCAAACTAAATGGAAAGAAAAAGCAATTCCACTAAAATCAGGGACTAGGCAAGGCTGCCCACTCTTGGCCTATCTATTCAACATATACTTGAAGTTCTAGCTAGAGCAATAAGAAAACTAAAGGAGACAAAGGTGATATAAATTGGAAAGAAAGAAGTCAAAGTATTGTTATTTGCAGATGATATGACAATATACACAAGTAACCCCCAAAAATTCTATCAGAGAACTCCTACAGCTAATAAACACCTTCAGCAAAGTGTGTAAAATTAACTAAAAAAAATCAGTAGCTCTCCTTTATAGAATAAGTAGGCTGAGAAAGAAATTATGGAAACAATAACCATAAACAATATAAAATATCTTGGTATAACTCAAACTAAACAAGTGAAAGACCCGTATGTCAAGAACTTCAGGTCTCTTAAGAAAGAAATTGATGAAGGCATCACAAGATGGAAAGATCTGACATACTCATGGATTGGTAGGATTAACTTAGTACAAATGGACATCTTATCAAAAGCAATCTACAGATTCAATGGAATTCCCATCAAAATTCCAACACAATTCTTTACAGACCTTGGTGGAGCAATTCTCAACTTTATATGAAAAAACAAAAGCCCCAGGATGGCTGAAACAATCCTGTATGATAAAAGAACTTCTGGAGGTATCACTGATTTCAAGCTATACTACAGAGAAATAGTCATAAAAGCTGCACGATATTAGCATAAAAACAGTCAGGTTGATCAATGGAATAGAATTAAAGACCCAGAAATAAACTCACATACTTACGGACAGTTGACTTTTGACAAAGAAGCTCAAACCACACAATAGAAAAATGAAAGCATCTTCAACAAATGGTGCTGGTCTCAATAGATCTCTGCATGTAGAAGAATGCAGATAGACTCATATATATAACTCTGCACAAAACTCAAGTCCAAGTGGATCAAAGACCTCAACATAAAACAAGAAACACTAAATCAAATAGAAGAGAAAGTAGGGAACTGCCTTGAATATTGGCATAGGAGATAAATTCCTGAACAGAACACTAATAGATCAGGAACTAAGACCAACAATTAATTAATGGGACCTCATGAAAATGTAAAGTTTTGGCAAGGCTAAGGACAACATCAATAGGACAAAATCACAGCCTACAGAATTGGGAAAGATCTTCACTAACCCTACATCAGACAGAGGACTAATATGCAAAATATATAAAGAACTCAAGAAATCAGACACCAACAAATCAAAGAACCCAATTTTAAAAGTGGGGTAAGATCTAAACAGATAATTCTCAACAGAGGAATCTCTAATGGGCTAGAAGCACCTAAAGAAATGTTCAACATCCTTAGTCATCAGGGAAGTGCAAATCAAAATAACTCTAAGATACCATCCCCACAGAATAGCTAAAGAGCAAATCTCAAGTGGTGGCACATGCTGGCAAGGACTTGGAGCAAGGGGAACCCATTGCTGCAGATATACAAACTTGTACAACCACTTTGGAAATCAATTTGGCAATTTATCAGAAAGTTGGGACTCCTACCCCAAGACCTAGCTATACTACTCCTGGGCATATACCCAAAAAATGCCCCACTATACCACAAGGACACTTGCTCAACTATGTTCATAGCAGCTTTACTCCTAATAGCCAGAAACTGGAAACAATCTAGGTGTCCCTCAACTGAAGAATAGATAAAAAGAATGTGGCACATCTATACAATGGTATATTGTTCAGTTATTAAAAACAAAGACATCGTGAAATATACGGAAAATGGATGGAACTAGAAAATATAATCCTGAGTGAGGTAACCCAGACCAAGAAAGATACACATGGTATGAACTCACTTAATAGTGGATATTAGCCATATAGGATATATGTACAGAAAAAACCATGCTACAATCCACAGACACAAAGAAACTAAGTAATAAGGAGGGCCTAAGGGAGGATACATGAGTCTCATGCAGAAGGGAAAATAAAATAGTCATTGGAAGTGGATGGAGGGATAGAACTGGGTGGGAGAAGGGGTGGGAAGGAGAACGAGGATGACATCAGGTGTAGAGAGAGGGAGTGTGGAAGAAGGCTGGGAGTGAGAACAGAAATAGTTTGAGAACCTCACTGGGACTAGCAGTAGACCTAGGACTGGGGAGGGGGTCCTGAGACTCTTTGGGGGTGTGACCCTAGCTGAGATTCCTACCAGCGGGTGATATGCAGACTGCAGTGGCCAGTAGCCAGGCAGGACTTCCAATGGAGGGAAGGGACATCAACCCACCCACAAAACTTTCAACCCAAAATTTGTCCTACCTACAAGATGCACAGAGAAAAAGATGGAACAGAAGTCAAGGGAATGGCCAACTAGTAACTGGCCCAACTTGAGACCCATCCCATGGGAGAGAGTCAACCCTGATACCACTATTTTTTTTTTCTGATACCACTATTAACGATACTCTGTTATGTTTACAGACAGGCACCTCGCATAACTGTCTCATGAGATGCTTTATCCAGCAGCTGATGAAAACAGATGCAGAGACCCACAGATAAACATCCAGTGGAGCTTGGAGAGTCTTGTGGAATAGTTGGAGATAGGATTGAGGGAGCAGGAGAGGACAAGGACATGACCTACAGAGACAACTAACCTGAGTCTTTTGGGGCTCACAAAGACTGAATCACCAACCAAAGAGCATGCAGGGGCTAGACCTAATTCCTCTACACATATGTAGCAGATATGGAGCTTAGCCTTCATGTGGGTCCCCTAACAATTGGAGAGAGGGCTGTCTCTGACACTGTTGCCTGCCAATGAATCCCGTTCCCCTAACTGGACTGTCTGGTTTGGCCTCAGTGTGAGAGGATGTGCCTAGTCCTGCTGCGACTGGATGTCCCAATACTGGGTAATAGCCAAGGGGACCTTTCCTTTCTTTGAGGAGAAGAGGAGGGGATAGTAGCAAAGAGGAGAGGAGGGAGAGGGGGCTGTGATCTGGATGTAAAAGTGAATAAATAAATTAATTAATGAAGAAAATATTCTAGTTTGGAGAAGGTGAATTCAATTAAAAACAAGTAGGGAGGAGGAGGAGGAGGAAGGAAGGTAAAAAGGGAGAAAGACAAAGAGGAGGAAAGGAAGATGAGGGAGATGAGGTGAAGGGAGTGAGAAGGAGAGAGAGAACTGGAAGAACTATGGCTACACTCCTTGAGACGTTTAGGGTGATCTATAAAGGTTCTTGGGTTCAGGGTGGAAACCAGAAAACTTACTTCAGATACAGAAGTTTAAAAATGAAAGCTTTATTTTCTGAGTGCTCAGGGAGGTGGCCAGTTTGGAATCTGAACCATGATTCCGAAGGAAGATTGTACAATATTTTTATAGGATAGGAGCACAAAGCAAAGGGGGATCTGGGAGGAGCTGCAGGGGTCTCCAGGTGTATTTTTGACATTATGGGATAAGCAAGGGAGTACCCCCTTGGAGACTGGGCTGTAGCCAGGGCACCTCGCTTCAAGGTACTTAATTCATTCTCCTAGACATTAGGTCCGGGGCTCAGAGTGATAAGGGGACAAAGGAGCTGCATGTAGTTAATTAATGCATAGCAGGGGGTTGGTTATATATTTTTACAACTTATGCACTTGATTTAGATAGCAGCAATTTCTATATTCTTTACTGGTTAACAGACGATTAAGAAACAGTTGGAGAAGTGAGATATGTGAGGCCTGGGAACATGAACTTGTTTGATCATGCCAGAAGGATGGGGAAGTTGTCCTCGAGATGGCTGAACTCAGACAAATCTTTCCTTCCAAGTTGTCCGGACTCATACAACTATTTACAACAGAAACTGCTCAGCTATAGGGAAGTGCCTGGGACCTTAAATTTAGTTTTCCCTTATTAAATGAAGTCTGAAAATGAAATGGTAGCTCTTAAAATAAGGGTTTTTGTTTGTTTGTTTGTTTTTGCGTGATCCCAACACGGTGAACATATAAACAGCAGTAAAAATATATACATCATAAGTGTGAGGTTAGCGAAATACAGATGTATGTACCAGGTGTTGTAAGGAGAGAGAAGCAGGATCCTGGCTAGATAAGACTTCCTAGAGAAGATAATCTTCAAACCGGACCTTGACCATGGAGTAGGAGTTTCTGAAGCAGAAAACTTAGCTGCCCACAGAGGCTACTATGGGGGCCTCAGGCAAGCCAGACAACAGAGAGGAGGTGTATCTGACCACATCTGGTTTCTGTCTTAAATTTACTAATCAGGACGACACCTTTGTCTGGGATGATTGCAT